>JAGIQG010000007.1:108719009-109229009 GCA_024679065.1 Sphyrna mokarran
AACCTACGGAAGAAATCTTATCTACGGGAAGTTTTGTTTGATTGGAACATTTCAGATACATTTGTTAAGAATTATACATTATCGTGGTTATTTTGTTTGTAATTGATAAAAGTTACTGCTAATTTTCATTCTAAGTATGTCATTTGTATTCTTAAATAAACTTTATTTAATAAAAGTTCCCTAATGGGTCATTTGAACCATACCTGAAGTGAAACATAACATACTTACCCTAGCCAAATTCAAAATACAAAATTTATGATCCAGGCAGACTTCATAAAACACTTGAGTTTCCGACCTGAATTATAACAAACTAAGGGAATAAGTTTAGTATGAAAATTGCTGCTTTATAAAATGAAGTTTTTAAAAATCCATGAATTGTTTGAGCTCAGTGAATAATTAAAACAAAGGATAGATATTTGGTGAAATCTGTTCCCACTGATGACGCATCTCTGCCACCGGTTTCCAGGCAATATGATGGCTTCACCATAACAATGGTGGAATCAGAGGATCCTGTTGTCAGCCAACAGTGCGTCACCTCGTGCTACCAAGAAACATATAAGGGCAGAGAATCCCATCTCTTGATTTCATGTGTTAGTGTAAAATGATGATACCAAATTGGTTGCTCCTTTTTTTGTACAATTATTTTATTCAGGTTTCAAAGGAGCTAGCATAACAGAGAAAAGATCTTGCCAACAAATTGGTTCAACTCTCTCATTGAGGGTGAGAGATACCTGATGTTACCCAGTTAAAATCTCATTATCTAAATCTCAAAGAATCAGGGTATAGTGCAACATTTAACAGTTGGCTGCAAAATACATCTCTACTTCCATCCTGAACATTATCAAGCAGCAATCACTGCAAATACAATATATTGACAAATGTGTTCTGCTGCCATCTATTTCTGCAAATTATTCTACTTCAGAAAAAGCTGCTTTACTTGCAGAAGTGAAATAATGATGTGGCATTTAGAGCTTTTCCCCATTTGTTGTTTATTAGCTTTAATTTGGTTTTGATATATTTTTATCTGCATGGCTTTCATGCTATACAATAGGGTTACATTCCCTCAGGGTTTCTCACCATTGTTTTGACAAATGTTTGAAGAAAACTCCCATTTGTGATTGTAAGTAGGCTTTTTGCCTACTTGCCCATCCCCCCAGTAACTCCAATAGTTGCTGTTCGGGTGTTTGAGGCATTTCGATGTCTATAACATCATGATGAAGTGATCACCAAAGCGTTAGATCACCCTTCAGCCATTTGAGGAAAAAGATATTTGAGGACCAGGATCTCAAACTCAAGACTAAGGACATGATTTATTATACAGCAATAATATTCATGCTTCCTCCTCTATGCTTCAAAAACTTGGTGAACCTACAGCAGATAGCTCCAAATACCACTAGTACCTTCAGAATATGCTCCAAATCTGTTGGCAGGAAAGTTGATACAACATTGTTTCTCAGGTTAACTTGCCCAGCAGAGGTGCTGATCAGTCAAAGCTAGCTGTGCTGGGCAGGACATGTCGCTTGTGGGCTTGACACCAGAATCAGAAAGAACCATCTTTACTTGAAAGTCTTGTCACAAGAGGAGATTCCTAAGGGAAGAGATATCCTAAAATTATTCCTGAAGAGGTCAAACGTTGCTGCCAACTCATGGAAGATCGTGGCCTATGATCAACCAGGATGGAGAGTGCATTCCCAATGCCCTAGGAAAACACTGACCACATCATTAGATATGTGCAGAGGCACAATCAAGGCATTGGAGAACAGGCAAACTTCTAGAATAGGCTTTCAGTCAGACTCAGAGGGAACAATATTTATGAAGAGATTGGTAGGGTGAGGCCAACATTGAAGCATTGTTGGTTTTCTGGGGAGTGGGGGAGAAAGAGGCAAATGATTGGGAGAGGTAGTGAGAAGTTGGCAAAGGAGTTATTGGAGACTAAATGTTTCTCAGAGGCTGGGATCCACTTGCTCCTACGTTCCGTGAACTATCTCCCAGGCGAGTCTGACTAGACATTGAAGTAACTATTCTTTTATTCAGCTCGAGATTGTGACTTGAGTCTTGATAGAGTTACCTAGTTCTGATCTGCTGCAATATTGGAGGAATTTGCAATGGCATGTGCAAAAGACAATGCGTCAACTTGTAGTCAAAAACACACTATTTTTTACCCTGGCTTCTTTCCACAGATGTTTGCAGATTTGAGTGGCAACTTGATGTCTTTAGGATCCAACGCAGTAGCATCTAGAAGGAATCTCTGACATGTGAGTGCAGGGGAAGAAACTGAATGATTCTTTAAACATTCAGTTCAAAGAATCCTTACTTGAGACACGCAGAGTCCACACCAGGAAGTTTAAAGTAGATTTTAAAGAACGATGGAAAACAAGATAAAGGGAAAAAAATATAGAATTTAGACAGCCAAGTGACAGATAGAAAAAAAACACCATATTGTTTTTTTCAAATCTATAGCACTAATTAAGTTCTGAGGGAACAAGGTTCCACAATTGTAAAATCCAATCAGTCAGAGAGCTGGTTTGGCAGTAATTATAACTTACCACATAGGTAAATTTTCACTAAAACTTAAATGCACCAGCTGTAACATTTTCGACAATGTTTAGTTGATTAATAATAGGTAAGTATCACAATGTCATGCCCTTTTGTGGATTTCAGAGCTCACGCAGTCAGCGAGATACTGTTATAGCATAGCTTCTGGGTGAGCAGAGTAAGTCAACTGCAACTTTCCAATTTTAACCTTTAACTGTTCATGTTGTACTCCAGAAGTTGCAGCCTGATTTGTTCCACAATAATCACCATAGCCAGCCTCAGCTGTTATTTTGGGGCACAAAATTCAGTCATCATTTATGTCAAGGATAGATGGTTATATTCTCTGGACATGCTATCATTTATATAGCTGGTAGGCAGCATGAGTAAACTCTGGATTGAAAGGAGTACAAGATCCTCAATCGGATCAACTGACAACATTGAACCCAAGAAGATATCGATGGCAGATCCAAATTTGATTAGAAATATTGTGGACTTTATTGCTTTTCTAGTTAATGCTTACTCTCTGGGCTATATAAATACGGAGTGTAGGTTTTTTTAATATAAAGATCCTCCAATTGCACTCCTTACAATCCTGGGTTTATTCATGCTAGCCTCTATCTACAGATGTGATAGCATGTCCAGAGAATGTAACCATCTAGCTTCCTTGACATTTATGATAACTGAGTTACACCGCTGCAAGAATTTAACCTCGGTTGTCTGTAAAGAAACACATTAAATCAGCAATTTTGAAGTTTAAATCCAAGACTTCCAAGTCAGCATTTATAAACATTTATAAAAGCTTCTCCAATTTCCTTGGCCTACCTTAATGAGGACTGCATGACATTGCTGTGCATTCAGTTCAGAGAACTATTGATTAAACCTCGCTTACTATACTACTAAGCACAAAGAGAAACTACTGGTCAACGAGCACTTTGTCATTAATATCCAATGTTAGAAAGTTAAGGTTATCTTTTCATTACCAAATTGGGTGGCCCTAGTCGGGAATTTTCCGGACTCGGCAGGTGTGCCTCAATTTAAAGAGCTCCATTACACCCAATTTCAATTCTGGGGAGTGAGAGCAGAGTACAGTTAGGACTCATTCATCCCAAAGTACAAGGGCTGGTGAATATGGAGCTGGGTTGATTGTAAGGCCCACCTCGGGTCCCTGGAATGGTTCCAAATGTTTCAGAAGAAGTTTCTAGCCCACACACCACACCACCAACTTCCCACACCCTCCAGGTAAGCTTATTCCGTCATGTCACTTGAATACTACCCTGCCTGCAGATCTCAAGAGCCCTGTGGAAACTAAACCAACCTCAAAGCTGTCCCTCATACAAGCTGGATATTAAAAAACTATTGTCATTCTTGAAACCCATTCAAAGACTTTAAATCCCCTTGTGTTAGAAAACCAAGCAAAGTTCAATTCAGTAACTACAAAGATTACTAATTCTTTAATAGTCTCTTTAAACAGTTGATCAAAACTTGAATACAACAATCCCTCAATCCCTACTAAAATAAGCGTGCTTGAAGACTTTGAAATGCAACCAAATCTGAGAAATAACAAAGAACTCTAGAAAAAAAATACAATTTTTCCGGAAGGTTTGATAACATACCCCAGTTGCTGTCCTGCAACTGGTGTTTTTGTAACTCTGACAGCTTCAGCCTGTTTTATTTTTCCATTTTTAAAGATTTGGAGATCTAAATAGCTTCAGATCATAATAGTTAAACAGACCTTATCCATCCTTCAAGTTGGTTCAGTCTATTCCATAAATGAGACTCTAATGCAGGTTAAGGAACAGTGAATATGGGGTCTGTTTGAAATCAACATAATTTGAATGGCCCTACTGAATTCCAATTCCCTGCCTTAATGATTCACACCCCTATCCCCTTTACTAGTAAATTGGGATCTATCAAAAATGGGGGCGAGATTTCCATATGCAGAAGCTCAATGTGGCTAGGGCAATTGAAAATTCAAAACTGACAAAGTTTTATTAGCTAAGGCTCAAGAAGCAAGTGAGCAATGAACATCCATCACTGCAGGAATTTCCCAGGATAATGTTCTAGGCCCAGCTATCTTCACCAATGACTTTTCTTCCAACATAAAACCAGAAATGCAAATGTTTGTTGATGACTGAACAGCACTATTTGTGACTTCTTGGATAATGAAACAACACATGGCTTAGCAAGCAGCTGGGCATTGGTTGGTAAGTAACATTCACACCAGACTAATGTCAGATAATGACCACCTCCAAAAACAAAGAATCCAATCCCTTCACCCTGACATTCAACGGTATTACCATCACTGTGTTCATTCCCCAAACTGGGAACGTTCATTGAGAAACCTAACTGGACCTGTTAGATAAACACTGTGACTTCAAGAGCAAGGAATCCAGGAATCTTGCAGTAAGCAGCTCAGTTCCCAAGACCTGTCCACCATCTGCAAGATACAAGTCAAGAGTGTAATGGATTATTCTCCACTGCCCAGGATGAATGCAGCTTGAACAAAACAAACCAACATAATTGGCACCCCATCCATCACTTTAGGCATTCACTCCATCCATCATGGGCATTCAGTGGCAGTAATGTGTACAATCTGCAACATAAAGGACATCAACTCACCAACGGTTTTATCAACAGCACGTTTCAAATCCACAACCTCTAACACCTGGAAGAAAGAGGGTAGGAGATGCATAAGTAGAAGACTGAATGGTCTATTGGTGTCTCTACGTTCATATTCACCCTCTGAAATTTCATGGAAGTGATAAATCTTCAAATATAAGTCTTCTCTCTAGAATTTATGAGAACTAAGACAATTGTGATCTCTAGCACCACTCTGGGTAAATGAACTGATTCAGCACAGATCAGGTCTGTCTTAGATTCTGTTCAATTGTTGCCACAGCTATTGAAGAAACTGAGATTAAGAAACAAAAGAATCAGCAAGAATGTTCCAAAATGACTGTGTGTAATAATGCTGAGCTAAAACAAAATAGAGAAAGTAAATTTCACTGATTTCTGTTAATTCTTCACATTGACACAGGTGCTGAACCAACACTTAACTGAAGGCAGCTGTCTGCAGGGTCATTGCATCAAAGTTCATTTGCTGAAAAGAATGAGTTGATTTACTGAAATGTGGCCTATTTGTGCCTGTTAGGAGCCTCCTGTTAAGGTGTGCACTGCTCATGCACTGTTGATTCTCGATCCAGGAATTAGTCCGGAATGCAAATCAAGTGTCAAAATAAAATCCAGGCATCAGTAAATGAGAAAAAAGCACGTGTCTAAAAATAAAAAGGATACTCCAGTATAAAATAGTATATACATGTACTAATTAATTGTGAAAAGAGGGTAAAGTGTCCAAGGGATAATTTTCTTTCTTTCTGATTATAGTGCCAAATGATATCTTTTCCCTAGTTTTACTTTCTTGCTTTTTGGGTCTTCTCAGGCCCTGTAAGAATGGAACTGAATGACAAAACCACTACCCTTTTCTTTGACCCTTGCTGCAATACTACTTCTACCTGATGTGTCTAAGGAAGTGGCGTGTTTCCTCCTTTTAAATTAGAGTTACATGTTCACTCCACTCCAGGTGCCCTCCCCATTGTTTCTATCGGGCCTAACATGATGAAAACTAATCAGGTGTTCAAATAGGATGGTACAGAAATTATCTGAAGTCAAACAAGTCCAATTAAACAGTTGTAGTGTAACAGATCATAATTCATCTAGCATAGGCACTTCTTTCTTCAGCTCGTAGCCAGTGGCTGAAATAGATCGATTGAATGTCATTGTGATGATAGAATGCTGAGTAAGTGTAAATCTAATGAATGGGCGTATCTGTGATAAAATGCAGCTGGTTGGAACTTATGAGTACTTGATATCCTAAGGCAGAAACTGTTCAATCTTCACAATGAACACAATAGTTTATAATTGGACAAAATGGTAAACTTCAAGTCATAAAAATGAACACTATCCTGCTTTGAGCAGTATTCATTTAAATGCTTCATTCATTACAGTAAAACACCCATTCAGAAGTTTTACAGTGTACAGTATGTAACCTCATAAACCTTTTTTTTGTTTTGTTATGTATTACAGAGGGTGAAACTATTGTCTCCTCATCAAGGTGGAAGTTCAACAGTTCATGAATAAAGCCACAGAGCTCTTTCTGTTATTATCAATAAATAAAAACAAGTTTGGGGAAATAGGAATAAAATTGAAAGTCCAGGACTTGTGTGGCAGCATCTTCGAAAGTGAAGGAGTTAATCTTTCAGGTAAATGATCTTTCACAAAACTGGGAAAGTTTGGGATGTAATAAATTTTCACTAAGTACAGATCTAGGGAAGGGATGGGTGATAGAATAACAAAAAGAAGCTCTGTGATAGATAGGAAGGTGGGAAACATTAAATGGCAAAAAGAATGATGGCATATTGGCAAAAAGAGATGATAGTTGATCAAGTAAAGATCAGGAGGTGGTTATCTTTCCAGAATACACCTGGGAATACATTCTGAGTGAAAGTTCCTGGGGCCACTAAGACACACTCCTCATCCAATAGTGTGGTGAAGGCACCTTCTTGTCTCTCTGAGGTGTTAGTGTGAGTGGGCAAAATGACCATTATAGATCCAGGGTGTAATTCAATAATGGCACAGCTTTATTTTCTGTTACGTTGACAGAGGAGGTGCAATCAGGACATACAATTGAACTGTTCTGAAAACACTCTAAAGACCCACCGCAACAGGCTACAGTTATACCTGAACTTCAGTGTAGGGTGTGATTCAAATGCTGATGCTTTATTTACAGTATTCGACCTTAGCCATCCTGATTCGATGTTTTTCAAGTATTGGGATGATTGTTTTATGTGTGTGTTAATCGTTTTTGTCTGATTGGTTATTAATGGTCTGGAATCTCCGGGGTTTGAACAATGGGTGTGTGATTATTCTCAGGAAGTTTGAGGGGCCAGGGATATTTCCTTAGCTATGCTAATTTTTAGATGTCTCCATAGGTTGTTTGACTGGTTTAGAAGTGCTGATTTAGTGGGGGTGAGGATGTGCTTTTTAATTTAGTTCCTTTAGATGCCATCCTGACCAGCTTCCCCTGTGTGTTAGCTCTCATTACATTCTAAAAGCATGCTTTTGCCTGCTAGTCTGTGTCTGTTGCTTTGTGATTTTTAGTGGAGAGGCTCTGAGTGTGATTTTAGTCTGCTTCCATATTGTGAGTGCCCAATTTCATAAAATTTGTTGTCCGACAACAGTTCCCCCGTCAGTCGGAAGCGGACTTGTTCTGTCTCCCTCAGACCGATTTCTTTAGCAAAATTTTAGTCCGGTGCTCCCTGTATTTGTGCACTGCAGTCATACAGTTTCGGGAGCCCCGGGTTTGTCAAATTAGGTGTACGTGGGAGAAGTTTTCGCAATTTGTTCATTGTCCCATGCTGCCAATCGTTCTCATTAGTTCCCTCTTAGTTTTAGTTTTCTTGCACTGACGGTAGGTATGGTATGTTATTATTCCCCAAGATATTGCCAGTACGAGTTGTTTGGCAACCAGTATGTGTGAGATTATCCGGATCCCGGGGTGAATGTCAACATTTAGGCTCCAGTCCCATACCCTCTGTGTCCATGTCTCGCTCTGTAAGGCCGACTCTGTATCTTGTTCCACAGTTTTAATGTGGGTTTGTAACTGGTGGTATAACCAAACAGAGTGTCCCACCGAGAATCGGAGCTCTCTCAGTACTTCTGCTAAGTGTGGGATGGGAGCCTGTTCTGGCTCTTGGTAATATTTAAGGTCATCTCTCAGTGGGTCGGTGGCATTAAGTGTCAGGGCTTGCCTATTTCAGATATTGGTGATGTGGACTTGGCCAATAGTGACCGGTCTGCGAGGGGTGAAGCAGAAGTTTGGGCTGGGGATCGGGCGTGTCAGCCCATTGTACATGAAGGATGTTTTCGTTGTGGCTACACAGTACCTGCCTCGCCCTCCATATCCTGCCCAGGCAAAGTGTGGGTCTGTAGGTGTAATTTCTAGGGTACAGCCCTGCGTTCGATTAAACCCACATTCAGCTGCCTCTCCCTATCTCAGCGGGTGAGGGCAAATGGTTATCTCTCCCCTTTGTTTGCATCCTGAGAGGGAGATAGTGAACATCACATCGTGTTTTGAAATGGCCGTGACTTCGGTTAGGTGGTAGCGGAGGGAGGTATTGCCTCTAACAACACCGATGTTCTCAATATGGAAAACAGGGAATGGTCCTGAGTCTGGTGTCACTATCAGCATTAATAGGACCATCCCTAACCCTGTGTTCTCGCTAACCTCATGGTCGGGAATCACTGGATATACCCACATCATTCCTTTCAAGGTCCGGTTATCCAGCACCTCCTTCCGATCTGCAAGCTGAGTGCTGTCAATCCAATCGGGCACCCTGTGTACCTGGTCCAAATTATGTCGTAATTGGCCTACCATCCACTCACTGTACGCATGGCACAGTTGTCGCTGTTGTACCCGGGCAGTGTTTTCTCTCTCTCTATCTATGAGGCGGTTAATGGTACGGGCGTGTGTTTCTAATATTGTGATTCCGTCTAGGTGGGTACGGGTGCCCCTCCCCCCTAAGAGAACCTGCTCGGCTTGTTGGGCTTGTGCCTATTGCAGGATATTTTTCATTACTCCCTTTAACTGTTCTATCTTATTACTGAGGCTCTGGATGTCAATTGAGTTAAACACGCTGGATCCAGTGTTTATTCCTGTGAGGATGTCATTGACTATACCCCTTTTGTTTCTGTGTTGCCTCTATAGTGTGTTGCCCACATCACATTGATAGCCCGCTTTATGGTTTCCCTGCCCGGCATTTGGGACATACTTCGTATCTGTTCCAAACAAGTATCCTGGCACCTGGATCCCTGAGATATCGATCAGAACAGGCACGACCTTGTGTTTCGCATTGTCATATACAATTTCTCCCTCATTCCACAGCACCAGTCCTCCTCCTGGCTCTACACTCACCTAAACGGAATCACAATGTTAGAAACACACGCCCGTACCATTAACTGCCTCATAGATAGAGAGAGAGAAAACACTGCCCGGGTACAACAGAGACAAATGTGCCATGCGTACAGTGAGTGGACGGTAGGCCAATTACGACATAATTTGGACCAGGTACACAGTGGGGAGGTGCCTGATTGGATTGACAGCACTCAGCTTGCACAACTTGCAGATCGGAAGGGGGTGCTGGATAACTGGACCTTGAAAGGAATGATGTGGGTGTATCCGGTGTTGTAGTCGTGGGGGCACGTGTTGTAGGAAGTGCAAAATAGTGAGACTGCAGGAGCCTCAACTAGTCCATAATATCCACAAATGTTAATGTCCGGTTTCAAAATGTCTCTTTGTGGCGAAGTTCATGGATTTTCGGGGAGGGTGCAGATAGTTCTGAAGGTGCAGGCAGAGTCACTCAGCCATTGGGTACATGTTTGGATCTTATCCAATGTGCAGGTGAAGCAGATCACATTGATACCCAGGTGGAGTTGTAACCATGTGTTTGAATACATTCTGTTGTTCTTGGGGTATGGTGCGGCCGGCACGCACAACACCTCAGACATATTGAATATTATCCCGTGGGATTGTTGGTGAGTGGTGTGTCCCTGGAAGGCGACACTCAATAAGAAGATGGTGGTGAAGATCATCCTTCCAATGGTTAACGTGGTCCTGGCGAGGGGTATGGGAAGGGTACATAAAGCCTAGTGGCTGCCAGATATTAGAATCTTAGTGTTGACTAGTTTCTTTAACTAACTTACTTAAACATGCTTCTACATCTATATACATACATACACACATACACACATATATACATATATTAGAGCTATGGCTGGCGTGTGGCTCTCCTCTGTCCTAGAAATGAACGTTGTTAATTCGATCTCTGCTATGTAGATAGAGGTGGTTAGTTAGGGGTCGATACGTGGCCCGGACTATCCTTGTCCCTATAGTCGATTTGTCCTGTACCTCCCCACCCCCCTCCACCCCGGAATAATATGCCTTTAACTGTGACCAGTGTTTCCAGTGGCCTTTCCCTTTGATATTGACACAGGCACATGTGTTGCTGGTGAAGATAATCTCATGGGATCCTATCCATTTCAGAGAGAACCCTGTTTGGCCAGGGGCAACTCGGATTAAAACTTTGTCTCCTACTCGGGGAAGTGTGATGGTGTGACAGATATCATGCTTCTTAATCTGGCTTCTTATAGCCTGTTGGTCTCTGGCTGTGTGGTGTAGCTCCCTGAGTTGAAGGTCTAACTGTTATACATATCTCTTCATCTTATCCCAAAGGGATGCCATTTCTTCTCCTCCTGCTGCTATATTTTCTGGGAGTCTCATTACCCTTCCCCGTCATTAATTCAAATGGCGTGAGTCCTGGGGTGTGACCTGGGGTAGCTCATAGGCGCATTAAGATGCAGGGAAAGATGTCTACCCACCCCGGACGTGTCTCAGCGATTGGCTTTGCGATTGCATTTTTAAGCGTACGGTTCATTTGCTCGACTATCCCAGAGCTCTGAGGGCGGAACGGGAAATGGAATCGCTGTCGATTCCCAAGATTTTACAAGCCTGTTTCATTAGCTTGCCTGTGAAGTGTGTCCCTTGGTCGGAGTCCAGTTGTAATGGAATTCCTCACCTTGGGATGATCTCGTATGCTAAGATGCCGGCTATGGTGGTGGCTTCGCAATCCCGAACTGGGAATGCTTCTACTCAGTGGGTGAATTGATCAATTAAGACAAGGCAGTTTTTCGTCCCTTGGATAGAGGGGCTGTGAAGTCGATCTGGAGGTTTTCCCAGGGTCAGGGTTGGTGGGCCAGTTTGACTCTCAGGGGTCTGCTGGGGTTATGTTGGGCGGATATGATACAGCGCTGGCAGTGTTTGGCTACATCCCGTCCCATCCCTGACCACCACTAATCAGCTGACAGTCGGGCCAGTGTCCCATCCTGGCCGGAGTGGTCCGGCTCGTGGTGAAGTCGGAGTAGCTCGGTGTGTATAAACGAGGGGGTGGCTACTCGGTGCCATCTGCGCCACACTCCATCTTTGTCCCTGGATGCCCCTCCCTGTTCCTTGCAGCTTACAAATATCCACCTCCTCCGAGGGTGCTGTTGTGGTAGCGGCTGTGTGCGGGAGGGCTTCCCCAGCTGGAGCCTTGGCTGCAGCGTCTGCTAATTGGTTCCCCTTCTGTTCTGCTGTCTTTACCCTCTGGTGGGTGTTTATCTTAATTACAGCTGCTTCTGAGGGCAGTTTGGCTGCAACTACCAGGTCTTGGATTATATTTTCATGCTTTATATGTGCACCCCGCTTCCCTGCCTCCCCCCCGTCACGGTGATGAACCCGTCTTTTCCAGGCCATCATGTAGCCGTGGACCACCTCTTTCAAGTGAAATCAAAGTGTAGAGCATTGTGTAATAAATATTCCACAAAAGAGGTTGGCAACTCTGCTCTTAAAGCAACAATAATCACCTGCAAGCAGCCCGACCACACAAATACACTGAAATACAAAAACTATTCAAATTATCAGCTCAACCTTACATTTTCTCTAATCAACCTTCCATCTTGCTAATTAATTTGTAATATTTTCCTAGTCTGTTGAGAGAACAGTTTCTTTCTCTCAAAAATCTGTAACACACCCTGAGAACGTCCTCCTTTTTAAAAAACAAAGGACCACTCGGGTGTGATTATATTTGCAGCGTTAAGATTCTTTAAAACATTCATTTCCTCCCAATCAACAACATCTCCTGGTAATTCCATGTCTTCCTTGCAACTAATAGTCACAGAATTCGTCAAATCAGGGGCAAATTCTAACCTTACTGTGGGATCAGGTGCCTCTGGAAAAAGAAGTGGAGGGGATCCCCAGTCAATGCCACAACCCAATCCATAAACACTATCTCAACATAGAACATAGAACATAAGTACATAGCTCTTTGAAAGTTGGCACCCAGGTTGATAAAGTTGTTAAGAAGGCGTACGGTGTGTTAGCTTTTATTGGTAGAGGGATTGAATTTAGGAGCCGTGAGGTTATGTTACAACTGTACAAAACTCTGGTGCGGCCGCACTTGGAGTATTGCGTACAGTTCTGGTCGCCGCGTTATAAGAAAGATGTGGAAGCATTGGAAAGGGTGCAGAGGAGGTTTACCAGGATGTTGCCTGGTATGGTGGGAAGGCCTTATGAGGAAAGGCTGAGGGACCTGAGGTTATTTTCATTAGAGAGAAGAAGATTACGCGGTGACCTAATTGAGGCGTATAAGATGATCAAAGGACTGGATAGGGTGGATAGTGAGAGCCTTTTTCCTCGGATGGTGATGACCAACACGAGGGGACATAACTTTAAATTAAGAGGTGGTAGTTATAGGACGGATGTCAGAGGCAGGTTCTTTACACAGAGGGTGGTGAGAGCGTGGAATGCCCTGCCTGCAGCAGTTGTGGACTCGCCTACTTTGGGGGCATTCAAATGTTCGGTGGATAGGCATATGGATGATATTGGAATAGTTTAGGTTAGAGGGTCCACTGGCCGGCGCAACATCGAGGGCTGAAGGGCCTGTACTGTGCTGTAATGTTCTATCTCCCTCAGACTCACCTGTCTCAAATACAGACAACATCCCTATCTGCATCGACAACTGAGATTTTAATTGATTAATCTCCTGCTGGAACTTAGAGTAATCAGAACTTTGATTCTTTTCACTAACTTAAGATACTTTAAACTGACTCATAGACAATGACACCTCATTGTTTTGTTCCTGCTTATCTACTTTTCCACAAAATTACTTACTTTCTTCTCTTAACTTCTCAACTAACTCTCCCATAATTTCTCTTTAACTTCATTTTATTTGTCAGTTAACAAATGGCCACTTCACTCTGTAACCCTTCTAAACCTAGGAGCATTGTCAGGCGATGCAGCAGGACATAGGCTGGTAGCTTGGGCAGATGGAATTCAATCTTGATAAATGCGAGGTGATGCATTTCAGGAGAAAGAATGTAGGGGGGAGGTATATGGTAAAGGGTAGACCTATTAAGAGTATGGAAATGCAGAGGGACCTGGGGGTGCAGGTGAACAAGTCCCTGAAGGTGGCAGAGCAAGTGGAGAAGGTTGTGAAGAAAGCATATGGTATGCTAGCCTTTATAGGAAGGGGTATAGAGTACAAGAGCTGGCCTTTAATGTTGCAATGTATAAAATGTTGGTTAGACCTCATTTGGAATACTGTGTCCAGTTCTGGTTGCCTTACTACATAAAGAATGTGGAGACTCTGGAGAGAGTGCAGAGGAGGTTTACCAGGATGCTGCCTGGTATGGAAGGTCTGAGTTATGAGGAGAGGTTAGGCAAATTGGGACGGTTTTCCTTAGAAAGACGTAGACTTAGAGGAGATCTAATAGAGGTGTACAAGATTATGAGGGGTATAGATAGAGTAAACAGAGTTAAGCTTTTTCCTGGGATGGAATCGAATAGCACAAGGGGTCACTGGCTTAGGGTGAGGGGGGTAAGGTATAATTTGGATGCTAGGGGGAGTTTTTTCACACAGAGAGTGGTGGGGGTATGGAATGCGCTGCCAAGTAAAGTGGTAGAGGCAGGTACTCTGGAGTTATTTAAAAAATACTTAGATGGGCACATGAACAGTTTGGGAATGGAGGGGTATAGAAAACTGATTTAAAATAGGGATCATGAGCCTTGGGAGTCCCTGGGAAGTGTGTAAATAGATGATGATATTGATGTACTTGTTTTTATCCTACAGGTGCCTTGGTCCACCTTGTTGTATAACAAGGGGCATACACGCGATGGGTCATGAGAGGGCTGCTCTTGGATTTTTTTCGAGAGTATCCTAGAGCTTCACGTCGTTAGTGTACGCTTGACCTGGACCATTTGATGGGCAACACGACAGCTCAGAGACTATCGCTGTGCTGTGCAGATACACGGATTTGGACCTGTGTCTGTGGGAGTTTGCGCATTCTCCCCGTGCTTGCGTGGGTTTTCTCCGGGTGCTCCAGTTTCCTCCCACATCCCAAAGATGTGCTCTTAGGCTAATTGGCAAGACAAATTCTCCCTAAATTGTCTCAAATTTGGTTTTTAATCCATAGATCTATAAACATAGACAGGGATCACCGGTAGAGGTGGGAACATCGGGGTGGCGGTGCGGGCTCGTTGGGCCGAAGGGCCTGTTTCCCGTGCTGTTTTGTTCTTTGTTCTAATAATCACAAGAACGTCATTCCATTTCAACAAACATTTTCTTTATGTCTGTTTCTCTCTTTAAAACATCTCTTACTCACTGATCCCAGATCTAAAAACTCACTATAGTAGTCTACCCATTTCTCAAGGCATAGTCCCAGGAGAACAAGAAGTGACTGAAAGGATGCAGTGTCTGCTAATTTACCAATCAGTCGCTTTAAGTCAGTTGCTATCAAGGATATGATAAACACCCCTCTCCACTCCAACGTTAGGTTTGAGCTTTGCCTCATGGTCGACAATAGAATTCAGTCTCCCCCTTGACTAGTCTTACTTCAAAATCTACCCTTGGGATCCCAGTCCCATCTCAGTATTAGCACAAGGTTCTGCCCTTAGAGGCCATTCTTTCTTCGTGATATATTCTCTGATGTTTTTCATATGGGACATTTCTCTGTCTCTATACTTTTCCTGCCATTCTATATTTGATGACAAGAGGTAGGGAGGCGATCAGAGTGCGGGGTGGGGGTAAAGTTATGGGCACAAACATTTCTTTACAGGGTGACTGATGGGTCTTTGTGTCTGTGGACTCACAGTGGCAGGAAGTGGTGGGAGGAAGAGGAGGAGAACATTACCTGGCTAGGGGGGAAGATGCGAGTACGAGATTTCAGGGTGCAGTTATTCACAGAACGGCGATCATTGAACATGGCAAAAAGTCACCAAATGTTTCAATTTGTCATACTTCATACAGAATGGGTAAAGAGAATGTGGGGAGACTGAATTCTACTGTCGACCATGAGGCAAGGCTCAAACCTAAAGCTGTGTGTAGGTAGTACAGAGTACCCGAACAAAATCCTGACTTACTGTCTTGGCATTTATCACAAGGAAGTAATGGAACGGCTTGTTCACTTTCAACTGCTTATTGTTCTAGTGTGGTCACTATGCTCGGGGGGGGGTCAATGTGACTGCACAGGTTTGTCAGTTAACAAATGGCCACTTGATGTGGCTTGTGGTAGCATAAACTGTGCTTGTTAGTGGGGGAGGGCGTCAACTCCTTCAACTAGCACCTAGCAGACTTTTAATGCAGCCTGCAGGTTACTGCATTTACATTTAAATTCCTCTACCTGCAGCCTCTCTCTCACTGACAGCACGCTGTGCCTTGTGGTTAAGCTTTATCACATTGAGCCTGGAACTGGCTCATGTGTATCATATTGATTTGGTTCCTTTCCTCTCATGTGTTTATCTCTGCTTCTAATTGTTGAATGCGTGTGGTAGCACTCATTAAGTCCTGTTTTAGTTTGGTCACCTGGGCTTCTCTGTCTTGTTTAACCCGGATAATCTCTGCTTCTCTACCAAGGAGCTGTTCCAGATAACTGCCAATTGCAATCACTTTCTTAAGCTTGGCCGTCCTTTTACTCACGAATCCAACAATTCTCTCCCTAGGATCCCAGGTCAGGTTTCGGGGCATCACCCCACTGTACCTATTTGGGCCACATATGGTTCAAATATAAACGGAGAACTTCCTCCTATTCGGCATGACTCACCATAATCATTTCCTTTTAGGGTCACTTGAGAATACGTAAAGGATCAGAGGAGGGATCTGGTTTTCACTAAATTCCCTCTCACAGATTTTACCCAAATTTCCTAGGCTGTTCTAGTTCTAACTATAAGTTTGTCTACCTTGTGTTATAGACACTGGGTTTATAGCCCAATTTACTGTCAAACCTGTATTAGTCCTTCACTCACTGTCACATGGGGTGCCTGCCCTCTTAATTCAGGCTCAGCCGGAGTGATGGAGAATACTGGGTTGAAGGTTCAACTTCGGAGCAACGTATTGCTTCTTATTGAAGTACCGACTGACTTATGGATTGGTCACATCGGAGAGTTGGTGTTGGACATTATGGGTCTTAAAATACGCTGGGTAACCAAAGCCTGAACAATTTTCTCAGTGGCTTGTAGTGCCTCGGGCTTTATGGGGTATCGTTTGTGGGGAGTGCAGATCAGCCCGTGTATGTGCAGGGGAGGGATTCTTACGAGGCCGCAGTCTTGTTTTTCCTTGGGGACCCAGAACCCCTGAATCCCACATATATGTATCTTATTTAAATTCTATATATCCCGTGCTGTTTTTTTCTTTGTTCTTTATATCTTTTAAGCACAATCATGGTCGTTGATTACACCCAAAAGGCTAAGAAATTCCAAGAATCTATTTAATCCAATCCAGTTTCTAAATTTTATTTAAACTTTGTGTCAAATCCTACTGTTTGATTAGGGGAAATCACGATTAGGGGAAGAACATTAAAACATTAATAAGACAACAAAACAAAAACATTGATGCAACTAATTTACCAAACAACACACATATACACACATGAAAGCTTTCAACATGCATTCCACATTACCTTCATCAGGTTTTTAATTAGATTCTTGTTTTTATCTGCTAGATAGTGAGTGAGGGACCCTTTTGATCCCCATTCAAAGATGGTACTATTGCTATCCAGATTGGTTTTCTTTACTAGAGTCAGTGGTGTACCAATCCTGGCTCTAATGCTTTCACAGATACTTGTGTATGTATCTCTGATTGGGTTACAGTCTTGTGTTCCCACTGTTATTATGTTTGTACCTTCAATGGCAACCCGCAGAGCCCGGCCTGGGTGTAGTGGGGAGATTACCGCTGTTAGAGGCAGGTGAGAGATGACATTGCTGGGCCTCTGACGCAAATCTTTGTCTCTTCTTTGGACACAGGTGAGGTCCCAGAGGACTGGAGGATTGCAAATGTAGTACCGTTGTTTAAAAAGGGTCAAAGGGATAACCCAGGGAACTATAGGCCGGTGAGCTTGACTTCAGTTATAGGTAAGCTAATGGAGAGGATCCTCAGGGACAGGATGTATGAGCATCTGGAGCGCTGCGATCTGATCAGGGATACGCAGCATGGCTTCGTTAAGGGGAGGTCGTGCCTTACGAACCTAGTGGAATTTTTTGAAGAGGTGACAAAAACGGTTGATGAAGGACAAGCCGTTGATGTCGTCTACATGGATTTCAGTAAGGCATCTGACAAGGTTCCCCATGGTAGGCTGATAAAAAAGGTGAAGGCGCATGGGATACAGGGCCAGGTATGTAGATGGGTTGAGAACTGGCTTGGGAGGAGGAGACAGCGGGTAGTAGTGGAAGGCTCTTTTTCCAACTGGAGGTCAGTCACTAGTGGTGTGCCACAGGGCTCAGTACTAGGACCTCTTCTATTTGTGATTTATATAAATGACTTGGAAGAGGGGGTAGGTGGTGTGATCAGCAAATTTGCTGATGACACTAAGATACTTGGATTGGCGGGGACTGAGGAGCAGTGCCAGGCAATACAACAGGACATAGATAGGCTGGTAGATTGGGCAGATAGATGGCAAATGGAATTTAATCCGGATAAATGCGAGGTGATGCATTTTGGCCGGAATAATGTAGAGGGGAGTTATAGGATAAAAGGTAAAACTATCCGGAGTATAGAGACGCAGAGAGACCTGGGGGTGCAGGTTCACAAGTCTCTGAAGGTGTCAGCACAGGTGGAAAAAGTGATAAAGAAAGCGTATGGTATGTTAGCCTTCATAGGAAGGGGTATAGAATACAAGAGTAGGAGTTTGATGTTGCAAGTGTATAGAACGTTGGTTAGGCCTCACTTGGAGTACTGCGTCCAGTTCTGGTCGCCGTACTACCGGAAGGATGTGGAGTCCCTGGAGAGAGTGCAGAGGAGATTTAACAGGATGCTGCCTGGTATGGAAGGGCTGTCTTACGAGGAAAGATTGAACGCACTGGGATTGTTTTCCCTTGAAAGACGTCGGCTGAGAGGGGATCTATTAGAGGTATATAAGATTATGAGGGGTATAGATAGAGTAAATGGTGGTAAGCTTTTTCCACCATTAGATTCTGATAGAATGAGGGGTCATGGCCTTAGGGTGAGGGGGGCTATGTATAAGACTAATATTAGAGGACATTTTTTCACACAAAGGGCAGTGGGGGTGTGGAATGCACTACCGAGTAAGGTGGTGGGAGCAGGCACGCTAGGGTTGTTTAAGGGTCTCCTGGACTGCCACATGAGTGGTCTGCAGATAGAGGGATATAGGAGGACTGTTTAAATACTTTAATTGTTTCCACAAGCTGTTCGGTCCACCTTGTTGACCAACAAGGTGCATGCAGCGAGGGCTGCTCCTGGATTTTACTTCAGGAGTGGCCTAGTGCTTCATGTCGTTAGCGTATGCTTAAACTGGACCATCAGATGGGCAACATGACAGCTCAGAGACTATCGCTGTTGCTGTGCTGACACATGGATTTGGGCCTGTGTCTGCGGGAGTTTGCGCGTTCTCCCCGTGGTTGCGTGGGTTTTCTCCGGGTGCTCCGGTTTCCTCCCACATCCCAAAAATGTGCTCTTAGGCTGATTGGGTAACAAATTGTCCCTATATTGGTCTCTATATGTCATTAAGACGTTAGGATGGCGGCGCGGGCTCGTTGGGCCGAAGGGCCTGTTTCCCGTGCTGTGTTGTTCTTTGTCTTTGTTCTTGTGAGCTTTGTACAACCTCTCCACACGGGCCACAGCTTACGGAAAGACTATCGACTACAGGGACTGGGGCCGCTAGCTCCTACCCAGACTCCTATCGCTAAATTGACTCTCAGAGGGCAGCCGTTTCCCTATCTCATTGAGAGTCATGCAGATCTGGGTGCGGACTGGCGTGTAGTCGACCGGGGGTCGGAGTCCCCCGGTGTGTACTTGGTTTCTTCCGCTACCAGAGATCTCCTGCTTGTAGTGTTTGAGGCACTCACAGAGGCTCCAGGCTTAGCAGCGCCCGGACATGTAGCAAACGCCTCGTGGATTGTGCCCCCAGTGGCCCAATCTTACGCACCTGCAGAGGTCCTTCCCGACTTCCAGCACCCGGACTTGTACTGAACTCCGCACAGTCCGATCTCAGTGGCCCGAAACCTTGGATGTCCTCCTTAACCTTAATTCCCAGGATGTTGTCCCTGCTCTGTACCTGTTAACACCCGTTCTGTCGGGTCTCCCAGTGGGCAGTCAATCTGTGCTCAGGCTTGTCAGGGGTCAGCAGACTGTAAAAATAACACAATTAATCACAGTTCGCAATCCCAGTCACCAACCCAAAAAGAAACTTAAACCCCACTTTACCGCTGTAGAGCTATTGAACGGACGCTGCTCACAAGTTCAGATCGTGGCAGCTGTGAAACACTGCTCTGACACTGGGACACTGGTATTCCGCGGATTTGATGAAATGAGTAAAGATACTCACCGAGTGCCAGGAAACGGTGTTCCAGCAACAGTCATGATGCCGGACGAGCCCCCCCGTTGGTAGTGTGAGTGGGTGAAATGACTACTGCAGACTCAGGGTATAATTCAAGAATGGCACAGCTTTATTTTCTTTTATGTCGATGGAGTTGCAGTCAGGATGTACAATCAAACTGTTCTGAAAGCACTCCAAAGACCAACTGCAATGGGCTACAGTTATACCTGAACTTCGGTGTAGTATGCGATTCAAATGCTGATGCTTTATTTACAGTATTCAACCTTAGCCATCCTGTCTCGATGTTTTTCAAGTATTGGGATGATTGTTTTATGTGTGTGTTAATCGTTTTTGTCTGATTGGTTATTAATGGTCTGGAATCTCCGGGGTTTGAACAACGGGTGTGCGATTATTCTCAGGAAGTTTGAGGGGCCAGGGATATTTCCTTAGCTATGCTATTTTTTAGGTGTCTCCATAGCTAATTTAACTGGGTTAGAAGTGCTGATTTGGTGGGGGTGAGGATGTGTTTTTTAATTTAGTTCCTGTAGATGCCATCCTGACCAGCTTCCCCTGTGTGCTAACCTTCATTTGCATTCTAAAAGCATGTTTTTGCCTGTTAGTCTGTGTCTGTTCCTTTGTGATTTTTAGTGGAGGGGCTCTGAGTATAATTTTAGTCTGCTTCCATTTTGTATGTCCAATTTCATAAAATTTGTTGTCTGATAACAGAGGGAAGGGTTCTCAAAGCAAGGTCAAGGTACATTGTCCCCTTCCTGGGTGACTGTTGCACTGAGCCCATATTAGAGCAGTGGAATGCAGATCATTTGTGTAGCTCCAAATCAAGCAGTGTTGCACAGAGCTATGTTCAGAGTAGAGATAAACTGGTTACTTCCTGCACAGTGTGAGGCAACTAGAGTGGCACACGCGAAGCATTGCCATGTCTGCATTTGAAGGTTTTGATGTCACTGACATAACCAAATAATTTAATACATGAATACTAACACTGGCCAATGAATGTTATGAGAATACTTTATTCATTCCTGAAACTATAAGCATCAGGAAGAAGGATAGATCCCGTCTGGGACTATTTAAAGGGGCAAGTTGCAATGGAAGTGTTTTTTTATTTGCACTGTCGCTTGCTTTGCAACATGAACAGGACATGCAGACGAGGGATAGAGGGAAGCTGCGAGAAGGGGGAGGAGTAAGCTCTTCTTAAAAGACCCAACCCTGAAAGCATCTTCCAGCAACCAGACCTATGCTGGAATGAGCTAGAAAAATATATCAAGCGGCTACATTTCACTAAGAAGAAAGGAACAGGTGTGTATCATTTCCTTCCTGGATTCTCGAAACCAGAAGCAGCACAGTAGTTAGCACTGCTGCCTCACAATACCAGGAATCTGGATTCAATTCTGACCGCGGGTCACTGCCTGTGTGAAGTTTGACAGACAGGCTTCCCTTTCTGTGCAGGTTTCCTCTGCGTGCCCTGGTTTCCTCTCACAGTTCAAAGACGTGCAGGTTAAGTTGATTGACTATTATAAATTGACTCTAGTGTCAGGGGATTAGCGGAGTAAATATGTGGGGTTACAGGAATAGGACCTGAATGGGATTGTGGTCGGTGCAGACTCAATGGGCCGAATGGCCTTGTTCTGCATCATAGAGATTCTATGATTCTATGAGAATGAGAACAGCTCTCCCATTGCCTGCCAAGGACACCAACACCCTTTCATTCTTCACAGTTGTTCCTTCTAAGCAGGAACTGGTGACATTGACGACATGTTCCAATTCCATCCAGAGAACCTGACAGGACAGAGATCCTCTACAGGTGAAAAGTGCTTGTCATTCTTTTCACTCTCAGGAAGAAAATCCAACACTATTTTTTTATGAATTCATGGGTCACGCTGGCTGGCCAGCATTTATTGCCTATCCCTACTTGCCTGAGGGCAGTTGAGAATCAGTTACATTACTGTGCTCCGGAGTCACATGTAGGCCAGACCCGGTAAGGAGGGCAGAGGGTGGTTTTGTGAAGGGTAGGTCGTGCCTTACTAACCTCATTGAGTTTTTTGAAAAAGTGACTAAAGAGGTGGATGGGGGTAAGGCGGTTGATGTGGTATATATGGACTTTAGTAAGGCGTTTGATAAGGTGGCCCATGGAAGACTTCTGCAGAAAATGCAGATGTATGGGATAGAGGGTGATTTAGCTAATTGGGTTAGGAATTGGCTAGCAGATAGAAGACAGAGGGTGGTGGTTGATGGGAGATATTCATCGTGGAGTTCGGTGACAAGTGGTGTACCTCAGGGGTCTGTTTTGGGGCCCCTGCTGTTTGTAATTTTTATAAATGATCTGGATGAGGGTATTGAAGGATGGATTAGTAAATTTGCAGATGACACTAAAGTCGGTGGAGTGGTAGATAGTGAAGAGGGGTGTTATAGTTTGCAGAGGGACTTGGACAAGTTGCAGAGCTGGGCCGAGAGGTGGCAAATGGAGTTTAATGTGGAAAAGTGTGAGGTAATGCACTATGGCAGAAATAATAAATGTGTAGAGTATAGGGCTAATGGTAGGATTCTTAGTAGTCTTGATGAACAGAGGGATCTTGGTGTGTATGTGCATAGATCCCTGAAAGTAGGCAGTCAAGTCGAGAAGGTTGTTAAGAAGGCATATGGAGTCTTAGCTTTTATTGGTAGGGGGATTGAATTTCGGAGCCGCAACGTCATGTTGCAACTGTACAAAACTCTAGTGCGGCCGCACTTGGAGTATTGTGTGCAGTTCTGGTCCCCACATTATAAGAAAGATGTGGAGGCATTAGAGAGGGTACAGAGGAGGTTTACCAGGATGTTGCCTGGTATGGAGGGCAGGTCTTATGAAGAGAGGCTGAGGGATTTGAGGTTGTTTTCGTTAGAAAGGAGGCGGCTAAGAGGGGACCTTATCGAAACATATAAGATGATTAGAGGTTTAGATAGGGTGGACAGTGATAGCCTTTTTCCTAGGATGGAGAAAGCTAGCACGAGGGGACACAGCTTTAAATTAAGGGGTGATAGTTATAGGACGGATATCAGAGGTAGGTTCTTTACCCAAAGGGTGGTTCGGGAGTGGAATGCCCTGCCTGCAGCAGTTGTAGATGCGCCAAGTTTGGTGGCGTTTAAGAGGTTATTTGATAAGTATATGGAAGAGAAGGGAATGGTTTAGTTTGGAGGGGCATTGCTTTTTATATTGGTCGGCGCAACATCGAAGGCCGAAGGGCCTGTTCTGTGCTGTAATGTTCTATGTTCTATGTTCTATTTCCTTCTGTAAGGATATCAGCAAATCAGATGAGCTTTTCTAACATTGGACAAGGGTTCATGGTCATCATTGGATTCTTAATTCCAAATATCTTTCATTGAATTCAAATTCTGCCATGTGCCATGGTAGGATTTGAATCCAGGTCCCCAGAGTATTGGTTGAGTTAAATGTTTAGTGATAATACCATTAAGCCATTACCTCCCCATCTCATTCATGACTCATTCATGATTAATGTTGATGTCTCTATCCCCTCTCTAGCCATCAAATTATGATAAATGTGGGGTATGACCATTGGATCTGATATTATGATAGGCCGTAACACTTCTCAATAAGTATATATGATTCTATAAGTTACATTATCTTCTTACAAGATGGATCACCTATGCCACATTTGTGCTCAGGAAGTTTTATTTTCCTGACATCAGTGGCTGAGATGGAATCTGTCTGCTCTGGATAATGCTCTGTTGGTTTGAATGACGTGTGAGAAGTATATTCTGGAGGTCAGAGGCCTTGAGGGTCTCGTGCAATGCTGCAGAGCTGCCACTTTAGCATTACCTGATGGAGCTATTGGAATCAATGGCAGAGATAAAGATGAGAGGCTGTGAACACTGGGGATATTCTGGGAGTAAGCTCCTGAGGCAGCAAGCACATGCTCCTCTGCCATCTCACTGTGTGAAAGCACCTCCTGGTCTCCCTAACGAGAGGGCTCCCAAAGGGAGGTCAAGGTACACTATCCCCATCACACCTAGTGACTACGGCATTGAGGCCATGGTTAGAGCAGAGGAATGCAGCACATGTGGACAAAATGTTCAACCTAGGTATCCATGGAGGACACCATGTATCAAATTCTTGAGTAAGAAGTCTCACAACACCAGGTTAAAGTCCAACCAGTTTATTTGATAGTAAACCCACAAGCTTTCGGGGTTTGCCCCTTTGTCAGGTGAGTGGAGAGTTCTGGATTCTCCAGCAACACTGGCATTTCCATATCAAATTCTTGAGATATAGAATACCTACCATGCAGAAAGATCCATTTGGCCTACAATCCACACAGACACTGACCCAAGCCGGGAATCGAACCCGTGGTCCATGGCGCTGTGAGGTAATAGTTCTAACCATGTCCCACTGTGCCGCCCTTGGACATGATAGAAAAAATGTCCATGCAAAGCTGTACATAATCACTGGCATTTACACCACATTTTCCCCTTGCCTCTAGTGCATGTGTAACAGGTTTCCCGTGGCTGCAGGCAGGCATTTTTCATCCGCATGGGGCCTGGCCCTCAGCAGTCCTCTAATTGTCTAGGGATGCAGCCAATGACAACTGCTGGAGTGTCTCTGTTCACCAGATTGTCCTCCTGAATCTAAACAAAGTCTCTTTGGACTGTGTGGTTATATCTGCACCGCAGACATTGCCAATGAGGCAAGTCACTGTGTATCCTCTGAAGCATTGGCTTCTTCATCCCCAGTGGTGTGGTCTTTGGGCTCCTCGTGTGGCTGTGACTTGGTCTGTGGTTACAGGTGACTTGTGGAGGGCAAAAAGAATCACAGCCGCGATTTTCCCAAAAAAATGACTAAATGTGACCAACGGTGAGAGACTGGTGCAGATGAGACTGCATTCAACCCATAATTAACCATTTTTTTGAGTGAGTGGTGAGTTGTGTGAAGATTCTTGGAGGGGCAGGGCTTAAACATGCCAGTAAGCCTGGCTGGGAAGTGATTTGCAATGTGTTGGAAGAGTGTCCTGATCTCACAGTGCACTGGGAGAATCCCCCCCTCTCCCCTTGCCCCATTAGACATCAGATTCCACCCTCAGCAGTGGGTTGTTTCCCCATTCCCTCCACGACAGGGATCAGACATTGTAACCCTCCCAATGGGTCCCCCTTCATGACCCATGACACGCCCCACCCCGTTATGCCTGCCCCCTTTCATGATCCCCCCTGAATAGCCCCTAATCAGGCCCTCTTTAGTATTGTCTGTGTGCCAGGTTGGCACTGTCAGTGTGCTAGGTGGTACTGCCAGATGGGCATTGTACAGCAATGTCCCCAACCATCTGGTGGCATCAATGGCCTGCAAACCCCCGTGTGTGGCCGTCACGCCTGGTTTCCGCTAGCGAGAGCAATAAGTGATTCTCACTGAGCCGGAAAGTTGGAAGATCCCGGGAGCTGGTAGAATCCAGTGTCAAGTAGGCGATGCATATTTAAATACTATTTTAAGTATGCAAATCAGCCTTGCGTCCATTCTGGGTTTAATCCGCTTTGCACCAGGAGAAAGGGACTGGAATTACGGTTAACCATTTGGCACCAGGCATGAAACCGGCTTTTAGGCTTGCACACAATTTTCCAGGATTGATGTGAATCCCCGCCAGCCTTCCCCACACATTAACAATGATCATAGTTTAAAGAAGTCACATTTTATTGTGTCAATGTTATGAGCACATTTGCCATTTTTTTCCTTTCACATGGCCAGTCCAGCCTCGCCATTTGCGATGGATCATGCCCTCCCTCCCTCACCTTCTTTATTTGTGTTCTGCATTGCCTCTACCTCTGTGGCTGTGTGGCTATAAGGACGCTGAGCTGAGGAACTCCTCCTGTTGTCCATCTCCTCTCCCTGGTGTTGTGGATCTGATTGTCCTGCATAACAAAGTGCAGATTTAGTGACATGACACCTAACCTCTGTATATATTCCCAGCACACATATGGGTCAGCTAGTCACATGCTGAAACCAAGCACAGGCAAAAGTCAAACTTCCTAATGCTTTGGTCTCAATTGCCAAGTGGCAAAATGGTTAATCTTGTATTCATTCTTCTGGCATAGCTGCCCACTCACACGTATGTATTACTGATGACCCCAAAAGAGACTCTTTTTAAAGATGAGACACTAGAATTTACCATGGTGGATTGGAATAGGTCATTGATCCATTTTGTCCAGGTTTAATTTATCACCCTGCAATTGCTCACTCCTCTATGACCGCCTTGGTCAGACAGAAGGGTCTTCTAATACCTTCATCAGGAAGAAGCTTCTTCCACATTACCCTGAATGGGACACAATACTCCAGCTGAGGCTCAACTAATGTCTTACATGAGTTCTTGTGTGCTACACTCCTTTTAATAAAGCTGAGGATACTGTATGCTTTATTAACTGTACTCCCAACTTGTTCTGTTATCTTTAATGACTTACGCACATATACACCATGTTCCTCTGCTCCTGCATTCCTTAAGAGTTGTTATCTTTGTTTTATTTTGTCCCTCCAGTGAAAATGAAATCTTTCACATTTCTCCTCATTGAACTTCATCTGGCATACGTCCACCCAACACAATGAAGCTTAAGTCAATGATGATATTCAAGTGAAAAATCCTCTCAGAACAGCAATTCCTATGTCACCCATATTTGCAATAAAAGATGAATTGATGAAGCCGGCTTGGAAGTACGGCTGAAGAAAGTTTTTAGTTTCTGACAAGGATTACGTAAAGAAAATGGGACATCTTCAGATCACATCTTAGCAATGACCCTGTTTTAAGTTAGATCGCAAAACAGGGATGCTGCAGTGTTTCCTGGAGGTCTAACCAGGTGGGACATGTCCACATCACTGGATGTCGCCCTGAGCAAAACCCATCAAGGATAGAATGAGAAAAAAGTGGAATGATTGGATGACCAAAAGAATGTTGGCTCTGAATAGACTGCAGAGATCTGGGGTGAAATATAAAACCTTCCATGTCCTCAGGAAATTGCAAAGTGCTTTACAAACTGTTGGTTTTGAAATACAATCAAACAAAGCAACACTTTGAAAGATAAGGATTAAACAAGGAGCATCACTATGACTTTGTTAAAGGCAAACCTTGACTGAGTAACTTGACTGAATTCTTTGGTGAAGCACAGAGAGGATTGATCAAAGTAGCACAGCTGGCATTATATTATACATATATATATGTATAGACTTTTGAAAGACATTTGACAAACTACAATACAAACAAGGGCTTATTAAGAAAATGGAGACCCATGAAAGGGAGAGTGATAATATGAATGCATAATTGGCTTGGTGAAAAGACAAATTGGAGGTAGTATATATATATTTTCATATTGGCTCTTTATTTGCAATGATGTTCCTCAACAGTCAGCATTTAGTCCATTATTTTTTACAGATTTTATAAACAAACCACATGCAGATATAAGGAGCAGCATTATAAAATGTAATCGATACCAAACTTGGTCATATAATAGACAGTAATTAGTACATAGGTTTCAGATTGACATGGGTAGAAGCATGAGAGAGTTCAATGTGGAGAAGTGTGAACTTAGGGAGAACTAATACAGAAAAAGAGCATACTACAATGATATAATTTTGTAAAAATGTCAATGAACGGAGTGACCTTCTTTAAGTCTTTAAAGATGGCAGAGCTAGTTAATACAATGTTGAAAAATAAGGATTTATTACTGGAGAATTGAAATATAAAAGCAAAGAAATCATGCTAGCACTTCATAAATCACTAGCTGGATCTCAGCTGGAGTATTGTGGATTATTATAGACATAGCACTTCAGGAAAGATGTAGAAATCTAATAAAGGATAAAGGGCAGGTTTACCAGAGATTAGAAACTTCAATTATTTAAATAGGATAGAAAAGTTAGATCTGTGTTGTGACTGCCACAAAGACATGGAGATTGCAATCGATCTCCCCATGGACTCTGTGGAGTACAAACTCCCTGATTGAGTGAATGGAGGCTTGCCCAATAGGAAGTGAGAAGCGGAGGGTTAAAATGTTGTTTCAAACTGGACCAGTATTCTGTAGGTCCCAGGAATTGACTTGATGTAAGCCATGGATGTGGCTCTTTCTTGTGTTATGATTAAAGTGATTTGATGATGGAAGATGGGATGGAGAGTGATATTGCCACCTTGCAGTGCCAGGGATCGAGGTTCGATTCTGGTCTTGTGTTACTGGCTGTGAGGAGTTTGCGCATTCATTCCGTGTCAGCATGGGTTTCCTCCGGATTCTCTGGCTTCCTCCCACAGCCCAAAGATGTGCAAGTTAGGTTGATTGGCCATGCTAAAAATTGCCCTTTAGTGTCAGCGGGATTAGCTGGGTAAAAATATGGGGTTAAGGGATAGGGTCTTGGTGGGATTGTTGTCAATGCAGGCTAGATATTGAATTATAGAATCCCTACAGTGTAGAAGGAGGCCATTTGGCCCATTGACCTGTACTGATGACAATCCTACCCTCCTCCTGCACTGTAGGGATTCAATGTTTCTAATACTGGCCTTGGTAGAATTATTACGTCTCTCATCCTTGCAACAGAAGGTTAAGAGCTGACTTAATTGGGTTTTCATCATGATGAGAGGTTTTGCTAGCATAGATAAAGGTTGTTCCTTCTAGTAAATAGATCAATGGCTAGATGTCATAGATGTAAAGTAATTAGTAAATGATATATAGGTAATATGGGAAAAAGCATTTTACTCAGAATGGTTGAAATCTGGAATGTTGCGTTTGAAAAAGAAGTGGAGGCTGATTCCATCAATAATTTTAAAAGGAAGCTAGACAGGTACTTAGGGACAGGAATTTGCAAACTTAGAGACCAAAAGTAAGGATGTGGAATTAATAACAGGCACAGTGGACTGAACAACCTCTTTCCGCACTTTAAGATGCTAATAACAAATTCCTGCAAACATTGCGTACATTATGTGCCTAAGTTCTGCTATAAGACATGGATTTACTCCCAACTGGCTGAGGTTAAGACCAATACATTGAGACAATTTGGCACTGATAATACTCAACATTTTGAATAGAATTATTTTAGTTTTGTAAAATTCCACACAGAAAGATTAAGACTGAATTCCTGCTTTCTCACAGGTTGTTCACTGAAGCAGAAACAAAAAGCTCTTTGTTTCTGCAATATGTACTCATGTCCTCTGCTCCTGCACCCAAAGCTCTCAGTACATTGCACCAATTGTTACAAATGAAATGCCTCTGTGCTGAACTGTTGGGTGCACGGTTAAATCAAGATCAATGGCTCACTTGCTGCATCACTCTCAAAACAGCATGGGAAACAGGCCCTTCGGCCCAACAAAACTCCAACAAAAATTAATCAAGATGGTTCTAACAGGATGGAGCCACTAGATAACATTAATGAAATTATCCTCCTTTTTCATTCGTAGTTGTAAATATAAATTTGTTTTTCTAGTATTAAGAAGGTGAGTACTCCTCACATTTAGCACACCACAGAAGCAGCAGTGTGGCACAGTGGTCAGCGCTGATGCCTCACAATGTCAGAGACAAGGTTTTGATTCTTGGCTCAGGTCACAATCTGTGGAGTTTGCATGTTCTCCCTGTGTCTGCGTGGGTTTCCTCCAGGTATTCCGGTTTCTTCCCACAATCCAAAGATGTACGGGTTAGGTGAATTGGCCATGCTAAATTGTCTTTTAGTATCAGGAGGCCTAGCTAGGATAAATGCATCGGGTTATGAGGATAGGGCCTGGATGGGACTTGATGAGCCAAATGGCCTCCTGCACTGTAAGATTTTTAAAAAATTTTGTTTTAAAGACAGCAAGCATATATAAGGTGAGAAAGGCTGCACCCTCTGGGATGCCCCCCTTGGAGCATTGCACACATCCTTTGTGTACACAAGCTTTCACTTTGGCAAAGTTGGACAATGCAGCTTTCTTGCAGTTGCTGAGAACTAAGGGCAAATGTCTACAAGTTAGTGAAATACTCTGAAGTGGAAAAGTGCCCACTGGGCTGATTATGCTGAAGTGGGTCAGAATGAGGTCAGAAGTATCAAAAGAAAATCAAAGGAACATAACAGCAGCATAAAAATATTGTCAAAAAGGTCTTCAGTGTTATCACAGTAAGCATTAGGCAGGGAGAACAGTAAAAATCGATTAGACTAATATATAATAATCTATTATAGAAAGGGTATTATTAAACTAGAAAGCGTGCAAAAAAAATTTACTAGGATGCTTGCTTTTGGGGAGGATTGGCAGAGCGACTCTGTAAAATGTCTGTTCTAGTGGCTTTTTTCTATTAGGTCTTCAATGCAGAGATGTTCAGTTTTGTTTACTGTTCAAACGACATTTTGTGGTTTAGTTTAGTTTTCCTGAGATTCCTTCCTTAATGGCAAAAAAAACCTTACTCCCTACAGCTCCTCATCATTGTGACTTGGACAGAACTGGTTTCAATTTGCTTCAATAATAATTGAAGAGGTCACATGTGCAGTTTTCACTCTGAGATGATATAGTATTGAGATGTTATAGCCCATCAACTTCGGAGAAACCTTTTATACGGAAGGTTGGGGAAAGATGAGAAATTTTGTGATTCTGGAATGTTTACTGAACTCTTAGGTATACAAAATACCTATGATACCAGATACAAGTTCCTTTGCTTATGTGGGTACAGGGCTATGGTCTCAAGATCCTATTTTGAAGATCACCCTGAATTTTGGGCTTTTTTCTCCTGTTCTGGGAAATGTTCGTGGTTGCCTTAATTTAAACAATGCAGGGAAACGTTAGAGACTTGGGGTTGAACTTTCTCAAACCCTTGGAGACAAGGGAGAAAGCAAATTGTGAAGGAAAGGTACCAATCCAGTGTGCTATTGAATTTCCATCTCCAGTCAGTTTTCCAAAGGGATGCACAGAGTCGAATGCTGGCAAACAGTGCGTCCACTGTGAGATCTGATCTTGACTACTGACTAATCCTCGTCAACTTTACCACCACATGACATTATTGCTGCTATCGCGCAAAGAGGACAGCTTCACAGCAGGAGGTTAAAACCATGTGACAACTGTAGGAGAACTGACAAAGCTACAACCCACATCACAGCCCTGCCACTGAGTGTGGAGTTCCTGGAGATGGAATGTCTCCAAAGGTCATGGGCCTAATGAAGCCTCAGCGACTTCCCTGATAGTAATGGTTCGTTCAGTGGTTCCCTGACCCCCCTCCTGCTTGGGCCTCATCATCACTGATCACACCGTGGGCACTGCAATCTACAATCTACAGCATCTGCCTCCAAAACTCACCCACCATCTCTTGTTTAAAGTGAACATGGAGGGGGCCCATCAACTGGCTGACTTTTATAAAATGCAATTGGAAGTTGTTCTGCCATCTTAAATAAAATGAATCCAATGTTTACTGTAAAATTCAGACCTGGTGCCCACGCTGTTGGTAATATTGAGAAAATAGAGATATTTGAGTGCATTTGAATGGATTTCAATATCATTAGTGAGTTTGACACTGCCGTTTCCCCCCTCCTGAATGTTTCCCATCTCTCCAGTGTGATGTCACACCAGCATGTGGTCTATAAAGTGTGGGCCAGGTAATGAAGTGAAACATGGAAGTGATATTTCCTCAACAAATCCTCAACATTTCCCAGCCCACAGAATTACCAGCCTAATTACAGAACAGCAAAGTAATGAATATTCCAAAATGTGTGGGGTAGGTTAATTAACCATGTTAAGTTGACTCTAGTGTTAGGATGATTAGCAGGTGAGATGTGTGGGGTTATGGGAATAGGACCTGGGTGGGATGGGGTTGGTACAGACACAATGGGCAGAATGGCCTCCTTCAGTACTGTAGGGATTATATGATTACCAAACTCTACTGCCCAATAGCAGACAGAGAAAAGTTGGGGCACAGTTTTCAAAAATAAATCTGCATTTGTCAAGATACCTGCGTCTGTTTCCAGCATTTCCTGTTTTGTTTCAGATTTCCAGCATTTTTGTTTTTGTATTGTCCATGGAGTTTTATTTCAAATTCATTCAGGTGCATAAAAAAATTACACTTTTTATTATGTCTTTCACAATCTTAGCACATTCTAAAGTCCCTCATAGTCAATCAAATACTTCTGAAAGTTACTTTTACTTAAAGCAGTTACTTTTGAACTCTCTGAGTGAAGGACATATTTCATTTGACCATTTTCTTTTAAGCTAGCTTGTTTGATCTTGTTGTTTGTGCTGCTTTCTTACCTGACTAAAAGGGCCTAGGCAAAATAGCTATATTTTAAAACAAACATTGCCTTTGACACCCTCTCACAGCAATCCCCCATCCTCTCACTCCCGCCCCCCCCCCTCAAATGTCCAATAGATGTTTCTGTTTTCATAGCAAACTTGTCCATTTTTGGTGTAGCGCATTACAATTATCCTGAAACCATCCCAATGATTGACGTCAATTGTTACTGGTTGAGCGGAGAGTGAACGCAGGTTGGTGGTAAGATGAAAGGAGCAGTGTGCAATTGTGAAGGGAGTGGAGGAGCTAGTAGTGGGCGATGATCCAGGTTCTGCTGCAGGATAAAACAGTAAAAATTGGAATGGTGCTGGCCTAGACTGGAGTTCCAGTTTAAGGTATATAAGACCAATTCAGGCCAGTACCAGGTTTTATTGTTTCTTTCTTTCTGGGTGGGACCTGATTTAAGTAAAACTTCCCAAGCCAGCAGCTGACCCACTTCACTGCCTGGCTGGCTAGTTAATGAAAACTTGGCTGCTTTGGGCTGTAGCTGAGGACCCATGGAAATGGCCCCTGACTGCCAATGAGAGGAAGCATTTTTCTCCTGTCTTAAATGGCCTTCAAAGAAAAGAACGTGGTTGAAAGTTATCTTGGCCTCTCCTGGCCAGCCAGCTCCTACTGTCATGGTTCTATTGACGGTGATTACATCATGATGGCAATGACATCACGGGCATGTTAACTACGCCGTCACTTGCTCTTGCTGTTGGGAGTTCTGTCAACGTCCAGAATTGCCGCTGTTAGTAGTGGCAGAAAGGGAGCTGGTTGAAGACTAGAATTTAATTTGACAAGATTTTAACCCCTCACTGAATTGTTAACAGCCCACTGGGGGTTATCATTGAGACCATACTCAGCTAGCCAACTGTTAACTTTCCATTTCCTTATCCATGTCACCCCTAACTACCGACCACTGAATGATGTCGAAGAACACCACTTTACTTTCTGGGATATCTTTGGGTTCTGGGGGACTATGAGCATGATCTTACCAGCTCACTGCACTGGGTGATTAGCCTAGCGAGGCCAGAAAATAGCAAAAAATCAGATTTGATACCGGACATCAAATGGTTTGTTATCTTCCTAGCCACTTTTTTCTTGGTGTGAACCACTTGGTGCCCAAAATCGTGCAAAAATTTTAGTATGCATTCGAATGGATTTCAATATCATTTGGGAGTTTGGCACTGCTGTTTCCCCCTTCCCAAATGTTTCCCATCTCTCTGGTGTGACATCACATCAGCATGTGGTCTATAAAGTGCGGGCCAGGTAATGAAGTGAAATGTGGAAGTGAGTACCACTAAGCACAACTTCCAGATTGAAGTTTGGGGGGCGGGGGAAGGTTCTCAGCCACTACCAAGTTGCAGGGTTGGGTCGGGAGCTTGCAAGGATGCAAAGGTTTTGGGGGGGGCTCATGTTGGTCGAGGGGATCTTCAGGACAGGAGTCACTGCTGGTTTAGGGCTCATGTTGCGTGCATTTACCCAGCTACTGGCAGACCCAGTTTCAGATGAAGTTGATTACCAATCCCATCGATGTCACTCCACTGCCAGCTGTCTACTGGACAGGCTCTGTAACTGACTGCAGTTGTTCCAAACCCAAGCCCTACCGGCAGTGACAAGAACCAGGTTTGGCAGCTCTGGCTCCAGACGAGGGCATGTTGCAGATATTAACACAGCTGCTGACACTGCATGGACTCTGCAATGCTGCCTTCAAGGGGAATCCATCTCATGTTAGTCACGAGCTGCCCCTCTCCCATCTGTCTCCCAATGAACCGTTGTCCATTCCTGGAAGTACACTGCACCAGACTTGTAGGCGAAAGCACTTGTGTCTGAGCAAATATGGATTACAGCTTGGGAGCAAGAGAGATGGCAGTCATTCTTGCAGCTGCTGAGGAGGAGGGAGAAGTCCAGCCACTAAAGGCCAACCCAGCCAGAGAGTGCCGCAGGAGGTCAGGTGATGTCGTGCATACCATGATGACTCAGAAGCCTCATCACTAACATATCTGATTGTAGTGCTTTTAGGTGGTTGACGCATGTGTCAAGTGAATGGTGCTGGCTTGGGAGGATTCCTCAGAGCCTTCCTCTGTGTTGTCATTACTGTTATGTGGTGTCTCAGTGGGGATAGGGGGAAAGGGGGAAAGGAATGATTCTAGTTGGGGTGGACGCATCAGAATCATTTCCTGCAACAAAGAATACAAGGTTCAGTGCAAGGGAGGGACAGTGTCTGGGCAGAATGCTATTTTATTGGATATGTATTATGTGAATGAAGGTTTTCTGGATGTTCATTTGCATGTCGCACGCCGTTGACATTCTGTTCCTCTCCCTGCCCCGCCAACTCCAGTGCCAGTTCCCAAAGGGGAAACGCAATGCAGCTCCATCTCCTCCAATCTTCTCCCATCCCTGGTGGTTATGGGCCATCTTATCCTGTGAGACCAGAAGGGAAGTCAAATCTTGATGGCTGGAAGGCTGTAGAGTGTTGGGAGTGCTGGGGTGGTGGTGATCGGGTGATATATGTTAGGACTGTCCCTTGGCAGACAGGATTTGTGACTAGGAGGTGCTGGAGGAAGGTGCTGGGGGTTTGGGATCTGGAAGGCCATGGGTGTCAGAGGGTGGATCGATGTGGACGTTCTAGGTGCGACATATGGGACCAATGCCAAGACTGGACAGACACTCACCCTTCCTGCCCATAGCTGGTTGGTCATTTTCACTGCTTGCTGGCCCTCCGTGCCAGTGCACAGACTCTCACTGCCACTGCTTCCCAGGCCACAGTGGTAGCCTGACTGGTCATCGCCCAACTGCCCTCTTCTCCTCCACGGCATCTAAAAGATGGCCCAGCTCTCCTTCTATAAATCTTGCCACAGCCATTGCGGTGCCATCTTCCTGGATGACTGCATGTGAGTCCATCGTTAGTGTTTATATCCAGTTCTCCCTTGTTAATAGCTACAGCCATTTTGGGTATGTCATACACTCAGCGGGTCCATTCTGATGAGGATTGCCTGGCACCTTTCATTGCACCATGTCGAAAAATTCCAGTGTGTGACACACCAAATAAGCAAACGCAAATAACTCACTTCAAGACTTAGGATTTATTTTGTAAGATTGCAACTCACTCTATATATTGAAACAAATTGCAAATTATAAACGCCGTGGTTACAAATATAACAAAAGATAAAACTAATATTTAAATAAAGTTATTAATGCTTCTTCAAATGCAGCTTATTTACGAAACACAGATGTTACTGTCACTCGAAGGACTATTTACGTCCATCACTTTACATTCCCTCTCTATCTCATTGAAAAATCTGCTGCCTACAGAGCACTATAAAACTTTCAAAATGTTTATTTTTGGTTTCAATAGATAAACATGTATGTTTACAATGTGTAAATCAAAACAGCCACCAATATATGAAAACAGTATTTATGATGCTTCATCATGAAATACCAATTTAGAAATAAAGCTGTCCTGCTTTTGCATTTGATGAGCAGTGCACATTTCATAAAAGGCTGACGGTACACTTTTGGTGCATGACTAATCCAAATTGAAATGGAATTCTTATTGATTTGTTTCTTGGATTTCTACAGAAACTGTTAGGATGAACTGTTGGTATGTAGTAGACTGGAATGAGTAACAAGCAACAAATCTGATTGAGGGGTTGAGATGTTCTGCAAACTTTATATATGTGACTTTTGGGGATTTATTTTCCTTATATATTATGACAATGACTATACTTTAAAAACATGCTTCCCAGGATGCGAATAACTCTCAATAAGAATCTAAAGATCAGTTTTAGAAGGAGAGACAATCCAAAACCAAAATTCACACACACCCCACATTAAGCAGATATGACTGGATGAATATCAGTAGAAGTGAGAATGTCAGTTGCATTTGTCTCTGCAAAGCAAAAAATACTAAGATAAGCAATTGTGTTTCTAGCATCGCACAGGCTAAAATCAATTAATATAGCAGAAATCAAACCATTACATTTAAAATTTATCCTGCAAAGGAAGTGACCCATTTAATGTAGAAATTAAGATGGTAATTGGATTAAGGAAGGGAAAAAAACACATGTTGCAGCGTAAGTCTCCAAGACCTGATGGTATGCACCCTAGGGTATTAAAGGAGGTAGCAGCCGAGATCATGGATGCATTGGCTATGATATTTCAAAATTCCTTGGACTCTGGTAAGATTCCAGTGGATTGGAAATGTGCTAATGTGATGCTCCTATTCAATAAAGGGAGAGAAGCAGAAAATAGAAATCTATAAGCCAATTAGGTTGACCTTTGTGGGGAACTTGCTGGAATCAATCGTTTAGGAGGTGACTGAGCATTTGGAAAGACAAAGCTCAATCCGCCAGTATCAGCATGGTTTTATGAAGGGTAAATGATGCTTGACAAACTTGCTTGAGTTCTTTGAGGATATAATCAGCAAGATAGTGGGGAACCTATGGATGTGGTTTATCTAGATTTTCAAGCATTTGACAAGGTAACACAAAAAAAAACTGATCCAGAAGGTGAGATCGCAAGGGATAGGGGATAGAGTACTGGATTAGATTGAGGATTGACTGACTGACAGAAAGCAGGGGGTCAGGATAAATGGGTCATTCTCTGGCTGGCAAAATGTAACTAGCAGGGTGCCGCAGAGGTCAGTTCTTGGATCTCAACTCTTCATAATCTATATAAATGATCTGCAAGTGGGGAGAGTGTGTAACAGCAAAATTTGTGGATGATACTAAAATAGGTGGGAAAACAGGCAGTAAAGAGGATATAAAGGTTCTACAGATATAGATTGTCTAGGAGAATGGGCCAAAATTGGGTAGATGGAACTCAATGTGGATAAATGTGAAATTATCTATTTTGGCAGAAAAAATAAAAAGGCAAATTATCACCTAAATGGAAAGCAGATTCAAAATGTATCCCAGCAGAGGGATCTGCGTGTTGATGTTCATGAATCACAGAAAGTTGATATGCAGGTGCAGCATGTAATAAAAAAGGAAAATAGGAATTGGCATTTATTGCAAAAGGACTGGAGTATAAAAGTAGAGAAGTGTTGTTGCAATTGTATAGAACATAGAACATTACAGCGCAGTACAGGCCCTTTGGCCCTCGATGTTGCGCTGGCCAGTGGACCCTCTAACCTAAACTATTCCAATATCATCCATATGCCTATCCACCGAACATTTGAATGCCCCCAAAGTAGGCGAGTCCACAACTGCTGCAGGCAGGGCATTCCACGCCCTCACCACCCTCTGTGTAAAGAACCTGCCTCTGACATCCGTCCTATAACTACCACCTCTTAATTTAAAGTTATGTCCCCTCGTGTTGGTCATCACCATCCGAGGAAAAAGGCTCTCACTATCCACCCTATCCAATCCCTTGATCATCTTAAACGCCTCAATTAGGTCACCGCGTAACCTTCTTCTCTCTAATGAAAATAACCTCAGGTCCCTCAGCCTTTCCTCATAAGGCCTTCCCACCATACCAGGCAACATCCTGGTAAACCTCCTCTGCACCCTTTCCAATGCTTCCACATCTTTCTTATAATGCGGCGACCAGAACTGTACGCAATACTCCAAGTGCGGCCGCACCAGAGTTTTGTACAGTTGTAACATAACCTCACGGCACCTAAATTCAATCCCTCTACCAATAAAAGCTAACACACCGTACGCCTTCTTAGCAACTTTATCAACCTGGTACCAACTTTCAAAGAGCTATGTACTTGTACCCCAAGATCCCTCTGCTCGACAAAACTATTAAGGGTCCTTCCATTAGCCCTATATTTCATATGCCTGTTATTCCTACCAAAGTGAATCACCTCACACTTATCCGTATTGAATTCCATTTGCCACCTCACGGCCCAGCTCTGCAACCTATCTATGTCCCTCTGCAAACTGTAACATCCATCCTCGCTATCTACAACTCCCCCCACTTTGGTATCGTCAGCAAATTTACTAATCCAATCCTCTACACCCTCATCTAGGTCATTTATAAAAATGACAAACAGCAGTGGCCCCAAAACAGATCCTTGAGGTACACCACTTGTAACTGCATTCCAGGTTGAATATTTCCCATCAACCACCACCCTCTGTCTTCTATCAGCTAGCCAATTCCTAATCCAAACTGCTAAATCACCTTCAATCCCATGCATCTGCACTTTCTGCAGTAGCCTACCATGGGGAACCTTATCAAACGCTTTGCTAAAATCCATATACACTACATCAACTGCCTTACCCTTATCTACCTCTTTGGTCACCTCCTCAAAAAACTCAATAAGGTTTGTGAGGCACGACCTACCCTTCACAAAACCGTGCTGACTATCCCTAATCAATTTATTTCTCTCTAGATGCTTATAAATCCTATCCCTTATAATTCTTTCCAAGACCTTGCCCACAACAGAAGTCAGGCTCACCGGTCTATAATTTCCAGGATGGTCCCTACTCCCCTTTTTGAACAAAGGGACAACATTTGCCATCCTCCAGTCTTCCGGCACTATACCTGTAGCTAACGACGACATGAAGATCAAAGCCAAAGGCTCTGCAATCTCCTCTCTAGCCTCCCAGAGAATCCTGGGGTAAATCCCATCTGGCCCAGGGGACTTATCAATTTTCATACCCTCAAGATTCGCTAACACCTCCTCATGAACCTCAATCCTGCCCAGTCTACAACCTAGTATCGCAGTATTCTCCCTGACAACATTGTCTTTCTCCTGCGTGAATACTGATGAAAAATACTGATTTAGTGTCTCTCCTATCTCCTCAGGCTCCACGCACAACTTCCCACTGCTATCTCTGACTGGCCCTAATCTTGCCCTAACCAATCTTTTATTATTTATATACTAAATAGTATATTTAGTATATATAAATAGTAAATTTATATATAGTATATAAATAATTATATAATTTATATAATATTATTTATATTTATTGTATAGAGTGTTGGTGAGACCAGATCTAGAGTAATGTGTCCAGTTTTGGTCTCGTTATTTAAGGAAGGATGTGGTGACATTGATGGCAGTTCAGAGGAGGTTCACCAGATTGCAAGGATTGAGGGATTGGCACATGAAGAGAGACTCAATAGTTTGGACTAGTGAGCATTGCAATTTAGAAGCATGAGAGGTGATCTGATTGAAATATGTAAAATTTTAAAGGAATTGATAACGTAAATGTAGACCAAATGTTTCCTCTTATGGGGTAATCTAGAATAAGGGGTCACAGGTACAGATTACGAGGCTATAGATTTAAAACTGAGATGAGGAAGAATTACTTCTCACAGAGGGTGGTGAGTTTGTGGAACTCACTGTCCCATAGTGGGTTGGACTCTGAATCATGGTTTCAAAAGGGAGAAAGATATATTTCGAATAAAAAATGGAAAGAGATAGTGGATAGTGCGGAGGTATATTTGAGATCAGGAAGAGATCAGCCATGATCTGATTAAATGGCACAGCAGGCTCAAAGGGCTGAATTTGCCTACTTCTGCCCTATTTCTTATGTTCCTATTTGAATCATTATCCATGACTAGTCTATGTTCTAAAGCACAGGAATTCATAAAAGAACCTGAAATGCCTTGCTACTGGAAGGCAACCAAACACTTATAGGCCTGAGACAGTAGACAACTGACCTTGAAGTATTCAAATTAAAAAGATTAATGACTTATTTTAAAAATTGGTTTTGTCAAATTTAACAAACAGTGTCAGTCTGTACAATAAACTACAATGACAAGATATATCCTTAAAAAAAACATACAAACATACTGCTTACAGAGTCATCTTTAGGACACAATAAGTTCTGCAAATAATTCCTCTAAAAGATTTTGAGACAAAGACTGAGAAATTACACTAGTAAGTATAAGCTTCTTCAAATCATTATTTCTTTGAATGTCCAAATTATTTATTTAGGTGGATTCAAAACTGCATGTAATCTTAAGTAGAATTGTCATGTTATAACTAGCTTTAATTATCATCTATTCTATGATAAAGTCTTTATTCTTATAATGTAATCTATAATTGATGCTTAAATAAATATTCATAAACAAGCATAAAAGAATCATGTTCTCAAACTTATATCTTTACGAACCCATAATTAGATAACAATATTCTATAATACTTCAGTTATGAATTATAAGTGCTGATTTTGGCAAACTTAAAAATGTTTTTTGGCTATAATAAATCTGTGGACATATTCTACTTGAGATAATTTTGCTAGCTTGAAAACTCGTAGGAGAAATTTCATTTCAATACCTAATCTGTAACTCATAAAGTTGAATAAGTTTCTTTAATGATCTAGATTTGGCTAGGTATATTTACCTGGCTGAGGAGGGTAAAGATAACAGAACAATTAATAATCCCAGTTCCAAGGAAAGTTGCAGATCCCTGCAATATTGAATGGAATTTGGTGGTCTCCCTGTGGACAAGTCAAAAGTAAAGGTGGGGTTTTGTGGGATTGTGTGACGTGGTATAGGAAGCTAGCTGATCCCAATGTCCTCCTGCCTGACCAACTGAGTCTTGTAGCATGATGGCATGGCCACTTGGAGGGCTTCATCCCAGTGCAGTTGGTATTTAACCAGCACCAGGTAGGCGACTTGCCATCTAAGGAGACCAGCCAGCAAACCTTGTCGGGTTTCCAGCTACCTACTGGGAGATTCCCTGGTTCATGGGTACTCTGTGCCTGGCTGAGAGGTTTAACATTGGAAAGGGATGTCCTGGAGTTAGCCACCCACATTCTGGGTGGCACAGTGGCACACTGCTTAGCACACTGCCAAACAGCGCCAGGGACCCGGGTTCAATTCTGGATTCAAGTCACTGTCTGTGTGGAGTTTGCATGTTTTCCCCATGTCTTCATGCATTTCCTCCAGATGTTCCGGCTTCCTCCCACACTCCAAAGATATATGGATTGGGTTGATTGGTCATGCTAAATTGACCCTTGGCAGATAAGCAGAGCAACAAACATGTGGGTTATGGGAATAGAGGATCTGGGTGGGATTGTGGTCGGTACAGAGTCAATGGGCCAAATGGCCTCCTTCTGTACAGTAGGGATTCTATGAGTTCTATGAATCCTTGCTTCTGACATTGCCTTTTCTGCTCTTGCTGGCGAACCCTTCCTCTCAATGCCAACCGACCCTTGCTCACAATCCCGGATCCATCGGTGATCCGCAAGGAAGGTTCCACGGCAGAGCTGCTGCAGCAGGTGACATTAGTGCTCCTGAAAAGCTGCTAGACTCAGGTTGGCAGGAAACCCAATGCTGTTTAAGAACAAAACAGCACAGGAAACAGGTCCTTCAACCCAACGAGCCCACACCGCCACCCTGATGTTCCCACTTCTACCCATGATGCCTGTCTATGTTTATACATCTATGCATTGGAACCAAATTTGAGACAATTTAGGGAGAATTTGTTCTGCCAATTAGCCTAAGAGCACATCTTTGGGATGTGGGAGGAAACCGGAGCACCCGGACAAAACCCACGCAAGCACAGGGAGAATGCGCAAACTCCCACAGACACAGGCCCAAATCCATGTATCTTCACAGCAGAGCGATAGTCACTGAGCTGTCGTGTTGCTCACCAAATAGTCTAGCTTAACCCTGTTTACTCTATCTATACCCCTCTATAATCTTGTACATCTCTATTAGGTCTCCTCTAAGTCTACGTCTTTCTAAGGAAAACAGCCCCAATTTGCTTAACCTCTCCTCGTAACTCGAACCTTCCGTACCAGGCAGCATCCTGGTAAACCTCCTCTGCACTCTCTCCAGAGTCTCCACGTCCTTCTGGTAGTAAGGCGACAAATTTAGGTACGTTTTGCAGAGAGACTTGGACAAGTTGCAGAGCTGGGCCGAGAGGTGGCAAATGGAGTTTAATGTGGAAAAGTGTGAGGTAATGCACTTTGGCAGGAATAATAAATGTGTAGAGTATAGGGCTAATGGTAGGATTCTTAGTAGTCTTGATGAACAGAGGGATCTTGGTGTGTATGTGCATAGATCCCTGAAAGTAGGCAGTCAAGTCGAGAAGGTTGTTAAGAAGGCATATGGGGTCTTAGCTTTTATTGGTAGGGGGATTGAATTTCGGAGCCGCAACGTCATGTTGCAACTGTACAAAACTCTAGTGGGGCCACACTTGGAGTATTGTGTGCAGTTCTGGTCCCCGCATTATAAGAAAGATGTGCAGGCATTGGAGAGGGTACAGAGGAGGTTTACCAGGATGTTGCCTGGTATGGAGGGCAGGTCTTATGAAGAGAGGCTGAGGGATTTGAGGTTGTTTTCGTTAGAAAGGAGGCGGCTAAGAGGGGACCTAATCGAAACATATAAGATGATTAGAGGTTTAGATAGGGTGGACAGTGATAGCCTTTTTCCTAGGATGGAAAAAGCTAGCACGAGGGGACACAGCTTTAAATTAAGGGGTGGTAGTTATAGGACGGATATCAGAGGTAGGTTCTTTACCCAAAGGGTGGTTCGGGAGTGGAATGCCCTGCCTGCGTCAGTTGTAGATGCGCCAAGTTTGGTGGCGTTTAAGAGGTTAGTTGATAAGTATATGGAAGAGAAGGAATGGTTTAGTTTGGAGGGGCATTGCTTTTTATATTGGTCGGCGCAACATCGAAGGCCGAAGGGCCTGTTCTGTGCTGTAATGTTCTATGTTCTATGTTTCTGATTACCTGGGATAGTGTTAGTCTCTTGGAGCTGTGGCATGGAATTCCCACCAGTTTTTGAATGCTCACATTAAATCCTGACAACTTAATCTGCAAGTCTCTTCACAAAAGCTGCCAGATACCTGCTGAGTGTTTCCAGCTTCTTCTGACTTTATCTCATATTTTCAGCATTTGCAGTATTTTGCTTTTGTAGAGATCAAGCCAGACAGCTTCCTGATTTGCATGCCTCAGTGTCTCACACTGTACAAAACTGCTCAGGAGCTTTGAGTTTGGGAATTTGAGCAACAGCAGCTCAGCTTTTGAATGGACACTGTATAACCTTGCAGAATCAACTCTGAGGTCAATAATTTTAGATCATAACTTCTTTCAGATGGCAGTTGCTGGCATTCATTCAGTTATTCTATTAGACCTCCTCTAGATCCAGCATCTTTTACTTCATATACCAAATAAACCTGTTGGACTTTATCCTGATGTTGTGAGATTTATTACTGTGTTTATCCCAGTCCTAACACCAGCATCTCCACAGCATGAGCTGAAACCCCACCCTCCTTGTCACTGCCCCTAAGCATCCAAGGGACCTACAAGGCCTCTCGTGACACTGGAGGAGTCATTACATCAGGTCCTTTTTGGTGGGGATCATAGGTGATCCTGACCCATTTAGGACATTCACTAGTAAGTAAATAAGGAGGTGAGCCTGGACAATAGCATCTAGGACTCACTAATCACATTGAAATTAGCTAATAAATATTTAAATCAGCCCCACACTCAGGAAGGCACAATCTTACTGGCTTGGCACATCAATTAACCAGTTGGATGAGCCAGTAAGGTCATCCTCTATGTGTATTTCTGTCATGGAGCACCGGCAGATGGAGTTGATGGACTGAATTTTATTCCAGGGTTCTCATCTTAAGTGTTTCTATCTGAACTTCTGTGCAAGACTAATTCACCTTTATGTGCTCCTCCCATTATTGAAGTCAGCGCAATTGGAAAAGTAGATTTCCCCACATCAGCTTCAGCCTGCTTACACCATTGGACTTTTAAGTTTGGATCAAGGGCTCATTTGAAACAATTATTCTTATTTTTGTCTATCATCTTTCCTCGCACCTTTTTCTTCTTGTTATCCCTCTTTCAATTTATGAATATAACGGCAGCTATGTTGCAAATCCGCTTCCCGTGTTTTGAGTGTGCGGAAAGTAAACCAGCCCTCTAATTTTACCCCTTTTCAAGTTTCCTATGGGGTTATTAATAAAGGATTGGATGAATCCAAAAACTGAGGGGTTGGAGAAAATACACCGCTTATAAAGGGGAATTCAAAAATCAAAAGAAAACCTTAATTCATAAATGTGTGCTAAGACGAGAAATTAAGGCTATTTCAAATTAAACCCCCTCCCCCCACCGCTGCCCATAACACAAGTCATAAAAAAATTCTTCTTCAGCGGGGAAGAAGATACAGAAGTCCAAGGTCACACACCGACCAACTCAAGAACAGCTTCTTCCCTGGTGCCAGACTTTTGAATGAACCTATTCTGCATTAAGTTGATCTTTCCCTACACCTTAACTATGGCTGTAATAGTACATTCTACACTCTCTCGTTTCCTTCTCTATCGAGATGCTTTGTCTGTCTAGTGTGCAAGAAACAATATTTTTCACTGTACATAATATAGAACAAAGAACAAAACAGAATGGGAAACAGGCCAATTGGCCCAACGAGCCCGTGCCGCCACCCCGATGTTCCCACCTCTACATGCAAACCCTGTCCATGTTTATAGATCTATGGATTAAAAACCAAATTTGAGACAATTTAGGGAGAATTTGTTATGCCAATTAGCCTAAGAGCACATCTTTGGGATGTGGGAGGAAACCGGAGCACCCGGAGAAAACCCACGCAAGCACGGGGAGAATGCGCAAACTCCCACAGACACAGGCCCAAATCCATGTATCCGCACAGCACAGCGATAGTCACTGAGCTGTCGTGTTGCCCATCAAATGGTCCAGGTCAAGTGTACATTAACGACGTGAAGCACTAGGATACTCTCGAAAAAAATCCAAGAGCAGCCCTCTCACGACCCATCGCGTGAATGCCCCTCGTTAGACAACAATTCTTAACTAGAATGTTAATGTAGCCTGCTTGTGAAAAATAAACTTCAAAAATCTTTACTACCCTAACCCTTCTCTACCCCCAACCCCTCTCTATCCCCCCAACTCCCCTCTATCCCTTATCGCCATCTACCCCCTCTTCCCTCCCAACCCCCACTCTTCTATATGTGACAATAATAAATTAAATCAAATAAAAAAGATCCTGATTTAAGATGGGAAAGATCAATGATAAAGAAGATGGAAGTAGTCAAATATCAATATTTCTAAACAGCTTTGCAAGTTGGATGATGTGTCATCCAACTTGCCTCTGGCAAGAGCCAGAGCCTCTGGCTCTGATCTTCAGGTCGTCGTTGGTTACGGGTGTGGTTCCGGAGGACTGGAGGATAGCGAATGTGGTCCCGTTGTTCAAGAAGGGGAAGCGAGACCTTCCAGGGAATTATAGGCCAGTGAGTCTTACTTCTGTGGTGGGCAAAGTATTGGAGAGAATAATTAGGGATAGGATTTATAGTTACTTAGAGAGTAATGAATTGATTGGAGATAGTCAGCATGGTTTTGTGAAGGGTAGGTCGTGCCTTACTAACCTTATTGAGTTTTTTGAAAAAGTGACTACGGAGGTGGATGGGGGTAAGGCGGTTGATGTGGTATATATGGACTTTAGTAAGGCGTTTGATAAGGTGGCCCATGGAAGACTTCTGCAGAGAATGCAGATGTATGGGATAGAGGGTGATTTAGCTAATTGGGTTAGGAATTGGCTAGCAGATAGAAGACAGAGGGTGATGGTTGATGGGAGATATTCATCGTGGAGTTTGGTGACAAGTGGTGTACCTCAGGGTTCTGTTTTGGGGCCCCTGCTGTTTGTAATTTTTATAAATGATCTGGATGAGGGTATTGAGGGATGGATCAGTAAATTTGCAGATGATACTAAAGTTGGTGGAGTGGTAGATAGTGAGGAGGGGTGTTTTAGTTTACAGAGTGACTTGGACAAGTTGCAGAGCTGGGCCGAGAGGTGGCAAATGGAGTTTAATGTGGAAAAGTGTGAGGTAATGCACTATGGCATAAATAATAAATGTGTAGAGTATAGGGCAAATGGTAGGATTCTTAGTAGTCTAGATGAACAGAGGGATCTTGGTGTGTATGTGCATATATCCCTGAAAGTAGGCAGTCAAGTCGAGAAGGTTGTTAAGAAGGCATATGGAGTCTTAGCTTTTATTGGTAGGGGGATTGAATTTAGGAGCCGCAGCATCATGTTGCAACTGTACAAAACTCTATTGCGGCCGCACTTGGAGTATTGTGTGCAGTTCTGGTCCCCACATTATAAGAAAGATGTGGAGGCATTGGAGAGGGTACAGAGGAGGTTTACCAGGATGTTGCCTGGTATGGAGGGCAGGTATTATGAGGAGAGGCTGAGGGATTTGAGGTTGTTTTCGTTAGAAAGGAGGAGGCTAAGAGGGGACCTGATCGAAACATATAAGATGATTAGAGGTTTAGATAGGGGGGACAGTGATAGCCTTTTTCCTAGGATGGAAAAAGCTAGCACGAGGGGACACAGCTTTAAATTAAGGGGTGATAGTTATAGGACGGATAGCAGAGGCAGGTTCTTTACCCAAAGGGTGGTTCGGGAGTGGAATGCCCTGCCTGCAGCAGTTGTAGATGCGCCAAGTTTGGTGGCTTTTAAGAGCTTAGTTGATAAGTATATGGAAGAGAAGGGAATGGTTTAGTTTGGAGGGGCATTGCTTTTTATATTGGTCGGCGCAACATCGAAGGCCGAAGGGCCTGTTCTGTGCTGTAATGTTCTATGTTCTATGTTCTATGTTCATCAATGAAGATGGACCAGAATTCCACAGCAAGATTAAGATGGAGGTCCATGGTCACCATGTCCTAGAAATCATAGAATCTTGGAAACCTAGAGCACAGAAAGAGGCTATTCGGCTCATTGGGGTCTGTTTTGACCACAAACCCACCCAGGCCTTACCCAGTTTAGAATATTAGTTTAGAATTTATGTAAATTTCTGGTTTCACTGTCAGATTTGAATTCGTGGCTTTTAAGTTATTAGTATTTTTTTTCTTTTTCTTTTATGGGATGTCGTGAGCCACCTTCGGAATCTGAGTTTGGAAAATGCTGGTGAAGAAGCCTTGGTGGATTATTGTAGTGCATCTTGTTTACAGTGTCGCTGCTGCCATTGTATGCCATTGACAGAGGGAATGAATGTTCAATTTGGTGAATGGGGTTCTGATCAAATGAGTTATTTTGTCCTGGATAGTTAAACTTCTTGAATGTTGTTGGAGCCACACTCAAACAGGCAAGTGGAGCGTATTCTATCACATTCTTGACTATACCTTTTAGATAGTGGTTGGGATTTGGGAAGTCAGGACGGGAGTTAAGCATCTCAAGAGATCCCAGTCTCAGACTTGCTCTTGTAGTCACATGTCTATATAGCTGAACCAGTTTAGATTTTGGTCAATGGTAACCTCTAGGATATTGCCAGTGGGAGAATAGCAAAAAATAATGCATCAAATGTTAAGAAGAGATTCACTTTTGTTGGAGTCTTGTACCATAAGTGGTAACATAACTAATCATATCCTAGTTAATCATTTTTATGCCAGCATGATATGAAAGTTTTTACTGTGCCTTGTCTACTCTTTCTTCAGGTAATTTGCCTTGGTGACCATGAGACGTCAGTATGTTTAGCAGAGTACTGCTGAGGTTCACATGTCACTGTATTGTTCTTTTGCTGGGAATACTTTGATACGTTATTAATGCATTTACTCTAATTACACTAACAAAGGAGCACATGATTCTGTGTTGGATATTAGTAAATAAGAATTCTCCATTTCACAGGATTAACATCCGTAATTCTGATTCACAAACATCCACAATAAAGAGAAACCCAGCAGAAGAAGACTGACTTATATGACAGAATTTACTCCAAAATGGATTCGTATCCATTTAACTCAAATATTAAAATAAACTTTAATTAACTTTCTGAATTTAATACTTTACAAGAAATGAATTTCTTCAGCCAAAAAACAGTAAACACAAATTAATTCCAAACAGCTACCAGGATGATTTTTAATTTGATTGGCACTTTTTCTTTCTTGGAAGTTTATTTAATTTTATTCTGTTGAATATGCCCATACCCTGGCTGGGATTCTCCTCTGAGACTGGGCAGGATCATAGCAAAAAATGTTGGGAAACACCTAGGTTTCCTTTCCTCTGATACCAACATAACTACAACTTGACCTCCCTTTTCCCAACTACTTGACGTAAATTGCATAAAGGTCAATAGTGATATATTCTCAAGGTCTCTGATTCCCCCACCATCTAACTGTGTTATTGTTATTGTGTTATTGTAGAGCATCAAACGTGGCAGTAAGGATTGGGAAACCGTGGTGATCTGAAGGTCCACCAGTGGAAGGTCAGGCCACTTCTCAATGTTTCTTTTAATTCTTTTCATTGTACATTTGCTGCACTGTGCTGTCCCTTTAAGATTGTTGCATGGTTACACATATGTACACTTCTTCTCATGTGCCATCTGTTTGTTCCTATAAGGTAAGAGAATTCTCACGCCCAGCCCAACATGGGAATTGTAGCAAATCATACAAAGGTCCATTGACCTCAGGCAAGGTTCTTTGGTTTTCAGACAAGTGTAGACAGAGAATCCCGCCCAAGGTCTGAATTGCTACATAATCCTGCCTACATGCAGCTTATAGGGAAGATTGCCTGTTATTCCTCCAATCATAGAAGCACAGAACCCCTACAGTGCTGAAGGAAATCATTCAGCCCCCCAAGTCTGCACCGATTCTCTGAAAGGGAACGTTTCCTATGCCCTCTTCTCTACCCTAATCCCATGCATTTACTGTGACTAATTCACCTAGGCGACATTGTTGGACATTAACTGACAATTTAGCAAAACCAAACCACCTAACCTGCACACCTTTGTAGTGTGGGAGGAAACTGAAAGACCCAGAGGAAACCCAGTCAGACATGGGGAGAACGTGCAAATTCCACACAGACAGTCACCCAAGGCTGGAATTGAACCTGGGTCCCTGATGTTGTGAGGCAGCAGGGCTAACCACTGTGCCATGGTGCCACTTATCCAAACTTAGCTTCCTATAGAGGATTGTCTTTCAGCAACTTGTACGGCTTCCTGCCTTTGGATTTCCATAATTTTGATCATTGAGAGTAAATATGCAGCATTAACATGAAACAGAATATTGCTTTTCCCTTGGCTTATTCATTCAAATTGCTAGTTCATTTTCTGCGAAATGAAAATCTTTTATTAAAACAACTTTGGGTTATATTACTGAGAGGTGTTTTTATCTACATATTTCCCCTCTCATTAATGTTTGTGTCAGAACAGTCAGAGTTCCATGTGTACAGACTCACTGGATTTTGTGAGTTAGTCTCAAATGAACAGCTTCATCTAGCCCATTGAATAATTATTAGCACTTATATTGCAGCCTTAACAGAGGATGTGTTCCAAAGCACTTCACAGAAAGAGGTGAGGGGAAAAGAACAGATAGTGAACGAAGAAAGAAGAGATTAGAAAATGTGACCAAAAGAGATGGGTATGAGGGAAACTTTTCAAGGAGGAGAGAGTAATAAAAAAGCTGGGTGGTTTGGAAGGTATTTTTAGCAGATTGTTCATAGTGGCGGTAGGGGAGTGGGGGAGTGGGTGGTGGTGGCGGCGGGGGGGAAGAGGAGATGCACAAAGGCTGGAGTCAGGGAAATAGAGAATTTACCGGATTTGAGTTAAGGCAAGGGAAAATCTGCTGAGTATCTAAAAACAGGTGAAGCACAGTAACAAATGTAGCCTTCACTTATGTCAATAAATCCCACTAAGTTATTGACATATCAGAACGTGTAAAAATTCTGTAAAAAATAGCTGTCTAAAAAATGTCTTAATGACGAATTATAACCATTGCTAGCTATGCATTGGCCCCAAGCTTTCAGATTCCTTCCCTAAATATTTCTATCCTTCCCCTCCATTAAAATGCTCTTCAAATATATTTCTTTTCATCCTAATTATAGAATCATAAAATGGTTACAGCACTGAAGGGGCCCATTCAGCCCATCATATTTGAAATCAAATTTTAGAACAAAGAACAAAGAACAAAACAGCATGGGAAACAGGCCAATCGGCCCAACGAGCCCACGCCACCACCTCGATATTCCCACTTCTACCCATGACCTCTGTCTATGTTTATAGATCTTTGCATTGGAATCAAATCTGAGACAATTTAGGGAGAATTTGTTCTGCCAATCAGCCTAACAGCACATCTTTGGGACGTGGGAGGAAACTGGAGCACCCAAAGAAAACTCACGCAAGCACGGGGAGAATGCACAAACTCCCACAGACACAGGCCCAAATCCATGTATCTGCACAGCACAGCGATAGCCACTGAGCTGTCGTGTTGCCCATCAAATGGTCCAGGTCAAGCGTACACTAACGACGTGAAGCACTAGGATACTCTCAAAAAATCCAAGAGCATCCCTCTGATGACCCATTGCGTGTATGCCCCATGTTAGACAACAAGGCGGACTGAAGTACCTGTAGGATAAAACAAATACTTCCCAGAGAACTCCCAAAGCTCATGATCCTTATTTTAAATCAGATTTTTATATCCCTCCATTCCCATTCTGTTCATGTGCCCATCTAAGTATCTCTTAAATAATTCCAGAGTGCCTGCCTCCACCACTTTACTTGGCAGTGCATTCCATACCCCCACCACTCTGTGTGAAAAAACTCCTTCTAGCATCCAAATTATACCTTACCCCCCTCACCCCAAGACTGTGACCCCTCATGCTATTTGAGTCCATCCTAGGAAAAAGCTTAACCCTGTTTACTCTATCTATACCCCTCAGTCTTGTACACCTCTATTAGATCTCCTCTAAGTCTATGTCTTTCTAAGGAAAACAGTCTCAATTTGCCTAAAATCTCCTCGTAACTCAGACCTTCCATACCAGGCAGCATCCTGGTAAACTTCCTCTGCACTCTCTCCAGAGTCTCTACGTCCTTCCGGTTTGGTAATTATTTGGTAGTGCCTCAATAAGGTCTGATGGGAGGCCTCACCATACTAAAGATGTTATACAAGTCCAAACTATTGTTGATGCTATCGCGTTACGCAAAAAAAATCTTTAATTATGCGAAAGAAATGACAGTTCCCATCATCAAGCATTTTGCAAACATTTTTTCACATACTTTGAAACAGAGCAAAAGAATCAAATTACAACAAATCATTATGTCATATGTGCACAATGTCATTGGGAGAATGATGACAGAATTTTTCTCTTATTCCACGAAAGAAAAGTTTTCAAATATTTCATTATGAAGACCGCAATCCCTTAGTGAAGAATGTGTTCCAGGACCTCATTCTTGTGACCTTTGTAACGGAATGGATATTAGAAACAGGAATATATGGATGGTTAAAATACGAACTGTCTGACAATATGGCGGAGAGAGATTGAACTTGTGAGGGGAAGCAAACAGACTGTAGTGATATGCTGATTGTTTTGTTTGTCTAGGGAATTGATGGTTTATCCAAGATGGATTGTTGGACTCTATAACTACTCTCTCTTTCACTCATGTCTCAGCCCCCTTATTATTGAAACCTCATTCATGCTTCTGTCATTTTCAGATTTAACTATTTTAATAATTTCATATCAGGTCACCATCCTCAATAAACTCTGCTAATCATGTTATTCTATGTTGAATCCATTCTTCCATCACTCCAATCCTTCCTTGGCTAAGCAGCTGAGATTTAACATTCTGGTCCTGGACCAGATTAAATCCTTGCTTAATCTTGACCCTTGGGATCTCTATAAACCTTCCCTGCACAATAATCATCCTTTGCGTTCACCATGTGTAACCTGGAAGAGGCACCATTTTCTTCATGATTAAAAGTTAGAAATATCTTACCCACAAACATATGAAAACAAAGGACATTTTTAATTCTGATAAAAAGATAGTAGACAAATTATCCTGATCCAAGGTGGAGTACAGAGGGTCAGTGATTTTTGTAAAAGACAAAAAAACTAACTCATGATTCAGGAAAGTCATTAAAATGTAAACATCTATGGATGTTTCAAATTGGAACCAGTAAGGTTGGGTGTGCTGCATGATGGCTTGTGACACACACTTTTATCCCATACTGTTAATCATTGTCAATGACAAGAATGGGGCAGAAATCCTGGATTCAGGCTCCAGCTGACATTTTCAAATCTCACTCACCTCAGTTCTGATACGGCCAGAGGCCAGCTAAAGGAATTTAGATTTGCTTACTGAAGATCAAATGCTAACAGAACAAACAATGGCTCCAAGTAGAGCTGTGAGTAAGAGATGGTCAGCAGTAAAATTAACTCCTATAATAAAACTAAAGTAGGTGTAGTTCTAGATGCTTCAGTCAAATTGTACAGCAACTTTGAACCAAAAATTTAAATTGTTAATATGAATATATTAAGAGTATAGAAACCTATTAAGAGTATAGAAACGCAGAAGAACCTGGTGGTGCAGGTGAACAAGTCTCTGAAGATGGCAGAGCAGGTGGAGAAGGTTGTGAGGAAAGCATATAGTATGTTAGTCTTTATAGGAAAGGGTATAGAGTACAAGAGCTGGCCTTTAATGTTGCAGTTGTATAAAACGCTGGTTAGACCTCATTTGAAATACTGCGTCCAGTTCTGGTCGCCTTACTACCAGACGGACGTGGAGACTCTGGAGAGAGTGCAGAGGAGGTTTACCAGGATGCTGCCTGGTATGGAAGGTCTGAGTTACGAGGAGAGATTAGACAAATTGGGACTGTTTTCCTTAGAAAGATGTAGACTTAGAGGAGATCTGATAGAGGTGAACAAGATTTTGAAGGAGATAGATAGAGTAAACAGGGTTAAGCTTTTTCCTAGGATGGACTCAAATAGCACGAGGGGTCACGGGCTTAGGGTGAGGGGGTTAAGGTATAATTTGGATGCTGGAGGGAGTTTTTTCACACAGAGGGTGGTGGGGATATGGAACGCGCTGCCAAGTAAAGTGGTGGAGGCAGGCACTCTGGAGTTATTTAAGAAATACTTAGATGGGCACATGAACAGAATGGGAATGGAGGGATATAGAAAACTGATTTAAAATAGGGATCATGAGCGTTGGGACTCCCTGGAAAGTGTGTAAATAGATGATGATATTGATGTACTTGTTTTTATCCTACAGGTGCTTTGGTCCGTCTTGTTGTCTAACAAGGGGCATACACGTGATGGGTCGTGAGAGGGCTGCTTTTGGATTTTGAGAGTATCCTAGTGCTTCACGTCGTTAGTGTACGCTTGACCTGGACCATTTGATGGGCAATACGACAGCTCAGTGACTATCGCTGTGCTGTGCAGATACATGGATTTGGGCCTGTGTCTGTGGGAGTTTGCGCATTCTCCCCATGCTTGCGTGGGTTTTCTCTGGGTGCTCCGGTTTCCTCTCACATTCCAAAAATGTGCTCTTAGGCTAATTGACAAAACAAATTCTCCCTAAATTGTCTCAAATTTGGTTTTTAATCCAAAGATCTATAAACATAGACGGGTCAAGGTGGGAACATTGGGGTGGCGGCGCGGGCTCGTTGGGCCGAAGGGCCTGTTTCCCGTGCTGTTTTTTTGTTCTTCGTATATAACAGTGATCATATGTAGGAGTGAAACAAAAATCCCAAATGGTTCAATTCCTATGTACTAATTTATTCTGTATTCAAAATCTATATACTCCTTAACCAGCTGAAGGAGGAAGTAGTAAATGCTGCTTAATGAAACTATGGAACGGCAGGGATCTAAAGTGGGATTGGAGAAGTCTAGCTATGGTACACATTAAACTGTTTACAAAAATCTGCAGTAGCAAGGCTTTTCAAAATTCTTTATAGGACGAATGATTTACAATGTTGGTTGGGTGGTATTTTAGAATTTTAGAAACTTAAGTGGGTTAGGAGCAGTTTTAACGCAGGTATCTGTTCAGATATGATACTCTTCAACATTTTCATTGTCGTTTTCTCATTTGTTTTGCACAACATAATTTTTTTTTACATGATCAAATGTGGAAGAAAATTCACAATTCCAGTGACAAAAATGCCAGTGGGAGGAGAAAAGCAGACATACTGGAATCCAACGGGGTTTTCTAAGTGCCATGCTGCAAGTCTAACAAGACGTCAACAACACCCACCAGCTCTCAAAACAATAATATAAATCCATCAGAGCTGGCCTACATTGGCTTTCTGATATTTTAGTGGCTTACATCCAAGTGGCAGGAAAATGCTCCCTGTCCCATTAGTCCATTTTTTAACCACTGCAAAGTTCATTAACATTGGGAGGCCAGTGAACAAAGCAATTTGAGGTCAACATCAATGAACAGTCTTTAGGTCCTTTCTCCAAATTCCCTCATAATTCAGCACTTGGAACATAAGAGCATGAACTGGGTGAATAGAGGGTGCCTGTGCTTCATTTTGGAACACTGTCACAGCCTTTTGTAGAAGCAATGATAGGAGCTCGAAAAGTGAAAATTAAACTTGAACACTGAGGCTTTTTTTAAAACTGAGTATGAAAGGTAAAATAGATCTGGTTAATTATGTTAATTCATTTAATAGCTCTGTGATTTAGGTAAAGGAATGATAATTATATGACAAACTAAGCACATGAATAATTCATCTTTCTCAGAAGAGTGTACCATGAATACATTAACCAGCGAAATTTAAGTGATCTGTTTTGGTGTAAACGCAGGTGCAGTAACGTCAACCATTACTGCTCACTGTCATACTGGGAACAGATGCATGTTTAGGTACCATTCAACTGCAGAATCATTGAAAATTACAGCACTGAATGGGGTCGTTTGGTCCATCCTGTCTGATGAGGAGCATCCAGTCTAATCCCACATTCCGGGTCTTGTAACCTTTATGTTACAGCACTTCAAGTTGTATATCCAGGTACTTTTTAACTTGATATGAGAACTTCTGCCTCTACTGTGAGGTGATGAGTTCCAGATCCACACTACCTCATGGATAAAAGAAATGTTTCCTCAAATCTCCTCTACTCTTAACATCCTACATCTGACCCTAAATCAATGTTGCCTCAGTTATGGATCCCTCAAGCAAGATTTTCCCATCAACTCTATTTAGATTTATCATAATTTTATACACTTTAATTACATTTCCCCTCAGCTTCCTCTATTCCAAATAAAAGAACTCTAGCCTTATACAATTAAAAATCTCCAGACAAGACAATAAATCTCCTCTCTACTTCCTCTTGTGCAATTAGATAAGCTCTATAACGTGGTGACCAGAACTTACGTGAGCAGTACTTCAGCTAGCCTAACTAGTGTTTTATACAATTACAGCATCAGTCTCCTGCAGCTCTTATATTCTATGTTTCATAAAGTTGCCCAATGAAAGCAACTATCCACTATGCTTTCTTGCTCGCCTTACCAACATATCCAGCCATCTTCAGGGTCAGTGAACATTCATTTCATGATCTCCCTGTTCCTCTACATTCTCAGTATTCTGTCATTTATTGTGTATTCCATTAGCATGTTAGCCTTCCCCCAAGTGCATTACCTTACATTTGACTGTACATTTAAATTGACATTAAATTTGCTTACCACTGTTCTGCCCATCTGACCAGTCCATTGCAGCTCTCTTTTTCATTATCAATCACTTGGCAACTTCTGTATCATCTCAAAACTTCTTCGGTTCAAGTCCATACCATTGATAAAAAACCACAAAAAGCAAAGCATCCAGTACTAAGCTCTGCAGAACTCAACTGCAAATAATCTTCCAGTCACAAAAATATCTGTCAAACTTTGTTTTTTACCACTGGAATAATTTTGCATCCAATTTGCTAGTTTGCCTTGGACACTCATGGGCTTTTATTTTCATGACCAATCTGCCATGTGGGGCTTATTGAAGGCCTTGCTAAATTCACATAGACTGCAGTAAATTTCACTATCCTTTTCGATAATTCTGGAAAAAATTCAATCATGTTGTCAGACATGATTTTCTCTTAATACATCTGCACCGACTGCCTGCTTCATCCATGACTCTCTAAGTCAACATTGTCCTGATTGTTGGAGGCCAATCCTCTCAGCTCCAGGAAATCACGGCAGAAGTTCCTCAGGATGCTCACCCAGATCCAACCATCTTCAGCTGATCCATCAATTCCCTTCCCTTCATTATAAGGTCAGCTGTGAAGATGATCACTGATGATTGTGCAATCGTTGTTATGTAATGTTCAATACCATTCATAACTCCCCAGATAATGAATCTATTCATGTCTAAACTATGGGAGGCTAATCTATTCATGCCTAAAAATACTGGGAGGGAGGGGTGTAAAACCCTCCCATTCTGGCCAAGTTGCCTCAATATAAGAACATAAGAAATAGGAACAAGAAAAGGCCATTTAAACTCTGAGGTCTCCTCTGCCATTGATAAACACCATAGCTGATCGGATTGTAGCCTTAATTCCAATTCATTTGCCTCGCCCCCTACCAACTTCACTCCCTCATAAATCAAAACTTTGTCTAACTCAGCCCTGTCTAGTATTTAAGGCCTGGCCTCCAATACTCTTTGGAGAAAAAAGTTCTAAAGATTCATAATATTAATATCTCCTTATCATAGAGCCTTACAGTGCAGAAACAGGCCCTTTGGCCCATTGAGTCTGCACCGGCCATAATCCCACCCAGGCCCTACCTCCATATCCCTACACATTAACCCACTAATCTCTCTAACCTACCCATCTCAGTACACTAAGGAGCAATTTTAGCATGGCCAATCAACCTAACCTGCACATCTTTGGACTGATGGATCCTGGTATCAAGGTTTTTTTGCTAACAGTCTTGTGAACTTCCTTGGGATATTATACTGATACAATATAGTTTAATATTGTATTAATGTTATTATATTAATAATAACATCATCCTAACTTGGAAACATGTTTGCTGTTCCTTCACCATTGCTGGATGGAAATCCTAGAATTCCCTCCCTAACAGCATTGTGGGTGTACCTACACCACATGGACTGTGGCTGTTTAAGAAGAGAGCTCAGCACCACTTTCTCAAGAGCACTTAGCAATGGGCAGGAACGAATGATAAAAAATATAATATAATAACTACGCTAAAGGCACAAAAAAGTGCAAGTTGTTATGCTGTTCTTATATTCTATTCAAGTGATTTACCTCTTGCTCCTCAGTTGTCTATTGTCTACAAGGCACAATTCAGGAATACTGTTCATTTGTGTGGATGAGTGCTGTTCCAACAACACTCGAAACTCAAAATCATCCAGGACAAAACAGTTTGCTTGACAACACTGAAGTAAGCTACTTTGTGGTTCAGGATCGTGCAAACCGGATCCTTCTTTAGCTGTGATATTTTAATCTAAAGATAGTATAATATAACCTACCTGTGTTTCTTGAACTCTGTTGCACTCAAAAGGATCAGCTTTGTCTCTGAATGGAGGGGGACATTTTCTGGGATTTGTATCGTTCTGTTAGTAAATTTTAGTGATAAGTGGAATTAAAACTTGAACCACCAGATGGCAGTGTTAGATTTACCCATTCCTCAACTCTTCAACCTATTTGCCAAGATAAAGTAGGTGAAAATAAACATACTTAATAACAATCTAAAGCATTTGTTAGACTAATTGCTTCTGACAAATGATTGTGCAAGAACATTAAATGAGAGAAAGCATTCCTAGAAAATTATAAATATTTATATGTATTTAAAATATTTATATTAAATTTAATATATAATACTTACAAATATATATTGTAAAATTGAATAAATCAGGGATTTAATAAAACAGAAAAGACAATTTAGTGATAATCTGTTAAATAACAGAAGATATTTTCTACTATTTTTATTTTGCTTTCATTTTTACCTACTATCACGCAAGATCAGAGTACAGAAAAATAATTGAGTGATTAGATTGAAAATGTCTCAAAAACAATATTTTTAGAACATAGAACATAGAACAATACAGCACAGAACAGGCCCTTCGGCCTTCGATGTTGTGCCGACCAAAATAAAAAGCAATGCCCCTCCAAACTAAACCATTCCCTTCTCTTCCATATACTTATCAATTAACCTCTTAAACGCCACCATACTTGGCGCATCTACAACAGCTGCAGGCAGGGCATTCCACTCCCTAATCACTCTTTGAGTAAAGAACCTACCTCTGATATCCGTCCTATAACTCATACCCCTTAATTTAAAGCTGTGTCCCCTCGTGCTAGCTTTCTCCATCCTAGGAAAAAGGCTATCACTGTCCACCCTATCTAAACTCTAATCATCTTATATGTTTCGATTAGGTCCCCTCTTAGCCGCCTCCTTTCTAACGAAAACAACCTCAAATCCCTCAGCCTCTCTTCATAAGACCTGCCCTCCATACCAGGCAAATCCTGGTAAACCTCCTCTGTACCCTCTCCAATGCCTCCACATCTTTCTTATAATGTGGGGACCAGAACTGCACACAATACTCCAAGTGCGGCCGCACTAGAGTTTTGTACAGTTGCAACATGATGCTGAGGCTCCTAAATTCAATCCCCCTGCCAATAAAAGCTAAGACTCCATATGCCTTCTTAACAACTTTATCCACTTGACTGCCTACTTTCAGGGATCTATTGACAAATACACCAAGATCCTTCTGTTCCTCAACACTATTAAGAGCCCTACCATTAGCCCTATACTCTACACATTTATTGTTCCTGCCAAAGTGCATTACCTCACAATACCTTATAAGAATTTTTATTCTTATAAATCATAGGATGCCTACAGGAGGTAACCATTCAGCCCACTGAGTCCACACCGACTCTGTGACAGAGGATCTCATCCAGATCCCCCTTACCTTATCCCCATAACCCCACATATCTACCTCCTAATTCCCCTAACCTACACGACCTGGGACATTAACTTAGCATAGCTAATCAACCTAACTTGGATATCTTTGGACTGTGGGAAGAAACCAGAACATCCGGAGGAAATCCCACAGACACAAGGAGAGCATACAAATTCCACACTGACAGTGACCCAAGCTGGGAATCAAAGCCAAGTCTCTAGCACTGTGAGTCAGTAGCGCTAACCATTGTGCCATCCTATAACTGTCAATTGTCATCTGTAATTCTAGATAAGTTGGCTATTTTTGATAGTGCTATAATTTTCAACTTCCTACTGCCTATCTGCCTCCTGTTTCAATCTCTCTTCAATATCTGTTCCAGCAACATGTCTTTGCCTATTTGCATATCTCTTGATTCTCAAAAGGTGATTGGTTGTCTTTCTTTATCTAATGAGAAACCTTTGCTCTCCCCCTCTCTGTAAATAGCACATACTAAAGGTGCTTTGCATATATCTGTACAGCTGTGATCTCAGTCACCCAAACCAAAGCAACTGTGGCATTGACTCTGATCCTTCACTAAAATTCAAGCAATATCAAATCACAAGCAAGACCAAGTGTGTTTCTTCAGAGCAGTAAGTAAGTAAACTTCCTTTGAAAATGACAAATGGTTGCTGTATTTCATAATTCAAAATTAACTTTTAGTTTTGATTTTATCAACATAAAATGAAAACCCAAAATTCTCCTGTTGTTACCTCTATTTGTAACTAGACCTGTACTTCCAGCCATAGAGAATTGTAGCAATATTGGTGCTGGGGATCTGAATTCAGTGGAGCCTGACACTGAGCATGAAATGGCAGAGGGTCTGGGAGAATCAGGTAGAAAATTTTCCATTTTCTAGCCTCTGGAAAATGGCTCCCAATTAAATTGGGGGCAGGAAAGACCCAAATGTGCAAATAAGAATGAGGAGCAAGAGTAGGCCATCTGGCCCCTCGAGTCTGCTCTGCTACTTAATAAGAACATGGCCAATCTTTCCAATGGACTCAGCTCCACTTAACTGCCAGCTCACCATAACTCTTAATTCCTTTAGTGTTCAAAAATTTATCTATCCTTGCCTTAAAAACATTCAGTGAGGTAGCCTCAACTGCTTCACTGGGCAGGGAATTCCACAGATTCACAACCCTAAGAGTGATTAGGGAGTGGAATGCCCTGCCTGCAGCTGTTGTAGATGCGCCAAGTTTGGTGGCGTTTAAGAGGTTAGTTGATAAGTATATGGAAGAGAAGGGAATGGTTTAGTTTGGAGGGGCATTGCTTTTTATTTCGGTCGGCACAACATCGAAGGCCGAAGGGCCTGTTCTGTGCTGTATTGTTCTATGTTCTATGTTGTTCTATGTTAAGTGCGAAGAAGTTCTTCCTCAACTCAGTCCTAAATCTGCTTCCCTTTATTTTGAGGCTATGCCCCCTAGTTCTAATTTCACCTGTCGGTGGAAACAACCTCCCTGGTTGAGGGAATACATCTTATCTATTCCCTTCATAATCTTATATGTTTCTGTAAGAAATCATCTCATTCTTCTGAATTCTAATGAGTATAGTCCCTGTCTACTCAGTCTCTCCTCATAAGCCAAACCTCTCAATTCTGGAATCAACCTAGGGAATTTCCTCTGCAGCCCCTCCAATGCCAGTATATCCTTTCTCAAGTAAGGAGACCAAAACTGTACACAGTACTCCAGATGTAGCTTCACCAGCACTTTTATACAACTGCAACATAACCTTGCTGTTTTTAAATTCCATCCCTCTAGGACAAAATTCCATTTGCCTTCTTAATTACCTACAAACCAACTCCTTGAATCTCACCCACTGGCTGTGGGATGTCAATTAGGTTTATTGATAAGCCATTTAAAGCCAGTCTGAACCTCAACTCCACTTTCCCACATACCCAGATAACTTTTCAGCAGCCTCTTGCTTATCAAGAAACTATCTAGCTCTGTCTAAAACATATTCAAATATTTTGCTTCCACTGTCTGTTGAGGAAGAGTTCCAAAGACTCATCACCCTCTGATTTAAAAAACTCCCCATCTCTGTCTTAAATGTGCAACCCTTTTTTAAAAAACAGAGGCCCCCAAGAACTAGATTCTCCCACAGGAGGAAATATCCTCTCCACATTCACCCTGTCAAGCCACATTTTAAGAGCGCCTCACCAACCTCACCAGAAGAAAAGTTAGTCCTGAACTGTTAGAAAGCTGCCCACAGTGGGAATGGGTCAAGGGCAGCACAAACAGTTTGAGGATTGCTCCTCTGCCCCTCAGTGGATAGGAAGTTCAGCCTGGAAAACTGCTGGCCAATCTGATTGGCTAGAAGCTCGATCCCAGCAGCACCAGAACAAATAAAATTACAGCACAGGAACAGAGCCTTCGGCCCTCAAGCCTGCACCGACCATGCTGCCTGACTTAACTAAAACCCCTTACCCTTCTGGGAATCATATCCTTCTATTCCCATCCTATTCATGTATTTGTCAAGATACCTCTTAAAAGTCACTATCATATCTGCTTCCGCTACTTCCCCTGGCAATGAATTCCAGACACTCTTTACTCTCTGCATAAAAAAAATCTGCCTTGTCTATCTTCTTTAGACCTTCCCCTTGCACCTTAAACCTATGCTCCCTAGTAATTGACTCTTCCACCTGGGAAAAAACTTTTGACTATCCACTCTGTCCACGCCCCTCATAATCTTGTAGACTTCTGCCTACCCCAACTTCCATCACTCCAGCGAGAACAAACTAAGTTTCTCCAACCTCTCCCCATAGCTATTGTCCTCGATACCAAACAACATCTGGTAAATCTTTTCTCCAAAGCCTCCACATCCTTTTGGTAGTGTGGCAAGCAGAATTGAACACTATATTCCAAGTGCAGCCTAACTAATAGAACACAGAAAAACTACAGCACAAACACGCCCATTGGCCCTATCGAAATATTCCTACTGACTAGGCTTATGTATAACCCTCTATCTTATTAAGTCCCATGTACTTATCCAAAAGGATAAGTGGATAGGGTGGACAGTGATAGCCTTTTTCCTAGGATGGAAAAAGCTAGCACGAGGGGACACAACTTTAAATTAAGGGGTATGATTTATAGGACGGATATCAGAGGTAGGTTCTTTACTCAAAGAGTGATTAGGGAGTGGAATGCCCTGCCTGCAGCTGTTGTAGATGCGCCAAGTTTGGTGGCGTTTTAAGAGGTTAGTTGATAAGTATATGGATGAGAAGGGAATGGTTTAGTTAGGAGGGGCATTGCTTTTTATTTTGGTCGGCACAACATCGAGGGCCGAAGGGCCTGTTCTGTGCTGTATTGTTCTATGTTCTATGTTAAAGTCTCTCAAAAGACTCTATCAAATCCGCCTTCACCACCATTGCCAGCAGCCAATTCCACCCAAATGTTCTACAAAGCTGCAGTGCTGGGACTGTAAGTCTCTACACAAAGAACAGCAATGGTGACGGGAATGAAGTGAGCTCCTGCTTTTAGGGCAGGAAGGAATTGTGTACCTTGGGAAGGAACAAGAGTGGGGTGAGGGTCATATTTTGGAGGCCAGGTTGGGAGAACCAAGGGGGAAGATCACATCTTGGTGTGGAGAACATCCCCCCCATGCACATAGTGAACCTACAACTGGTGTACCCCCACCCTTCCTTCTGGTTTTCCAAAAATGTAATTTTAAAAACAACCTTTGCACTCTGCTCCACCTGCTACTTCCCATTATGGCAGTACAGGCAGATTGAAGCCCTCAATTCTCACTTAATTGAGCAGTAAAAAGTCTCAACAGGTCTAAGGATGAGCTGTATAGTGGGCAACTTAACCACTCCCTGTATTAATGGAAACAGCCTGGGGGAGGGCAGGAAAGAGGTAGGCAGATTACCAAACATATTTTACATGTCCCCTGCTGAAATCAGATCCTATGGAGAGGTCATAAAATCCCATCCATTCTGTGTCTCTCTTTTGATTTATGATAAATGCTTGAAATGGGTGCAATTCTGGTATAATGACCATGGAACTTACTCAAAGCTCTAGGCACTAAGCAGGCAGCTAGCCGGCTGTACAAGGGAAATTAGCCTACCAGCTCAACAGAAATGAAAATCAGGAGGTTGCCATTATATTATCAGCCATTTAATACCATTGCCAAATGTCAAATATACAAACCCAAAGGAAAGGCAGTCACAAAGGGAAGTTGGTGAAGACAAATGTAGGTCCCCTGCAGACAGAAACGGGGGGGATGTATAACAGTGGACAAAGAAATGGCCAGGCAACTGGATATATACTTTGCTTCTATCTTCATAAAGAAGATACAAATCTAATGCCAGAAACACTGGAGAGTGCAAGATTTAGTGAGAGGGAAGAACTGAGGGAGATCAATATTAGTAGAGAAATGTTATTGGGAAAATTGATGGGATTGAAGGCAGAAAAATCCACTGCGCCTGATGATCTACATCCCAGAATACTTAAAGAAGTGGCTGTAGAAATAGCGGATGCATTGCTGGTCATCTTCCAGGATTCTATGGTCTCTGGAACAGTGTTAGATTGGAGTGTAGCGAATATCACTCCAATATTCAAAAAGGGAGGTAGAGAGAAAACAAGGAATTATAAACCAGCAAGCTTAACATCAGTCATAAGAAAAGTTCTCAAATCCATTATCAAGGACTTTATAGCAGAGCATTTAGAAAGCAGTGGCAGGATCAGAAAGAATCAGCAAGGATTTAAGAAGGAGAAATCCAGACCCAGAGATCATAGTCTGAACATTCAGGGTAGATGATTTAGGATGGAGGTAAAGAGATATTTCTTCACCCAAAGAACCTGTGGAATTCATTATCACAGGAAGTAGTTGATGCAAAAACACTCAATGCATTCAAGGAAGCAACTGGATATAGCACTTGGGGCAAGGGTGATCAAAGGTTATGGGGTAAAGAGCAAGATTAGGCTATTGAGTTGAATGATAAGCCATGACCTTAAGGAATGGTGGAGGAGGCTAGAAAAACCAAATACTTCTACCTTCTGTATTTTTGTGTTTCTATGTAACCCTTTCAAGTTTCCTTTTTTATTTCTTTTTGAATAGAAAGCTCTGATGACCTTCCTTCTGCAATAGTAGAATGCAAATTGTGAGATGATGCTACTATCTCCAGGAAGACACCAAACACATCAAATTCCAGAGCTATTGTCACAGTCACAACTACTGTTAACATGAACCTTGCTCTACAGTAGGTGGCAAACTTCACTGATGATTGCATTAGTGAAATGCAGATACTTCAAGCCTTAGTGACTACTGTAGAAGTGCTCTCTGAACAACCTCATTATAAACGACCATGTACTGAGAGCCTATCGCGCCTCCTCCTCCCTCTTCAAGTAGTTTGTCCTGTGTAACCTCAGTCTCATTGTCACAGTTATGCATTATTCCAAAAGGAAAGCTTACTATTGCACTCTTATGCAGCAGTAGCAGATTTTTGCAGAAACCTTGAAATCAGCATCACTGTTCCCTGTTTATTTTTGAAACTGAAAATAAGAATGGGAAGCAACAAAAACATATAGATGAACAGAGGGATCTTGGTGTGTATGTGCATAGATCCCTGAAAGTAGGCAGTCAAGTCGAGAAGGTTGTTAAGAATGCATATGGAGTCTTGGCTTTTATTGGTAGGGGGATTGAATTTCGGAGCCGCAACGTCATGTTGCAACTGTACAAAAGTCTAGTGCGGCCGCACTTGGAGTAATGTGTGCAGTTCTGGTCCCCACATTATAAGAAAGATGTGGAGGCATTGGAGAGGGTACAGAGGAGGTTTACCAGGATGTTGCCTGGTATGGAGGGCAGTCTTATGAAGAGAGGCTGAGGGATTTGAGGTTGTTTTCGTTAGAAAGGAGGCGGCTAAGAGGGGACCTTATCGAAACATAAGATGATTAGAGGTTTAGATAGGGTGGACAGTGATAGCCTTTTTCCTAGGATGGAGAAAGCTAGCACGAGGGGACACAACTTTAAATTAAGGGTGATAGTTATAGGACGGATATCAGAGGTAGGTTCTTTACCCAAAGGGTGGTTCAGGAGTGGAATGCCCTGCCTGCAGCAGTTGTGGATGCGCCAAATTTGGTGGCGTTTAAGAGGTTAGTTGATAAGTATATGGAAGAGAAGGGAATGGTTTAGTTTGGAGGGGCATTGCTTTTTATATTGGTCGGCGCAACATCGAAGGCCGAAGGGCCTGTTCTGTGCTGTAATGTTCTATGTTCTATGTTCTATGTAGAATTATAGAAACAGCCAAAGAAATCAAACAGTAACTGACTATAAGTTGTTAATGATCCTTTTAAATAATGTAATTGTAAATCCTTATACTATGTTAATGCATGTTCTGTTTTATGGGGTTAGGAGAAAGTAGATTGGAGCATGAACTCCAAAATGGCAACACTGGCATCAAATTGGCATTGCGCACTGATTGACATCTTGATTTGCAAACTTTTGAGTGATATTAATTACAAGGGTATTTAACCCTTTATTAATAAAACTTCAACATGTTTCACAGCAGACTGTGGATGCCAATTTGGGACTAGAAGAGTATTCACAAAACCCACAAAAATAAATCACACTACCATAATTTTTATGTCTTTTCTAATGTGGATTCTGTTGGATTTACAGAGAACACTATTTGAATAAAAATGACTCTGCTCAAGATAATAAAACAACAGTTAGAAGTTCTTTGGGACTTGTTTTCATCAGAACAAAAATCTGGTTTGAAGAACATTCTGTATCTGCTCTCACTTTGCCTTCTGACGGGACTGGGAGCCAGCGGCATCCTCTACGTGTCTTTGCAAGCATTACAAGGTAGCCTGTTGGTGACTCTGGCAGTGTGTGGAACCTTTGCTGCCGTCACTCCTGGAGCTTTGTTTCTTTCAAAGTATCTCAGATGCTTCATTCTGATATTCCTCATTTCATGCGGGACACAACAAGGTCGCAATGTTCTGGTAACGGCTGGCACCAGTGTGGTGTTTTATAACTGTGCTCTAAACAGCTTTTTCAATTTAAAAGGATTGGGGCAGTGCATTCTCTGCTACCTGGAGAATAAACTCTCATCTATCAAATGCCTTTTGGAAAAATATATTGAAATAATTGAATGGTTACCCAAATTTCTAAGGGACAAAGGAAAAATAATCTTTGTTGAAATTCCCTTCCCTGTTGTAACACAGGGAATAAATGAAGAGCTACAAAACCATCTCAATGTAACCAGACGTTACTTGGAAAACCTCAGTCGTAGTATGATATTGACTTTTGATACTGTGCTTATGGTTTCCAAAATTTCTGTGACCGCATTGGGTATTTTGTTCGTTTTAGTAGGCACAGGCCTCTACATCAGAAAATATGTGCACAATATTGAGTTTGAAAATGTATTCATTACAAAACAGTTTTTGCAGCTCGATGAAAAGAAGGTTAACCAAGGGAAGTCTTCTTTGCTTCCGCTAACTAAAAAGGAGAAGAAATGTTTCATAAAGCTCCCATCATTGCGATTAACAACAAAAGAACAGAAAATGACCTTGAAATTCTTGACTCCTATTTTTGCAAACTCACTTTTTTGGGCAATAATAATTGTGATCGATTATGGACTTTATGTGCTCATTTCTTCAATAAGAATTCATTTTGTATCTCTACCCAAAATGACCCTTGGCTTGTCTTCCCAAGTAAGTATATCTGGAACAAGTAGAAAATCCAAGTAGCTTTCTGAGTTGCAATTATTTTAAATATATATTATGAAAATAAGAATGTATTTAATTTGTACAATGAGGCCAACATTTGCCAAAAAAGCTGATTCAATAGTTCTATGGATTCATGCTTTGTGAGAGGGAGCCAAACAAATCTGAAAGATTTGATTTCTGTTCCAAGGACAGAATTTTCCTGGGTATGTCAGCAAAAGCTGATATACACATTAAAGCTCCCCAAGGATTATCCTCTACATCTGGAGGATTTGCTTTCTCTTGGTCCCGAAGTTTCTGTTCCTCTCTTTGGTGAGCCAGATGTCACATTTCTTTCTCCTGCCTATAAGTAATAATGCAGGCAGCAATAACACTCCATCTTAATAATATGCTCCATCTTACTAATGGTCACCTCCCTGCAGTGTCAATGTGAAACATGCAAGAGTCAGCATTAGTTGCCTTTCTATCTTTGATTATGGGCTCAAGGTCTTTTATATAGATATATAGAACATTACAGCACAGAACAGGCCCTTCGGCCTTCGATGTTGTGCCGACCAAAATAAAAAGCAATGCCCCTCCAAACTAAACCATTCCCTTCTCTTCCATATACTTATCAATTAACCTCTTAAACGCCACCAAACTTGGCGCATCTACAACAGCTGCAGGCAGGGCATTCCACTCCCTAATCAATCTTTGAGTAAAGAACCTACCTCTGATATCCGTCCTATAACTCATACCCCTTAATTTAAAGCTGTGTACCCTCGTGCTAGCTTTCTCCATCCTAGGAAAAAGGCTATCACTGTCCACCCTATCTAAACCTCTAATCATCTTATATGCTTCAATAAGATCCTCTCTTAGCCGCCTCCTTTCTAACGAAAACAACCTCAAATCCCTCAGCCTCTCTTCATAAGACCTGCCCTCCATACCAGGCAACATCCTGGTTAACCTCCTCTGTACCCTCTCCAATGCCTCCACATCTTTCTTATAATGTGGCGACCAGAACTGCACACAATACTCCAAGTTCGGCCGCACTAGAGTTTTGTACAGCTGCAACATGATGCTGCGGCTCCTAAAGTCAATCCCCCTACCAATAAAAGCTAAGACTCCATAAGCCTTCTTAACAACTTTATCCACTTGACTGCCTACTTTCAGGGATCTATTGACACATACACCAAGATCCTTCTGTTCCTCAACACTATTAAGAGCCCTACCATTAGCCCTATACTCTACACATTTATTGTTCCTGCCAAAGGGCATTACCTCACACTTTTCCACATTAAACTCCATTTGCCACCTCTCGGCCCAGCTCTGCAACTTGTCCAAGGCACTCTGTAAACTAAAACACCCCTCTTCACTATCTACCACACCACCAACTTTAGTATCATCTGCAAATTTACTGATCCATACCTCAATACCCTCATCCAGATCATTTATAAAAATTACAAACAGCAGGGGCCCCAAAACAGACCCCTGAGGCACACCACTCGTCACCGAACTCCACGATGAATATCTCCCATCAACCACCACACTCTGTCTTCTATCTGCCAGCCAATTCCTAATCCAATTAGCTAAATCACCCTCTATTCCACACATCTGCCTTTTCTGTAGAAGTCTTCCATGGGCCACCTTATCAAACGCCTTACTAAAGTCCATATATACTACATCAACTGCCTTACCCCCATCCATCTCTTTGGTCACTTTCTCAAAAAACTCAATGAGGTTAGTAAGGCATGACCTACCCTTCACGAAACCATGCTGACTATCCCCAATCAATTCATTTCTCTCTAAATAACTATAAATCCTATCCCTAATAATTATCTCCAATACCTTGCCCACAACAGAAGTAAGACTCACTGGCCTATAATTCCCTGGAAGGTCTCTCTTTCCCTTCTTAAACAATGGGACCACATTCGCTATCCTCCAGTCCTCCGGAACCACACCCGTAACCAACGAGGACCTGAAGATCAGAGCCAGAGGCTCTGCAATATCCTCTCTTGCCTCCCAGAGAATCCTAGGGTAAATCCCGTCCGGCCCAGGGGACTTATCCAACTTCAAACCCTCGAGAATTTCTAGCACATCCTCCCTATCTACTACAATACTTCCCAATTTGCAACCCTGTACCTCAGTGTTCTCCATAGCTACATTTCCAGCACTCTGCGTGAATAGCTACATTTCCAGCACTCTGCGTGAATAATTTTGATGCATCCTGGAGTGTAATGGCCCTTAAAGTGACGCCCAGCACAGGGTGGACATAAACATTCACCACAAACCCTAACTCCTCCCCAACTTATATGACTAACTAGTAGTAGCATTGGCCAGGTGACTGGATGTTTTACTATCAGTCCAGACACTGGAATCATCATTACCTGCACTGTGTGGATCAATTATAAGGGTAAATGTCCATTGGATATATGAGATTAATTCAGGGATTCAGTGCCGCTTGGCCACATTTCCAAAGACGTGCTCAAGCTTGTTCAGTTGTCCTATAGTTCTGCAGTTCCATAATTCTCTGGTGAATTTAAAGGCTGTGAATGAGGGTTAATTGCACAATCATTGCCACTTTGAGGGATCAGTGCTGCTCAAATGGACATTACTGCTTCACTGTCTTAGCTGTGCCTCTGCCCTCAATTCAGCTGGGTTGCCCTTTTGTTGCCCCCACTCCCCCTACCAGTCATGTGTCTCAGTACAGATGGCCTTATTCATTGTCCCCAATGAAGATCTTAAATTGTAGCCCTTTCTTCCTTAGTCCTACCTAGCCCTTCTACCTTGCCCTGCAGCACAGTAAAAGCTGTCCTCATCTTAACCATGTTGTTGTATTTATAGAGAATTGGTTTGAGACTATAGTGAAAGCAATGTGGTGAAGCCAGGTATGTGCTGCATGATGAAACATATGCAAACTTACCCCAGGGTGAGTCAGTTGTACACCTTTTAAATCCTGTTGTGAAACACATTGGCCAGAACTTTCCAGCCATTCACGCCTATGGAATTTTCTGATCCCAACGGAATATATCTACCACAGTTTTCACAGTGGTGAAGAGACCATTTAATTGATAAGTCCCATTTTCAATAGTGGAACCTGCCAAATCTCTGTTCAGTGTAGTGGGACTGGTAATTCCAGCTGTAGGGGAGGTCAGAGAATACAGTCCCATTTCAACTTACTTCTGTCACTTTTTAGAGATTATATCTTAGATCATAATAATGTACCGTGTAAGTATATTCTCCGCATCTCATTCTTCCTCTTTTGGTAATTACTTTAAATTTATGATCTGTAGCTAACAATTACTATATCAATGAAAGAATTTCTCTTCACTTTCTCCTTGATTTTGAATGCCTCTGTAGAAGAATGACCCCAGCTTCTTCACTCCCTCCAGGGAGAAGAAATTCATTATCTCTGGTAATTGTAGTAATTTTCCTGTGCACTGTCTTGAAGAGGTCAAAGATATTTCTGAAATGTAGTGGTCTGAATGTCCTGTGATTTTTATTTCCAGTTGGTACAGATTGTCAATTTACTATCACATAAAAATAAACTCTACTTCTTTAAACATTAATGGGTCCAGAACCACCCACTCTGTATGACTTCAGTCCCCCACAAGATAGTCAAGTTGACAGATTGTTTCATCTGAGGAATGGGAAGTTGCTTTCCATAAAAATCTGGAAAAGTGAAATAAAATTGGCAAGGGCAATTTTGATGATATTAGATAGGAACTTTCAAAAGTTGATTGGGGGAATCTGAAAAGGCAAAGGGACATCTTAAAAGTAGGTGTTATGCAGTGTTGAGGGTAAATACATCTTCTTTAGAGTAAAGGGCAGGACTGGTAGAAGTAGGGAACCCTGGGTGACTCGGGATATTGAAGACTGCTCGAGAAGAAGAAGGAAGAAGGATATGACATGCATAGGCAGTTAGGGTGGCATGGCAGCACAGTGGTTAGCACTGCTGCTTCACAGTGCCAGAGACCCAATTCAATTTGGGCCTCGGGTCACTGTCTGTGTGGAGTTTGCACGTTCTCCCATTTTTTTTGGTTTCTGGTTTTTAATCCATAGATATATAAACATAGACAGGGATCGCGGGTAGTGATGGGAACATCGGGGTGGCGGCGCGGGCTCGTTGGGCCGAAGGGCCTGTTTCCCATGCTGTTTTGTCCTTTGTTCTTTGTTCTATGTCTGCATAGGTTCTTCTGGGTGCTCTGGTTTCCTCCCACAGTCCAAAGATGTGCAGTTTAGGTTGATTTGCCATGCTAAATTGACCCTAGTGTCAAGGAATAAGTAGGATAAATAATTGGGGTTACGGGGATAGCACTTGGCTTGGTTCATGGTTGATGCAGATTAGATGGGCTGAATAGCCTCCTTCTGCACTGTAGGGATTCCATAAAACCGGTGACAGTGATTAGCACTGCTGCCTCACAGCACCAGGAACCTGGGTACAATTCTGGCTTGAGTCACTGTCTGTACAGAGTTTGCACTTTCTCCCCGTATCTGTGTGAGGTCTTCTCTGGGTGCTCTATGTATAGAAGTTTTCAAAGTAAAGTTAAAAAAAATCAAGAGGACAAGAAGGGGACATCAGATTGCTTTGGGAGATAAGCCAAAGGAGAATCCAAACAACTTCTGTGAATACATAATGGGCAAAAGAGTAACTAGGGAGAGAATAGGGCCTCTTAAGAATCCACAAAATCGTCGATGTGCGGATCCACGAGAGATGGGTGCAATCCTAAATGAATATTTACTGTTGAAAAAGGCATGGATGTTAGGGAACTTGGGGAAATAATTAGTGATGTCTTCAGCAGTGTACATATTACAGAGACGGAGGTGCTAGAAGTCCATTTGACTTGTTATGACTTTGCCAGCTTTTTTGAAAATCAACCAGTTAGTTCCATTCCTTATTCTTGCCATTAAGCCTGAAATTCTGCCTGCTTCAAATATTTGTGCAATTTCCTTTTGTGAACTATTATTGAATCTGTAACTTCTACCCTATTAATAGTGCATTCCAAATCCAAATTACTTGTTGCATTAAGAAATCTTACCTTATGTCATGTTTGTTTTTCTTTATCAATCACAATAAATCTGCATCTTTCATTATGATAATGAGAAATCTCACAGTACCAGGTTAAAGTCCAACAGGTTTATTTTGTAGCAAACGCCAGTAGCTTTTGGAGTATTGTTCCTTCATTAGGTAAGTGGGAGTTCTATTCACAAACAGGACATATAAACACATAAATTCAATTTACAGAATAATGATTGGAATGCGAGTCTTTACAGCTAATCAAGTTTTAAAGGTACAGACAATGAATGGAGAGAGCATTAAGCACAGGTTAAAGAGATGTGTATTGTCTCCAGACAGAACAGTTACTGAGGTTTTGTGAATCCTGCGGGTTACAGATAGTGTGACGTGAACCCAAGATCTGGATTGAGACCTGTCCTCATGTGCGGAACTTGGCTTTCAGTCTCTGCTCAGCGATTCTGCACTGTCGTGTATTGTGAAGGCGGCCTTGGAGAATGCTTATCCGAAGATCAGAGGCCAAATGCCTGTGACCTTGCCTGGTGCTTGTCGAATGGTGTTCGTTCATCCATTGTTGTAGCGTCTGCGTGGTCTCCCCAATGTACCATGCCTCGGGGCATCCTTTCGTGCAGCATATCAGGTAGACAACGTTGGCTGAGTTGCAAGAGTATGTACCGTGTATCTGGTGGATGGTGTTCTCACGTGAGGTGATGGCATCCAAGTTGATGATCCGACATATCATGCAGAGGTTGCTGTAGCAAGGTTATGTGGTGTCATGGTCACTGTTCTCCTGAAGGCTGGGTAGTTTGCTGCAGACAATGGTCTGTTTGAAGGCGAGAAGTGGGTGTGTGGGGATGGCTTTGGTGAGATGTTTATCTTCATCAATGATATGTTGAAGGCTCCAGAAAAGATGTTGTAGCTTCTCCGCTCCAGGCAAGTATTGGATTACAAAAGGTACTCTGTCCACCATGTCCTGTGTTTGTCTTCTGGGGAGGTCGGTGCAGTTTTTTGATTGACAGTTCCGACACACCACAGCAATGAGTCGAGCGCCATGTCTTGTTCTTATGAGGGCATCTTTCAGTATCTGGAAGTGTCTGTTGTGATCCTTCTCATCTGGGCAGATCCTGTGTATATGGAGGGCTTGTCTGTAGGGGATGGCTTTTTTAATGTGTTTAGGGTGGAAGTTGGAGAAGTGGAGCATCATGAGGTTATCCATGGGCTTGCAGTACAGTGAAGTGCTAAAGTGACCATCCTTAATGGAGATGTGTGTGTCCAAGAGTGCAACCGATTCCAGAGAGTAGTTCTTGGTAAGTCTGATGGTGGGATGGAACTTGTTGATGTCATCATATAGTTGTTTCAGTGATTTGTTCACCATGAGCCCAAAGGAAGAAAATGTTATTGGTGGATCTAGTGTATAGCATTAGTTGACGGTCCTGTGAGGTGAAGAAGTCTTGTTCGAACCTTTGCATGAAGATATTGGCATATTGAGCCACGAATTTGGTCGTTATGGCTGTTCTGTGTTTGGATGAAGAACTGGTTGTTGAAGTTGAAGACATTATTGTCCAGGATGAAGCGGATGAATTGTAAAATTGCATCTAGAAACTGGCAGTTGTTGGCGTTGAGTACTGAGGCAGTTGCAGCAATGCCATCTCCGCATCCTTTCATTATGGCCATTGGAAACAGCTTCTCTTCATTTGCTGTATCTAAAGCAATCACTTCTCTCAAATCTCCTCATAGCTTTCTTTCAGCTCATCCATTCTTCCTATGTAGCTCATCATCTCTGGAACCGTCCTAAATAAATCGCTTCTGTATTCTCTCCAAAGCTTTACCTATTTCCTGCTGAGGCTAACAGAGATATTTGTAAACTAATGCAATGGTTTGTTCTCTTGTTTTCGACAGGCAAATATTTCATATGAAGTATCTTTGTTCAAGAGTGAGTGCTTTCCCCAAACGACCCTGACTATTAATGACATCTGGATCCCACTCGCTGGAATAAGCTTGGCCCTCGTATTACTCACTTTGCTTTCTACGAAACTTACAACGTTAAAAATAATGGTCTTATCATCATTTTATCCAGAAGCTGAAAGGGATCGGATATATTTTTTGTATGATAGAATGAAAAGGAAAAGATCTTCAGGAAAATTAAAATGCAATACCAAGAAGTCATTGACTGCTGTAGTTAACTCGGTAAGAAAATAATAAAAATGCAAAGTTGCCACTTATTACTTTTTTTAATCAATACTTTATTTTTCTTCCTTGTACTTTGCTGTGTGATTTCTTACCTTTCTCTTCTCCCCACTCCTACTCCAGCAATCTTTTCCTGAAATGTACTCATGATAGAGTTTTCGCAACTTCTGGGATAGAAAATTCCAAAGATTCACAATCCTTTCAATGAAGCAATCAACTGACTTTTGGCTACTCTCCAAATTTTCTCACACCGCATGTGGCAAAATCCACATAGGGCTAGAAAATCCTTCCTTTGTCTTAAATGATCAATCACTTATCTTGAGACTGTGCACCCATGTTCAAGATTCCCCAGCCAGAGAAAACACCTTTCAGTTTCTACCTTGTCAACCCCTTTCAAGATCTTGTATATTTTAATGATTTCACCTCTCCTACTTCTGAACTTCAGGGAATATAGGCTCAATCTGCTCAACCTCTCATCATGGGACAATGCTTTCATTTCAGGAACTAATTTCATGAACCTTTGCTGTACTGCCTCCTTCCTTAGACTTGGAGTCCAAACTGCCCACAGTATTCCTGATGTGATCTCACTAAAGCTCTGTCCAATTGTAACAAGACTTCCTTATTCTTGTATTCCAATTCACTTGCAATAAATAAAGGCCAACATGCTGTTTGCCTTCCTAATTTCTTGCTGCATCTGCAAATTAACTTCCAGTGTTCTATGTGTTAGACATCAACATTCTGAAGTTACAGTTTTTTAAAAAGTATTCTGCTTTTTTATTCTTATTATCATTGCATATATTACAACTTAACTCTGCGTCACCAGCAAACTCTGATACAAATTGATATAGATTATAAATATCTAAGGCCCGAACACTGATTCTTGCAGTAGTCCAATCATCACAGCCTGCCAACTTGGAAATATACTATTTATCCATAACTTGCTGCTTTCTGTATGGTAACCAATCAGAGAATCTCTACAGTGCAGAAGAGGCCATTTGACCCATTGAGTCACACCAAAATCTGACAGAATATCTTAACCAACCCCTCTCCCCTGCCTTATCCCTATAACCCCATACATTTACCATGACTAATTCATCTAACCTGCACATCTTTGGACTGTGGGAAGAAACTGGAGCACCCGGAGGAAACCCATGCAGACATGGGGACAATGTGCAAACTCCACATAGACAATCCTCTAACCCATGCTAATAAATTACCCCTAATTCTATGAACTCTTTCTTACCTTTATTGTATCATCTCATCAAATGGCTTTTTGAAATGCAAGTATATTGCATGCAGCAATTTCCCCTTTATCCATCCCACTGGTATTACTGGGAGATTGGCACATGCGCAGTGGCCTCCTCAACAGTCAGATGCTGCCTTGCCCCTCCCCACTGGCATGAATCGGCTGAGTGTCTCTGTGGTGCAGAGTGCTGTAAATTCATTTAACTAAGCTTGCCCAAAAAATGACTAGGAAAACCTCTCTTGGGCATTTAGAATTTTTGGGGAGCATCATCGCTGGGACACGCAAAGCTGACAGAATGGAATTTTCATTTGGCCTCGGGCAGCCTGAGCAAGATCTTAAAAAATCCCAGCCTATATATTTCACTGTATTATTAGTAATGTTGGATTGTAATGTTGTATTAATGTCTAAACACTGCAAACAGTGCTCCAACCAAATATATGGAATATTTATAAATCCATAACAGGTCTCCTTCTGGTTCCCCATCTTCAAAATGAAGCAACAAATTGAATAGACAGAAAATAATCAAGAGGACTGCAAGGATGAAAGGATCAGCCCACTGATAGAAGCTTACATATCAGGCAATAAAGCAACTGTCAACTTTTGAATGGAAAGCACTGAGATTCATTAAAATATATGATCAAGCTTCAATTTTAACTCTTGGTTCAAGCTCTTGTGTAAGCTTCCGACATATGCTATTTAAAAAGTTATTGTTCTGTTAGATTAATGAACTTGTTTAAATACCATACTTAATTTTGCATAAGTGCTTTAGTCAAGATGCCACATTTGAAGTCCGGAGTTATGAAATAGTGGCACTGGTCACTATTGCAAAATTTGCAAGCTGAGTAATGTCTTCCTTTGATGTGAAAAGCATTTTGTGCATTGTGTTTAGATGTGAAGTCAAGTGATTGCTGATAATTGTAAGTGATAAATATTTGCCTTTGTTTTGTGTTTAAATAATGCAAATCGTTTAAATGCAGAGAACAAACTGATTATTTTTTTAGAAGCAATGGTAATGCTTTTATGACATAAGTTCATCTGCTTAATGAGAATATCAAACATTTTTCGCACAGCTGACAAAATATCAAACTATTTATCTTTCACAGAACTGTTTTGGTGCAGGAGGCCATTTGATCCATTTCCCTATCACTGATATAAGGCTCACCGGCTTGTAATTACCTGGATTATTCTTGCTACCCTACTTAAACAAAGGAACAACATTGGCTATTCTCCAATCCTCTGAGACCTCCCTTGTAACCAGCGAGGATACAAAGATTTCTCTCAAGGCCCCAGCAATTTCTTCTCTTGCCTCTCTCAGTAATCTGGATATATCCCATCAGGCCCTGAAGACTTGTTTACCTTGATGTTTTTCAAGAACTGCAATACCTCTACCTCTTCCTTTTTGATCTCAACATGACTCAAACTATCTACACATCCTTTCCCAGACTCATCATATACCATGTCCTTCTCTTTGGTGAATATTGACGCAAAGTACTCATTTAATACCTCACCCATTTCCTCTGGCTCCACGCATATATTCCCTCCCTTGTCCTCTAGTGGCCAAGCCTCTTGCTGTTTCTTTATATATGCGTAAAAAGCCTTGGGGTTTTCCCTACTCCTGCTGGCCAATGCTTTGTCATGACCCCTTTTAGCTTTTCTTACTCCTTGCTTAAGTTTCTTTCTATTTTCCTTGTATTCCACACTTGTTTTGTGTGTTACCAGTCTCCTAGCTTTGAGAAATGCTTCCTTTTTCTCTTTGACTAGGCTCACAACATCTCTCATTATCCAAGGTTCCCAAAACTTGCCACACTTATCCTTTATCCTTACAGGAATGTGCAAGTCCTGAATCCTTACAAATTACACTTGAAAGCATTCCACATGCCAGATTTGTCCCCAATCTACATTCTTCAGTTCCTGCCTAATATTGTTATAATTAGCCTGCCTCCAATTTGAGGACAACACTTATCCTTATCTATCAGTACCTTAAGGCTTACTGAATTGTGGTCACTGTTCCCGAACTGCTCCCCTACTGAAACAACAACCACCTGGTCAGGTTCATTCCACAATATCAGGTCCAGTATGGCCCCCTCCCTAGTTGGACTTCTACATACTGTTTCAGATGTGGCTCCTGTGATTAAAACATTGTTGAGATAAACCGCTACATTTGGGATGCCATGTAATAGACTTTCCATTGTACATTTGAAAATAATGCAGGTTGATGACACTCTGAAAGACAGGCATATATATTGATATAAACTCTTACGAGTTTTGATGGTTATTGATATAAACTCTTGTGAGTATTGATTGTTACCAATCTCTGTGTATCTTTGTCCAATTCCAACTGTTTTTTGGCATGACTGAGGTCCAATTTGCATATGTTAAACCTCCAGCCAGTTTTGTGTAGAGGTCTTCAAATTAAAAAATCGGATATTGTCTATTTGAGCTCCTCTGTCAACCATTAATTCTACATTCCCCACAAATTTTTACAATCCAGTCCAGTTTTAGAATAGGGACTATAGGTAAGGCCCATTCTGAAAACTGAACAGGCTTTATGATATCCAAATCTTCAAGTTTCTTGAGTTCAATTTCAACCTTATGATGAAGGGTATAGAGAAATATCAGTTTAATACAAGGTAAGTCTGTTCAAAAATAGGAAAGAAGTTGTTCTTGAGTCAGTTGGTACATACCCTCAGACTTTTGATCTTTTTCCCAATGGAAGAGGATTGAAGAGACCATGTCCAGGGTGCATGTGATTCTTGATTATGCTGGCTTTTCCGAGGCAACCAGAAGTGCAGACAGAGTCAATGGATGGGAGGCTAGTTTGAGTGATGACTGGTCTTCATTCATGACCCTTTGCAGATTTTTGCAATCATTGGTAGAGCAACAGCTATATTAAACTGCGATTCAACCAGGGGCATGTCCTCTCCTACGTTTCCTGAAATTTTGTTGACATTGAGGAAAGATTGTTGTCGCATCATTTACCACATTCTCTGTCTCTTTCCTGCACTCCATCTCATCATTTTTGAGATCTGACCCAGATGGTGGTGTCATCACAAACTTGAAGATCAGGTTGGAGGGGAATTTGGCCACACGGCCATAGGTGTATAAGGAGTATAGTAAAGGGCTGAGGACACAATCTTGTGCGGCACCTGTGTTGAGGATCATCGTGGAAGAAGCATTACTGCCTATCCTGACTCATTGTGGTCTGTGGGTTGAAGTCTAGGATCCAGTCGCAAAGGGAGGAGCCGAGCCCCAGGCTATGAAGTTTTGAGATGAGATCTGTAAGAATAATGGTATTGAAGATTGAGCTGCAGTCAATAAATAGAAATCTGACATAGGTGTCTTTGGTAACTAAGTGTTCCAGAGTTGAGTGTAGGGCCAGGGAGATGGCATCTGCTGTGGATCTATTGCAGCGATAGGCGAACTGTAGTGGATCTAGGCAACTGGAAGGTTGGAATTGATATGCGCCATGATTAACCTTTTGAAGAACTTCATAATGATGAATGTCAAAGCCATGGACGATAGGCATTAAGGCAAGGTCCTTGGCTTTTCTTTGGTACCAAAATGATGGACAAGAAAGATGTGGAGGCATTGGAGAGGGTACAGAGGAGGTTTACCAGGATGTTGCCTAGTATGGAAGGCAGGTCTTATGAAGAGAGGCTGAGAGATTTGAGGTTGTTTTCGTTAGAAAGAAGGCGGCTAAGAGGAGACCTTATTGAAGCATACAAGATGATTAGAGGTTTAGATAGGGTGGACAGTGATAGCCTTTTTCCTAGGATGGAGAAAGCTGGCACGAGGGGACATAGCTTTAAATTAAGGGGTGGTGGTTTTAGGACAGATGTCAGAGGTAGGTTCTTTACCCAGAGGGTGGTAAGGGTATGGCATGCCTTGCCTGCGTCAGTTGTAGATGCGCCAAGTTTGGTGGCGTTTAAGAGGTTAGTAGATACGTTTATGGATGAAAGGGGAATGGTTTAGGTTAGAGGGTCACTGCTTGTTCCTAATTGGTCGGCGCAACATCGAAGGCCAAAGGGCCTGTTCTGTGCTGTTATGTTCTATGTTCTATCTTTTTGAAGCAAATAGGAACCTCAAATTAGTGTAAAGAGAGGTTAAAGATGTCTGCAAATACCTCTGCCAGCTGGTCCATGGACGATCTCTATGCTTGTCTGGTACCCCATCCAAGATAGCCACTTTCCGTAGATTGACCATTGAGAAGGCTGCTCTGACATCTCTGATGGTGACCTTGGATACGGGTTCAGCCGAGGCTTCACGGGTACAGGCTGTGCTCTTGTTGACCTTTTGCTCCAAATGGGCATAGAAAATGTTGAATTCACTGGGGAGGGTTGCATTGGTGCCAGTGATTTTACATGCCTTCACCTTCAGACTTGTTTAATTGCAATGGTCTGAAGCCTTTCTGAAGATAACGAAATGCCTGTTCCCCTATCACTGTTACCGCAGCCATATTGACTTCCATTTTAAGAGATCTACCATTTACCATCAAGGCTATCCCTTAGGGGGCACTTTATTCATGTGGATCTAGTTTAGGATAAATGTTACTAGTCCCTTGTTGAGCTACTCAGCCAATTTCTTCACAGAAATTAAACTAATCGCTGTGAGTTTTTTTTGCACATTCTATCTTGAGAGTTTTATTCTATGCCATGTTTGTCAATGACCTTTTTTGTTGCATTGGAACACAATACATTCAAAAATACTTGTTTAAATCTAAAATACAATCTTAATTTCTATAGCAGTCATGTGTCCATGCAATTAGTATGCTTCAATATGTAAACTAAATAAGTAAAAAAGCAAAGGTAATAGTTAAGAATGGTTTACTGGACGTTAAACTGCATTATCATTGCCAAATTTCCCCACTCTCAACATTGACCAGAAGCTTAACTGGACTGGTTATGTAAATACAGTGGTTAAGGATCCTGTGGTGACTCTCAAAAGCCTGTCCATCTACAATGCACAAGTTGGGAATGTGATGGAAAACTGTCCACTTGCCTGAATGAGTGCAGCTCCAATATATCTAGGAAATTTAACACTATCTAGGATATTCACTCGCTCCACACTGGCAGACAATACAATCTACAAGATGCAATGCCATGGTTCCATTAACAGCACCTATTGGGAAAAGATCAGACAATCTCTAAATCTCCCTCCAATTTACACATTACCATGACTTGGAAATATATTGCTGTTCCTTCACCATCACTCGGTCAAAATTCTGGAACTCCCTCCATATCAGCACTGTAGGTAAACCTACAATACAGCAGCAGTTCAAGAAAGTGGTTCATCATCATCTCCCCAAAGGTAACTAGCTGGTCAATGTATGATGACCTTGCCAGTAATGTCACAATCAATGGCTGAATGTGAGGCAAGAAGCTGTGATACTGCTTTTAAAAATATTGTTCGCTTTGCTCTTCATTCAGTTTCTAAGGCTCAGGTGATGCTTCTGACTTTCCTTACATTTATGTACGTTAAAATTCATTTGCCACTTAGAATTATAGATTCATAGAATCCCTACAATGCAGAAGGTGGCCATTTGGCCCATTGAGTCTGCACCGACTCTCCAACAAGTCTTCTTCCCAAGGCCCTATCCTATGTATTTTCCCCATTAATTCCCATAACATGCACATCATTGGACACTAAGGGGAAATTTAGCATGACTAATCAATCTAAGCTGCACTATTTTGGGAGGAAACTGGAGCATCCAGAGGAAACCCATCTAGACACAAGGAAAATGCAAACTCCACAGTCACCAAAAACTGGATTGAACCCAAGTCTCTGGCACTATGAGGCAGCAGTGCTAACCATTGACTGTGCCACTTTAAATAGTGAGCTCATCAATAGACACATAACTTTATGGTAACTGAGTATGAACAAGGGTAAGGGCAAAGTATGTTGGATGGGAGCATGGGTTGGCGTTGGTTGACACTAAGTTGGCATAAGGAATACAAAGGACAATGGGGGCCTGGAATGAAAATCAGAACAATAAGCCTCCATTTTGAAAGGCTGGGTTCATGGAGTTGGGAATTCTCCCATCTCTATGCACCCAGCCTGGCATTGAAAATTGAGCTACTAAGAGGCGCATTCCTATTCCCAAGTTCAAAACATTCAAGTAAATTACAAGGAATAGTGATCCTGATACTGATCCTTCTGGAGCAGTGCTTTCTACCTTCCTCAAATTTGCATAGCTATCCTTTATTCAATGCCCCCACCCCTGCCCACTCCATTTCAATTTTTTAGCTCATTTTGTTATCCATTCCCTAACTCCACATTATTTACAAATCTATTATGCAATACCTTATCAAAAACCTTTTAAAAATCCATGTATATGAGATCTACTACACCACCTTATGTACTTCAGGCATTTCCTCTTCAAAAAATTATTTTACGTTTGTTAAGCTGAATTTATTTTTCAAAATGCTTACTGTTCCTAAATGTTCTCACTTCTTTTAATATGGATTCCACCAACTTTTCTATCACTGACAGTGTGTTTAGAATTCCCAGGTTATGTTCAACCTCCCCTTTTCCTTATACAAACAACATTAAATATCTATCCGTCTCTAGCACTAAATTACTTATATGGTCTTATGTATATAAAATCTTTGCTATCTCGTCCCTTATTTCTTTAAGTATCTGTGATAGCATACATCTAGAACTGGGGTTTTATCCACTTTTATTATGTTTCATTTGTCAATCTCAGTATGTGACAATAATAAATCAAATTAAAATCATGTCCCAGTTCATAGGTAGTTAGCACATGTAAGCTGAAGCATCAAGTTTCCATTAAATCTATGTGTTCAATCTCTCTGTATGCCTTCAGCTTCATTTGTATTAAGCTAGAAAGAGATAATACAACAGTGGGGTTAGCTTATCAGCCCCCTAACAATGGACACAGCATTAAACAAGACAGTCTTTCTGAAAAGAGAGGTATATTGCCAAAACTTTTCAAATCCTTACAGCAATTTATACCACAGGAGAAAAGGGTGCAGATGCATTGACAAGGCAACAGGAAGATTGATTGTGATTCCAATAATTGCAAGAACAGTTCAGGAGCATGCATTTCCATTACAACAACTGAGCCCACCCTAGTAAAGATTAAGAAATCATTTGTCCTGCAATTGAAAGGAGAGTAAGAGTTTAAAATGGGTGGTATGTATTCTGTGCTGATATCTGCTTGTCATGTGTGATATCCTCTGAGTGCCAGTTTGCAATGGATGGTGTACTTACCGTAGTAGGATGCAGCAGATCATTAGTTCTCTTGTGGCACTACTGGCTGGTATTTTGGGCAGCCTACTGAGCGGATTGAAAGGGGTGAGGGAGATGATTTTGAAAAGCAGTTGGAATCCCATAGAATCCTTTCCATGCAGAAGGAGGCCATTCAGCCCACAATATCCATATCAATTATCCAAAAGAGCATCTTACACAGGCCCATCAATCCTGCCCTATCCCTGCACATTTATCATAGCTAATACACCTAACCTACAAATCTTGGGACACTAAGGGATAATTTAACATGGCCAATCCATCTAACCTGCATATTTTTGGACTGTGGGAGGAAACCAGAGCATCTGGGGGAAACCCACACATACATGGGGAGAATAGGACAACTCCACACAGTACCCAAAGCCAAAATTGCTTCCCTGGGGCTGTGAGGCAACAGTGTTAGCCACTGTGTCATGCCCACAAGCGAAGGTGGGCAACATCTTGTTTCGGAGGGAGGAGTCCTGCAATTAGCACAATGGTATCCCTCTGAATTATATGTCCCCTCCTCATTCCTGCCTTTCTTCAACTTGACCTCCTGTCTGCTTGTCCACACCAACTGCATTATGGGAGACAGGGGCATAAATCCAGCCTCAGGTCTCTGCCATATTGATTACATCATCTAAAGTGTAATTTGTGCCTATCTATCTTGTTCTGGATATTTCACACATTCAATAAAGTAACTTGAATTTTAATTTCTTATTGATATTCCCTGCATGGACCTCACTCTTTGATGCAGTATTACTACTATATTTTCTGTCCCTTCCCAGCAAACTCAACCTGACTTCACCAACATTAATTTATTTTGTATTGCCTTAACTTTTATTTTCTGAAAAATAAACCTCCCTTCATCCTAACCCTCTTCCTCACTGTTATATTCATAGAAAAGAAGAATCAAAGAACTTATCATAGAAACCCTACAGTACAGAAAGACACCATTCAGTCCATCGAGTCTGTACTGACTACAAACCCACCCAGGTCCTACCCCCAAATCCTTACATATTTTACCTACTAATCTCTCTAACCTACGCATCTCAGGACACTAAGGGGCAATTTTAGCATGGCCAATCAACCTAACCCGCACATCTTTGGACTGTGGGAGGAAACTGGAGCATCTGGAGGAAACTCACACAGACATGAGGAAATGTGCAAACTCCACACAGTCAGTGACCCAAGCCAGGAATCAAACCTAGGTCCCTGGAGCTGTGAAGCAAAAGTGTTAATCACTGTGCTACCGTGCCACCCATTAAAGGCACATTAAAGCCATTTTTCCCTATTCTGACCATTTTTGCTGGTGCATTCTTACGTTTGTATGCTCTGCTCTTTCTGCAAAATTCTGGCTACCATTACCATACACTGATTTGCTCATGGTTCAGGTAGCAATCACTACCTTTGTGGTTCTAATGATGTGGAGTTGCCGGCATTAGACTGGGTTAGGCACAGTAAGTTGTCTCACAATGTCAGGTTAAAGTCCAACAGGTTTATTTGATAGCATGAGCTGTCAGAGCGTTGCTCTGATGAAAGGGCAATGCTCTGAAAGCTCGTGCTACCAACTTAACCTGTTGAACTATAACCTAGTATGTGAAACTACTTACTTTGTGATTCTGCTTTTTAATTAAGCACTTTGCTATTCTGAGATTTCTTAGTTCGACCTATTCCATCACATGGCATTATACTATGTGCATTCGAATAACTAGATCTTTTCCACTCAAGACAACAGGAATTTCTGGAGGGATGGGCGATGGATGCTCTTAGAGGTGTAGATATAAATCCCAGATGGTATGTTGTCTCTCTGATGCCAAGGTCATGGATGTCACTGAACGTATACAGGGCACCAGAAGTGGGGAAGGATGAACAGCCAGTGATCATGGTCTACATAAGTACTAATGACATGGGAGAAAGAGGGATGTAGTCCCGGAATCAGAATTTAGGGAGTTAGGTGCAAAATTAGCAAGTGGAAAGTTGAAAGTAGTAATCTCCAAATTGCTCCTGATATCATGTGCAATGTGTATAAAAATAGAATAGATGAATGTGAAGCTGCAAATATGGTATAGTAGGGGGGACGTTAGATTTCTGGGGTTGCATCTCGTTTAGAGATGGAAGATGTACAAAGACAGACGTGTTACACCTAAACAGAGCCAGGACCAATTTGTTCACAGGGTGATTTGTTAGTGCTTTGAGAGAATTTACACTAACCCCTGACAATGATATGGGATCACTGGAGTCCAATTGGATTCCTTTGGAAGGCCGCTGCCCTCGACTTGACATGTGCTGTATGTGCTGTGCTGTAATGTTCTATGTGTGCCCTAGCCATCAGGAGGTGCGTCAACACCAGATTTGTCAACCGCACTCACAAGACAGCCCTGAACATCACCCAATCACAACGCAATGTCATCCACACTCTCAAGATCAACTGCAACATTGTCATCAAACCAGCAGACAAAGGAAGGGCCATTGTCATACTGAACAGAACAGATCACTGCAAAGAAGTGTATCGATAACTGAATGAGGAACACTACAATTATCCGCAAATCCAACCAAAGGACACACCTGTCAACTCAACACTCTGATCAAGACCTTTGATCCATCCTTCAGAGCATCCTCTGTGCTCTCAACTCACGTACTCCCCACAGTGGAGATCTCTACTGCCTCCCAAAGATACACAAGGCAAACATACCCAGCCCTCCCATCGTATCGGGTAATGGGACCTTGCGCGAGAACCTCTCCGGCTACGTCGAGGACATCCTGAAACCCATTGTACAAAAAACTCCCAGCTTTTATCGCGACACTATAGACTTCCTACAGAACCTCAGCACACATGGAAGGAGCAGCTGAACCAGGAGCACTCCTCATCACAATGGATGTCTCACACTCTACACCAGCACCCCCAAAGATGATGGCATGGCTGCAACTGCCTCAGTACTTAACATTGACAACTGCCAGTATCCAGACGCAATTTTACAACTCATCTGCTTCATCCTGGATCACAATGTCTTCACCTTTAACAACTAGTTCATCATCCAGGTACACGGAATAGCCATGGGGACCAAATTTGCACCTCAATATGCCAACATCTTCATGCACAAGCTCGAACAAGTCTTCTTCACAGCACAGGACTTCATCTGAGGTTATACACTGGATACATTGATGACATTTTCTTCCTTTGGACTCATGGTGAACAATCACTGAAACAACTATATGATCAACAAGTTCCATCCTACCATCAGATTCACCATTCTCCGGAATCGACTATATTCTTGGACACACGCATCTCCATTAAGGACGGTCACCTCAGCAACTCACTGTACCGCAAGCCTACAGATAACCTCACGAAGCTCCACTTCTCCAGCTTCCACCCTAAACATGTTAAAGAAGCCATCCCCAATGGACAAGCACTCCATATAAACATTATCTGCTGAGATGAGAAGGATTGCAACAGACACCTCCAGACGCTGAAAGATGCCCTCATAAGAACAACTCATCGATGGGCAGTTCCGATGTCCCACAACGAAAACCCGCACCGACCTCCTCAGAAGACAAACACGGACATAGTGGACAGAGTACCATTGTTGTGCAGTGTTTCTCTAGAGCTGAGGAACTACAACATCTTCTCCGGAGTCTTCAACATGTCATTGACAAAGACGAACATCTCACCAAGCCACAACCCCACTTCTTGCCTTTAAACAACCACACAACCTCAAACAGACCATTGTCTGCAGCAAACTACCCAGTCTTCAAGAGAACAGTGACCATGACACCGCACAACCCCGCTGCAGCAACATCTGCAAGACACACTGGGTCATTGACATGAATGCCATTATCTCAAGTGAGAACACGATCCACCAGATACACAGTACATATTCTTGCAACTTGGCCAATGTTGTCTACCTCATAGGCTGCCGGAAAGGATGTCCTGACACATGGTACACTGGGGAGACCATGCAGATGCTATGACAATGGATGAACGAACACCGCTTGACAATCACCAGGTAAGACTGTTCTCTTCCTGTTGGCGAATACTTCAGTGGTCATGAACATTCGGCTTCTAATCTTTGGGTAAACGTTTTCCAAGGTGGCCTTCACGACACAGTGAACGCAGAGTTGCTGAGAAGAGACTGATAGCCAAGTTCCGTACACGAGGACAGCTTTAACCGGGATCTTGGGTTTATGTCACACTATTTGTAACCCCCATGACTTGCCTGGGCTTGCAATATCTCACTTAACTACTGAATGGAGACAATACACATCTCTTTAAGGTGTGCTTAATGCTACCTCCACTCATATCGTCTGCACCTTTAAGACTTGATTAGTTGTAAAGACTCACATTCCAATCAGTAGTCTGTAAACTGAGTGGGTGTCTTTATATGTCCTGTTTGTGATCAGAACTCCCTATTCACCTGACAAAAGGGGCAAAGCCCCGAACGTTAGTGGTGTTTACTACCAAATAAAGCTGTTGGATTTTAACATGGTGTCGTGAGACGTCTTTAGTACTCCATGGTGTACTAAAAAAGTTAATTCGCTGGTTAAAAGGAAAAAGGAGGCTTATGTCAGGATGAGGCTTGAAGGCTCAGTTAGTGCAATGAATAGCTATAGATTAGCCAGGAGGGAGCTAAAGAGTGAGTTGAGGAGAGCTAAAAGGGGTCACGAGAAGACTTTGGCTGATAGGATCAAGGAGAATCCTAAAGCTTTCTTTAGATATGTTAAGAATAGAAGATTGGTTCGGGCAAGATTAGGGCCAGTCATAGACAGCAGTGGGAAGTTGTGCGTGGAGCCTGAGGAGATTGGAGAGGTACTGAATAAATATTTCTCTTCGGTATTCACACAGGGAGATGTAAATGTAGTTATGGAGAACACTGAGGTACAGGGTAGCAAACTGGAAGGTATCGAAGTAGATAGGGAGGATGTGCTAGACATTCTCGAGGGTTTGAAGTTGGATAAGTCCCCTGGGCCGGACGGGATTACCCTAGGATTCTCTGGGAGGCAAGAGAGGAGATTGCAGAGCCTCTGGCTCTGATCTTCAGGTCGTCGTTGGTTACGGGTATAGTGCCGGAAGATTGGAGGATAGCGAATGTGGTCCCATTGTTCAAGAAGGGGAAGAGAGACTTTCCGGGGAATTATAGGCCGGTGAGTCTTACTTCTGTTGTGGGCAAAGTATTGGAGAGAATTATTAGGGATAGGATTTATAGTTATTTAGAGAGAAATGAATTGATTGGGGATAGTCAGCATGGGTTTGTGAAGGGTAGGTCGTGCCTTACTAACCTTATTGAGTTTTTTGAAAAAGTGACCAAAGAGGTGGATGGGGGTAAGGCAGTTGATGTGGTATATATGGACTTTAGTAAGGCGTTCGATAAAGTTCCCCATGGAAGGCTTCTGCAGAAAATGCAGATGTATGGGATTGAGGGTGATTAGCTAATTGGATTAGGAATTGGCTAGCTGATAGAAGACAGAGGGTGGTGGTTGATGGGAGATATTCATCGTGGAGTTTGGTTACAAGTGGTGTACCTCAGGGATCTGTTTTGGAGCCCCTGCTGTTTGTAATTTTTATAAATGATTTGGATGAGGGTATTGAAGGATGGATTAGTAAATTTGCGGATGACACCAAAGTCGGATGAGTGGTAGATAGTGAAGAGGGGTGTTATAGTTTGCAGAGAGACTTGGACAAGTTGCAGAGCTGGGCCGAGAGGTGGCAAACGGAGTTTAATGTGGAAAAGTGTGAGGTAATTCACTTTGGCAGGAATAACAAATGTGTAGAGTATAGGGCTAATGGTAGGACTCTTAATAGTGTTGAAGAACAGAGGGATCTTGTTGTATATGTGCATAGATCCCTGAAAGTTGGCAATCAAGTCGATAAGGTTGTTAAGAAGGCATATGGAGTCTTAGCTTTTATTGGTAGGGGGATTGAATTTCGGAGCCGCAACGTCATGTTGCAACTGTACAAAAGTCTAGTGCGGCCGCACTTGGAGTATTGTGTGCAGTTCTGGTCCCCACATTATAAGAAAGATGTGGAGGCATTGGAGGGGGTACAGAGGAGGTTTACCAGGATGTTGCCTGGTATGGAGGGCAGGTCTTATGAAGAGAGGCTGAGGGATTTGAGTTGTTTTCGTTAGAAAGGAGGCGGCTAAGAGGGGACCTAATCGAAACATATAAGATGATTAGAGGTTTAGATAGGGTGGACAGTGATAGCTTTTTCCTAGGATGGAGAAAGCTAGCACGAGGGGACACAGCTTTAAATTAAGGGGTGATAGTTAGAGGATGGATATCAGAGGTAGGTTCTTTACCCAAAGGGTGGTTCGGGAGTGGAATGCCCTGCCTGCAGCAGTTGTAGATGCGCCAAGTTTGGTGGCGTTTAAGAGGTTAGTAGATAAGTTTATGGATGAAAAGGGAATGGTTTAGTTTGGAGGGTCATGGCTTTTTCCTAATTGGTTGGCGCAACATCGAAGGCCGAAGGGCCTATTCTGCGCTGTAATGTTCCATGATCTATGTTCTACTGTGTTTACCCCAGTCCCACACTGGCACCTCCACATCGAGGGTATGGGAACTAGGAGATAATGCTAGCGAGTTTAAAAAGAAGACAAAATGTGTTAATGATAGATGATACAGCCAAGAGCCAGGAAGAATATAGAAATTTCAGAGGGGAATTGATAAAGCAAATCAGTGAAGAAAGAGTAATCAGAGAATCTGGAAACTAACATAAAAGGGAATCCTAAAGCCTTCATTTAGCATTCAGAAAGCTTAAGAATGTTGGGCCTTGTTTTGATTTCAGTAGGCCTAGCGTAACCCAAACTGAGAGTCAGTAAGTAAATTATTGCTGAATAAGTGCACTTGACAACACTGTTGATGATCCCTTGCAACATTTTGCTGACGATTGAGTGTAATGGCAGTAATTGGCAAGGTTGGTTTGGTGAACATGACATGCCTGGACAATTTTCCACATTGCCAGATAGATGCCACCGGTTTAGATGTACTAGAATAACTTGGCTAGAGGCCTGTTTGGTTCTGGATCCCAAGTGTTCAATATTATTTCTGAAATATTGTAGCCTTTGCAATATTGAATGCCATCAGCCACTTCTTCACATCAGATGGAGTGAATCAAATTTGCTGAAGAATGCTACCTCTGATGCCAGCAACCTCAGGAGGAGCCACTTCTGGCAGGAAATGGTTGCAAATGTTTCTGTCTTGTCTTTTATGGACACATTTAGGAGCCTCCTCTTCCAATTAGTTTTTTAATTGTTCACCATCATTCTTGACTGTATGCAACAGGACTACAAAGCTTAGATTATAGATATATAGATTGTAGCTGTCTTCAATTCTGCTGCTATTGATAGCCCACAGTGCTTCATGGATATCCAGTTTGGAGTTGGTAGATCCGTTCAAAATTTATCATGGTGGTAATGCCACACAGTTTTATGGACGATATCGTCAACGTGAAGATAGGATTTTGTCTCCACAAGGCCTGATCAATGGTCACTCTCCTGATACGGTCATGTATAGATGCATCCGTGACAGGATGGGGTTAACCAGTTTTTTCTCTCTTGTTAGCTCCCTCACTACCTGCCACAGACTGAGTCTAGCAGCTGTTTCCATTAGTTTTTGGGCAGCTCAGTCAGAAATGGTGTTACCAAGCCACTCTTGCATGTTTGCAGATTACAAGTAGTGATCCTGGGAGTCAAAAAGGAGGGAAATTACTTTTTAGTCCAATGATTCTAAAAGGGTTACAAGACTCATAGTTTACAAGAGTTTAAGCAATCTCTTGACTTTTGGGTGCTGTTTAATAACTCATCTGTATTGCCTGTTCTAGAAACTAGTGATTCCCACCCTTTTCAGTAACAGAGCAAACTTCAATGAGACAAACAATTGTACCTACCTTTTTTCAGCTGAATCAATTGCTCATAAATGCCCCACATTGACATATCATCCAATGTTCCATTCTGTAACTGTTGCATAATTCTCTTGTGTGCCAAATTATAAACAATATATTTAATATCAGATAATGACTACATACTTTACAAAAATTATTTTGGCCACTTAAAGGGCGCTAGTACGAATATAAAGTTTTACTGTTTTAGATGAAATGTTTCTTTTTGACAATTCATGAAGCTTAAATGTAACACTCTGTCAACATTATACCACAGGGTAATTGTGAACTGGGTTCATGGAGCTATATTAAGACTGAAGTGCTTACAATTAACCTTTTATATATAAGATAACTTACAGCAGGTGGTACAGGACAGAAATAGGTCAACATTTATTGTATTAGATATTATATAAAGGGGAAATGAGGCTGCATGAGGGGCAAACTTACCTTATTATATTGCTTTTTCTAGTCGTATCCTGGAGTGAAAATAACAAACATTCCCAGGAAGCAATGGAGCTACTGTAGCTTCTTGCTGGGTATTTTCTCCAAGTTGAGCATTTGGCTGCCTTGCCTGGTGCCTCTGGCTCCATGACAACAACCCAGATGATGACCCATTCCCCAATCATCCCTAGTTGGGCTGTCAGCATATTCACCTTTTCAAAATTAATGATTCAGCTTGCTAGTGAGCTGCACCCATATTCTTTTCCCTACACCAGTCTAACTTTTACAAAGCAGATCCACACTCTGAAAACTTCTTGATAATATTCTGTGCAGTGCAAATAACCAGCTGTATCCTTCCTCACCATCATATTGTTGAGAAGTTGTGCAGAGTTTGCATCGTACCCTCATGGTGGGAGCAGTGACAAAAAGGCATTCTGATTCGAAGCACTGGCTGTTTTCTCTCCATAGATGCTATCAAACCTGCTAAGATTTTCCAGCATTTTCTGTTTTGGTTTCAAATTCCACCAACCACAGTATTTTGTCTTAACCTTAGTGTATATCGCCCATGCAGAATTACTTTTCCACTTGGAAATATGCTGTGGAAACGTTGCTTTATTGCAATGTGTTGCAAGTGAAGCATGTTTTATTAAATAGGCAATAACGGAGTACGTTGTTTGCTGTCAGACAAACCTGTGACCACTGAATGAGCGAAAAACCAACTAACTCCACTGACGATCCTTTCGAATTGGGCATAGCTGCAAGGACTAGAAATGAAAAATCTTTCTATCTGGCTTTCAATCATAAATTCTTCTGTGGTTATAGCAAAAAAATATTGCTACATTAACTAAGGCTCATGTTGGGAAGAGAAGAGATTTTGAATGCCACATCCGAGTGGGAGCAAGGCTGAGAGGAACTGCTTCTCAGGTGGCTTGCTGCAAGGGTGTGAGTATAGGAATGCCAACAGCCACTGTACACTCACTTCCTCCTCACAGCACACCTGTGTGCAGCATCTGGGAACCACTGTCATCAGCAATGATCATTTGTATAGAAATCTGATTAGTAAGTTAGCCTATTATCAAAAATGTTTGCTGGGCTGATATTATCAATCATCTAAAACAGTGGCAGAAATGGAATGATTTCATGGAATTAAAAGGCTGTATCATTGTCGTAAATTAGTTTATTAATGGGTCGGTATCTGTTCTGTTCACAACTTGCTGCTAAAATTGTTGTTCACATTAATAGGGAACACAGATTCCCCACGGAAACCACAACCAATTATGAACACAAAGGGTTATGGCATAGTTAAAATTGTAACAGAAAAGTGTGGGGTGACAATGGTTTTCAGGCTAGAAAGGTGATAAATTAATTTTCTACAGCTCACCACTTTGTACTTACATATCTAGTGGGACTAGTTGGCTAAGTAGTTAAGTCTGCCACATCTTGTTGTTTTTCATTAGCATTTACAAAATAAAAGCAAGGACAGCAAAGTGAGCTTTACACAGCTTCAAATCTTTATTAGCATTTTAAGAAGGGCAAATATAATCCATAATCCAAATCATGCATCATGAGGCACTTGAGAACTTCATGAGGCACTTGAGATAAGTGATCAGAAAAGAGACAAATTGTTCATTTACTTTAACATCCCTGAGCCTGCAGAACATATATCCTTCTTTAAACACAAAATTGTAATCATTGTAATTTTTTAATAATTCCATTGAAAAATATTTTAACACACAGATCCAAGGTTACTGAGAATAAATAGGCATACATCAGGAATCAAATTCCGTGAGGGCCTATCATTAGGATTTATAAACTGAGGTGTAAATTTATCAACCGAATAAACCTACTCTGTCTAAAATGGAGGTATCCATGTTTTGCATGCATTAACAAATCAGTCAAAAGCCTTTACTGATGGTTCTGTGAGTGAGTGTACTGCTTGGTAGAGTATTTCACCATGAAAAGCAGGCAAGTCCCAGCCTGGATAACTTGCATGCTGATTTAGTTGCTCTTACTCAGGGCATTGGTAAAGTCAGTGCTCTCAAGCTGCTGGTGGGTAGGGGTGGAGAAAAGTGGGGTATGATGACAGCAAGTGAAGTATTTCTAGATAGTTAATTTTATGAAAATTATCAACTCATTTAAGATTCTTTCTGTACCAGGTGTAATTGAAAGATAGTAATACAGAAACCAGAGAGTTGGCCATTCTATACTTTTGAGTGTGTTCCACTCATTGAGTTATATGTGTCTGGTTTGTATCTTTTTTTCAAGTGGTTCTGTAATCCTCACTACCCATCTCTAACAAAAAAATGATCAATTTCAGTTTTGAAATTTGTAAAGTGACCTAGCCTCAACAGTTTCTTGGAGAGAGTGGGTTTGTGGGAAGATTCTGCAAATGTGCACTGTTGATGCAGATTCTCCTCCATGAGAATCTAGGTTGGGATTTACAGGTTTACAATCCTGCAACGATTATGAATAGGAAATTGTGATAAAAGTGCTTGCAATCTCATTATATGATCTGAATCCCATACAGTGATTTTACAGGAGTGATATGGCAGAAAAATATTAAGAAATATTACATTTATATTAAGTTTGTGAAATCTGTTGCTATTTCCAATATTGTTTTTCATATTTTCATTCTCTTCCAATAGAGAATATTGTCAAGCCGTGGAAGGATTCAGTTTCATTAAAAAGCTGTTGGATTATATTGTGGATGCTCCTACCATGGACGTAACCCAGTAGCTAGAGATGGGGTTGGGAAAGAAAGCGTTCCTTGAGTACGTTCAGGAGAATTTTCTACAGTAGTATGTTTCCAGTCCAAGATTGGTATTGCTGGGTCTATCACTGTGGATCAAGTGTCAGTTGGAAAATGTTCAGCAGACAGTGATCATTGTTTCATAAATTTCAAGTTGGCAATGGAAAGGGACAGAGAATAATCTAGAGGATGAATAATTAAGTAGGAGGAAAGACAATTTCAATGGGTTAAATTATTCCGAACTAGATAAACTAGAATCAAAACTCAGCAGACAGACAAAACTCTAACTTTGTTTATGGGATGTGGGTGTCACTGGCTAAGCCAGTATTTATTACCCATCCCTAACTGTCCTTGAGAAGGTGGCGGTGAGCTGCATTCTGTCCCACTTAAAACAGTGTTAATGCCACATACCTCAATGTTAAAATGGGACTTTGTCCCCAAAGGACTGTGTGGCGGTAACTCCGAGATACGGTCATGGACTGATGTATCTGCAGCAGGGAAGTTGGTGAGGATGAGGTCAAGTACATTCTTCCCTCTTGTCAGTTCTCTCACCACTTGTCACAGTCCCAGTCTAGCAGCTAAATTCTTTAGGATTCTGCCAGATTGATCTGTGGTGGTACTACCGAGCCACTTTTGGTGATGGGCATTGAAGCCCCCACCCAGCGTACATTCTGTGCTCTTTCCATCTCAATGCTTCCTCCAAGTGGTGGTGTTCAACATGGATGACTACTGATTTATCAATTGAAGGGGATGGTTGAGGATCCTGGGGCTGCTGCCACCTCTGGATAGTGACCGAATCAATATCTTGGACATAATCTGTAAGCTATGATTATATGAGAATGTTACTTGACTAGTCTATAAAATAGCTCTCCCAATTTTGGCACAAGCCCCAGATGTTAGTAAGGAGGACTTTGCAGGGTCAACATGGCAAGCTTTGCCATTGTAATTTTTGGTGCCTCAGTCAATGCTGGATGGTTCATCCGGTTTCATTCCTTATTGTTTTCTTTGTAGTGGCTGAACACAACTGAATAGCTTGTTAGGCCATTTTAGAGGGTATTTTGAGAGTCAACCACTGTACCCTGTGTCACATGTAGGCCTGACCAGGTAACAACAGCAAATTTCCTTCTCTAAAGGACATTAGTGAACCTATGACAAGAGTCAATGGTTTCATGGTCATCATTAAGAATTTCAATTCCAGCTATTTTATTGAATTCAAGTTCCATCATATGACATGGTGGGATTTGAATTTGAATCCCCAAAGCATTACCCTGGGTCTCAAGATAACTCCAGCGACAATATCACTATGCCACCAACTCTGCTGCCCACAACAAGCAATTGTTAAAGAAGAAATTGTTGGTGTACAGTGATAGTGTATTTCCAATTAGATAGGGCAAACAAATCCAGAGCTCCCTGGCTGACAAAAGAGATAGAGATGAAGCAAAATATCTTTACTTATGACAGAAGAACAGTAAAAAGCAAAATCCAGGCTGAATATAGAAGGTTCAGAGGGGACCTGAAAAGCCAAAGGAAGTGTATGAGAAGAGACTAGTAGTTAAAATAAAACAGAATCCAAATGTCGTCCAGAGGCGTACTAATAGTAAACTGGTGTTAAAAGACTGTAATGAGTTAGAGACCAAAACAAGGATACAGAGGCAGAGGGTATGGCTGAGATATTTAATGTACACTTGACCTCTGTTGTTCACAAAGAAGATGCTGCTCAGATCATGTTAGCACTTAAAAACTGCTAAGGAGGAAGTATTTATGTGGCTGTCTGTAATTAAAGTTGATAAGACACCTGGACTGGATGAATCTATCCAAGAATTCTGAGGGAAGTGAGTGGAAATTGTGAAGGCACAGGGCACAATCTTCCAATCTTCCTTAAACTTAAGGAGATGTCAAAGGAATGGAGAATTGCAAATATTGCCTACTCCTTATTCAAAACAGGTATAAAGATAAGTTAAAAAACTACAGGCTTGTTAGTTTCATCATGATGGTAAGGCAACCTATAAAAATTATAATTTGGAAGAATATTAATAGTCACTTGAGCAAATGTTGCTAAGCTATTATGGATTTGTTAAGGATAAGTTAGGTTTAACTGACTTCTTTGAGTATTTTGATGAGATAACAGAGAGAGCTGATGAGAATAATACTGTTGATGTAGTATACGTAGACTTCCAAGAGACATTTGATAAAGTACTACATAAGAAGACCTTTTAGCAAAATTAGACCTCATGGAATGAAAGGTACTAGCAACATGGATATGGAATTGGTTGAATGACAGGAAGCAAAGAATAGTGGCTAAAGGTTGTTTCTCAGACCGAAGGAAGTCAATCTTCAGTGGGCAGAGCTCCCTTGGCATTAGAGTTAGGAAGCCTGCTTTTCATGATATTTATTAATGACCTAAACTATTGTGTACAGAACAAAATTTCAAAAATTTGGATTGAGTGTGAAACTTGAATGTTAGTTAAAAATGAAATCAGTGCAATAGCCAGAGATGATATTGGCCCACAAAATTTAGATATAGAATCAGTCTGAGTGGAACTAGAAAGCAACAAGGAAGAAGATTATAAAACTTCAGAAGAACACTTCAGAAGGGCAGATTGGTGGAATGGGCAAACAAATGGTAGATTAAGTTTAATGCAAGGAAATGTGATTTTGTTTAGTAGCAAGAATGCAGAGACAACATAACATAAAGGATACAATTCCAAAATGAGCAGAAGGACCTGGATATGTAAGTCATTGGAAGTGACAGAACAAGTTGGGAGTGGTTAATAAAGCATCCTAGGCTTTATCAATAAGGGCACAAATTACAGAAGCAAGGAATACAAAGTGCTGAGATATACTCAGCAGATTTGGTAGCATGCTATTAAGTCTGCTGAGTATTTCCAGCACTTTCTGTTTCCAGCATTCAAAGTATTTTGCTTTTATTAAGAAAGTTACTCTAAACTTCTGCAAAACATTGGTATGTTCAACTCTGGGAACCACACTTTAGGAAAGAAAGGAAGGCTTTAGAGACGGTGCAGAAAAGATTCGTCAGAATTGTTCCAGAGATAAGGAATTTCCTATATATAGAACAATTGGAGAATTTGGGATTTTTTTTTGGAAAAGAAAATGTTGAGAAGAGATTTGTTGAGGTATTTAAAATTTATTTCTTTTCTTATGCTCTGCTCTAGTTTTCCCCTCTCAATCAATCTCCTTGCCCTCCTTTGCTGAATTCTGAATTGTTCCCAATCCTCAGCTGTACTAGTTTTTCTAGCAACTTTATATGACTCCTCTTTGGATCCAACACTCTCCTTAATTTGTTTTGTTAGCCATGGTTGGGCCATTTTTTGTGTAACTGCTTCAATGCAAACATTCGTTCCTTAAATAACGGTCATAGGCTATCACTGTCATGCCTTTTAATGAAGTTCCCCAATCTATCTTAGAAAACTTATGCCTCATACCTTTATAGTTTCCTTTGTTTAGATTTAGGACCCTATTTTCAGATTGGGCTTTTTCATTTACCACCCAAGTGAAAAATTCTATCATTTTATGATCACTGTTCTCTAAAGGACCCTGCACACCAAGATTATTAATTAACCTTTCTTCATTACATAATACCAAATTTAAAATAACGTGTTCCCAGCAAATAGTTGGTTCCTTGACATACTGGATTAAAATACCATCTCGTACATAATCCAGGAATTCATCTGCCACAGTACTGTTGCTAACTTGGTTTGTCCAATCTATATGTGGATTAAAGTCATCCTTTGTTACACGTATCTTTAATTTCTTGTTAAATACCACCCTTTATCACTACTGTTTAGAGACCCATAGGCAACTCCTACCAATGTTTCACACTCCTTGTTGCTTTCTAGCTCCACCCAGACTGATTCTATATCTTGATTTTGTGAAGTAATATCATCTCTTGCAATGATTTCATCTTTAACTAATAACGCTAACCATCTCCTTTACCTATCCGTCCTTCCTAAATATTAAGTACTCTTGGACATTCAGCCTTGATCATCTTACAGCCATGACTCCATAATTTCAATTATATAGTAACCATTTTATGCTGTTAATTTGTCCATCTTGTTGTGAACACCTCAGGTATTCAGAAACAGTGCCATTTAGACTTGCCTTTTGAATATTTTTACATGATTTGTTTTGGACTACGGCCCTATTTGTTACTACTCCTCGTTTCCTTTGCCTTCCACTTTTGCTTTCTACTTTTCTGTCTTTCATTTCTATCTTTATTTCTTTATGTTGCATCTCCCCACTCAAGCCTCTGCTACTCAAGTTTAAACTCTCCCCAACAGCACTAGCAAATACCCCTGTGAGGATACTGCTCCCAGACCTGATGTGGTGAATTTATCCCTCGTGTACAGGTTCCACCTTCCCCAGAATTAGTTCCAATGTCTCTGGAATCCAAATCCCTCCTTTCTACGCTATCGCTCCAGCCATGCATTCATCTAGTCTATTCTCTTATTACGACTATGCTGGCTTGTGGCATTGGGAGTACTCTTGAGATTACTATCTTTGAGGTCCTGTTTTTTCAAATTTATTTTCTACCTCCCAATGTTCTATATCCCAATTTGGACCACAACTTCTGACTGTTCACCCTACCCCTTCAGAATATTCTCCAGGAGCTCAGTGCTAATCTTGATCCAGGCACAAGGAAGGCAACATACTATCCTGTTGTATGGTCTACAGCTGTTCCCCTTGTATTAGCATCCCCTATCATTATTTTCTCTCCATTCCCATGCTGCCGGACCACATGTAGTGCCACAGATCTGGCTTTTTCTGTATCCTGCTGAAAAACCACCTCCGTCATTACTATCCAAAACAGCAAACCTGTGAGAAGAGGATATGAATCCAGGGGCCCTTGCATTATCTGCCTCGTGCTCTTATTCTGTCTGGCAGTTACCTACTCCCCTTCTGCCTGTGCACTCTTTTACTGCAGTGACTAATTCATTGTAATGCTAGCTACAAATATCATATCCTGTGGATGCACCACAGTGACTCCAGTTCAGCTTTGAAACACAGATTTTGAGTTGCTGCAGCTAGAGACACTTCCTGCCTACATGGTCACTTGGGCATTTAAAGTGTGCCTGATACCCCAATCACATATGGCCTAGCTGCCCTGCCATGACCTGCCCTTAAATTAGTTTACTGGCAATAGAAATTATTCACCAGGTCATACTTACCAGGACTGCTATACGTTTTTAGTTTCCCTGTGATGTTACTCTTTGTTTTTTTTTATTGCAGTCTCACCTCACTCTTAATTGAAGTCTTGCCTTTCTCTCTCTATTCTCTTAATCCTTCAATCTCATTGTTAACAAGCTAGATCATTGGTCTCTACATTCACCAAGATCCACAACAGTTCACAAGCGTGGCAAACTATAGGCAAGTGCAGAAAGATAGAAAAGAAAAGGGCTTCTTTAAGATTGGCAGCCTCTGCTAAGGATTTTGTTTAATTGATTTAGATGCAGAATTCATTTTATCAATGGGCAGTAAGTTTGCTAGTAATTGTAATAAGGTGTTTTAAATACTTTGTAGTTTTAAAGGTACGTGTAATATGTTTCATTAATCCATACACATAAATATATCTTCTATATGTTTTAGAAATGAAACAAAGAAACTTAGATGTACAGTTACAGAGTGTCCCTCTGATACCAAACGTATGTTAGATATATTTAAAACACCCAACTGTTAGAATCACAAGGCCATAAAGGAGACTTAATTGCTTCACCAGATACTTTATCAGAAACAACTGAAACAAGAGTGAGTTTTAATGAAGCTGTCTTCACAGTTTCTAATCAAAACAGAGTCAGACAGATATTAATGGTAGCATAATGATACCCCCTTGAATTTGTAGGTAATGATAAAAAGCTGTCATTGAATTGATAAGTAATATATACACCTATTTCATTAAGTTGGCAATAAACACAACCTATCAGGGCTATAATTGGAAATATCCTAAAGCAAGAACAGTTGACCATTTCCCTTGGAGATTCTGTTAACTTTACTGACAAGGATACTAATGGATTTTGTAGGCCCCCTTTATCAATTAAAGGATGCCCATGTGAGACTGTTTTAGTGAAGATGCTTTGTGATACTGCTATCACAAATAGACATCTAAAAGGTTGGAGGACAGGCTTAGGGATGATATGTTAGGGTATCCCACAAGATATACCTTGATCTCATAGATCAGGGTACTTTTTCCTATTGGATCAATACGTAAAGTATGTAATTTGTAACACTTTTGATTGGATTATGTCCAACTGACTGTGTACTGCACAGGATGATTTTCTTTATCCGTTAAGAGATATTTCAGACCCATTGTGTCAAGAGGTTACCCCCCTTGCTAGCAAGTACAATAAAAACAAATCTGTTGGTTAAGTATCTTGTGTTAATGAGTGTTTGTGTTAAAATCAAACTCGGAAGTTGAGATTTTGACACAAGGGAAAGGGATTTACCCCAGCTGAAAGTCTTGGGCATACTATGAAATGGCTCACTCAGCAAATTCTAGACCAATGTTATTAAAGAGCAAAGAACAAAACAGCACAGGAAACAGGCCCTTTGGCCCAACAAGCCCGCGCCATCACCTCAATGTTCTCACTTCTATCCATGATCCCTGTCTATGTTTATAGATCTATGCATTTCACATTTAATACATTAAATTTCACCAGACTGACAATTTCATCCATGAAATTTATTTTATTCTTTCAAGCATTATGTGCGTTGCTGGCAAAGGAGGTGTTTATTGCCCATTGCTAAATTCACTCAAGCAATTAGTAGTGAGCTACCTTCTTGAACTGCTACATGAAGGATAGGTGAACCTACAGTGCTGTTAGGGAAGATGTACCAGAATTTTGACCCAGCAACAACGAAGGAACAGTGATATCTTTCTAAATCTGAATGGTGAGTGACTTGCAATGGAACATGTAGCTGGTGTTCCCAAGTATCTATTGCCATTGTCCTTCTAAATAGTAGGAGTCCCTGGTTTGGTTAGTGTTGTTGAAAGAACATTGGTGAGTTGCCACAGTGCATCTTGTAAATAGGACACACTGTTGTCACTGTGCATCATTGGTGAAGGAAGTAAATTTTAACCTAGTGGACGGAGTGCTGATCCAGCAAGCTGCTTTGTCCTGAATGGTGCAAGCTTCTTGTGTTGCTGGAGCTTCACCCATCCAGCCACTAAGGTGAGTTACTCATTGCAGGACACCCAGACTATAATCTGCTCTTGTAGTCACAGCATTTATATGGCTAGCCCAGTTCAGTTTCTGGTCAATAGCAACTGTAATATGTTGATAGTGGGGGATTTAATAATGATAAAGCCACAGATAATCAAATCCTCTTGCTGGAGGTGATCATTGCCTGGCATTTGTGTGGCATGAGTGTTACTTGCCACTTGTCAGTCCTGAATATTGTCCAGGTTTTGTTGCATTTGGACATGGATTGCTTTAGTATCTAAGGAGTCATGAATGGCATTGTACATTTTGTAGTTATCAGCAAACATTCCCATTTACGACCTTATATTGGAGAGAAGATCATTGATGAAGCAGCTGGAGGAGCTAGGACTATGTTCCATGTTCTATATTCCCCAGCCAGAGAAAATTCACTCCCAGTAACTCCTCAACAATATCCTTTGACTGAGATAATTGGCCCCAACCATCACAACCGTCATCCTTTGTACTGGGTATGACTCCAACCAGTGATTCCCATAGACTCCAGCTTTCTTGGTGCTATATTCAGTGAAATGCTGCCTTGCTGTCAACGTCAGTCACTCTCACCTTCACCTTGGCATCGAACCAAGGATGTAATGAGGTCAGCAACAAGTGATCCAAGGAGGGCCCAAACTGAGCATCAGTGAGCAGGTTATTGTTGTGTAAGTGCCACACAGCTGATACCTTCCATTGTTTTGTTGATGAGTGGGCTGATGGGGTGGTAATTGGTTGGATTGGATGTATCTTTCTTCTTATGTTCAGGACATTCATGGCCAATTTTCTACAGATACTAGTATGGTAGCCTAACTGGAAAAGCATACATAAAATCCTATAAAAATGATATGGTGCATCCCTCGATTCAAAACCTCCAATGGGTTTACGAAATAAGGTTCCTTGAGTCAGTTCTGCATTCAATGGGATTACAGTTGATGCCTGTTTTAGTTCTGCAATGATAACATCATTGCCAATCTTTCAATTGGTTGGCTTAGCCAAAACAAATTTTTTTTCTGGGCAGGGGTTTGGGAGTGGATGAGCATGAGTAGGGAGATTTCTACTTTTTTTTATATAAAGAAAGGTTTCCAACATTATCCTGCAACAGCTTAGCTCTAATTTTGAAGTTATGCCCTTTTATGCTTGGCACTGCCACTACTGCTATCTATCCATTATTTTAATCATCTCAAATACCTCGAAGTACATCATCTTTGATATTTTACACTGTAGAGAATATAAACCTGGGTTATGCAAATAACTATAATTTAAACCTTAAGTTTAACCCTTAAAGCCCTAGTATTATTCTAGCAAAAGTGTGCTGCAACCTATCCAAAGCTAATATATATTTTTCATATCTGTACTTCATGTAATTGGATAACATTTTTGATTGGAGAGTATGCTTTCTTCAGATTAAGCAAGTTGCTCAGAAAGAAATGTTTGGCTTGATAATTGGTGGTATAATGTCATGTCTTCTCTGCTAGTTTGGATGATTCTTTTGAACCAGGCTCACCTAGGGATAATAGTAAGCAGAAAAAAGGCTCTTTGATGATCTTTAGAGATACTCAGCATTCAACATAGTATGCGCGATGTATTATGTAAAATGTGAAGAAGTTTTGAAGCAATTGATTTTTAAGCCTTGCTCAAAGCCAATGGATACACTCTGCTTATACAGCACATCAGAATGCATGAATGCAGTTCAAAGATAAGTATAAGTTTAATTTTAAATGAAAATAAGATAAACATTTTGTAATGACTCTGGTGCATCCCTGGGGAGGTGGTAGCTTAATGGTTTGTCACTGGACTAGGATAATGCTGTGGAGACTCAGGTTCAAATCCCACCAAGGCAAATAGTGAAAATTGAATTAATTTTAAAAATCTGGAATTAAAAATCTAATAAAATCTTTGTTGATGTCACAAGAACATATCTGGTTGACTAATATCCTTTAAAGAAGGAATCTGCCTTCCGTACATGGTCTGGTCGACAGGTGTGTTCAGACCCACACCAATGTGGTTGACTCCTGACAGCTTTCTGAAATGGCCTGGCAAGCCATTCCATACAAGGGCAATTCAGGACGAGATTGGCCTAGCCAGTGACACTCACATCCAATGACTGTCCATTGTAATCCCACCTTCACTAAATATAACAAATTATTTAATGGCTACGATAGCAAAATGAGATAAAAACTGTTCCATTGATTGTTTTAGACAACACAGTGGCCAATTCACCTTACAGACGTGTTAGTGTCTATATTTGCAGGCGTCATTCACAGAAAGAAAAATTAACCTTTAAGGTAATCTGCATTTTAGCCTCAAGGCGTACAGACCAGAAAAATCCCAGATTCAACTTCTGGTTTGTACACTTAACTGATTTTCTTTGGAGTAGCATTTTGGACAATATAATTGACCTCAATACATTAGGATTGCAAGGAAAAAAATATATAACCTCAATAGCACCCACTGCAACTGAGTCAAAAATGGAAGGAAATGACATGGGAACTGGAATAAGCTATTCAACTCCTTGAACTGCTCCTCCATTCATAAAACCATAAGGCGCAGCTGCTGAAGTAGATTATTCAGTCCATTGATTCTGTTCCACCATTTCAATGAGATCATGACTGATCTGATATTATAATCCATAACCCCACTTTCCTGCTTTATTCCCATGACCCTCGACTCCCTTACTGATTAAAAATCTGTCCTCCGCTTTAAGTATACTGAACAACCTAGCTTCAACATTTCAAATATTCATTACCCTCTTGAGAATAGAATTCTTTTTCACTGTGATTTAAATGGATGAACCATTACTCTGACATTCTGCCCTCTAGTCCTAGACTCTCCCACAAGCGGAAAAAACCTCTCAGTATCGACTCTGTTAAGCCCCCTGAGGAATCTATATATCTCAAAAGGTTCTCTCTTATTCTTCTAAACACTACTGAGTACAGGCCCAACGTCTCCTCATACCTTCCACACCCAGGATTAACTAATGAACCTTCTCTGGACTGCTGTCAATGCTAATGTATCTTTCCTTAGATAGGAGACTAAAATTGTTCACAATATTCTAGCTGTAATCTAACTAGTGCCTTGTGCAGTTTTAGCAATACTTCCCGACTTTTGTAATCCATTCCCGATTTTGATCATCCATTCCCTTTTAAATAAAGGCCAACCTTCTATTTGCCTTTCTAATTACCTACTGAACTTGCATGCTAGGTTTTTGTGATTTATGTATGAAGAACCTCCTAAATTCCTCGTGCTACAGTTTTCTGCAATCTTTTTCTACTTAAATAATAATCAGCTCTTTTATTCTTCTTATCAAAGCGCACAACTTTATATTTTCCTTCCTTATATTTCATGTGCCAAGCTTTTGCCCACACACTTAATCTCCATATTAGCCTCTGCAGAATCTGGAGGTAATCTTACAAAAATAATTTTATGTCCACAACACACGTGACAACAGGAGATTTTCTGATCAGTTTTGGGAGAGCCAAACCTTATGCACTTAGAGTGAAAAAATAACAGCAAAAACTGTATCTTGCCTGTAGGGGAGCGGTAAACACTGGCTGAGAGCAGTAGAGGGCACAATTGTCCATAAGCGGATTCCTCTGGTATGAGAGCAGAGCCCTATCACTTAGCCTCTGCTGCTCTCAGCCAACCTCAATGGTCTCAAGCAGGCACCGCCCTGCACGATTCTCTCTTGTTTTCTTAGAATTCTTTTCTTAGGATTGCACTTTATGAATTCTTTCTCAGGCCTATGTCTGCCATTTAAATTTTCCCAATGTCCAAGAGGATTAAAGTCACCCATGATCAATATATTGCCTTTTTACATGCCCTCATTATCTCCCAATTTGTTTTCCATCCTAAAGAATAACTATTGTTTGCAGGGGAGGGTGTACAGACTACTTGCACAAATGTTTTCTTCCCCTTGTTACTTCTTAACTCCATCCATTTGATTTCTATATCTTCTGATCCAAGATCAGAAGGTTGATAAGTATATGGATGAGAAGGGAATGGTTTAGTTAGGAGGGGCATTGCTTTTTATTTTGGTCGGCACAACATCGAAGGCCGAAGGGCCTGTTCTGTGCTGTATTGTTCTATGTTCTATGTTCTATCATTTCTTGCTGTCATACTTTAAATAGATGATAACTGATCTGTACCTCACTTCATTTAACTGTTTTTGGATAGCTGATCTCTTGATACTCTAACTCTATTTGGAAATATAAAAACATATTTCCAACAAAAATAATATTGGAAATATGTTTTACAATAACACAAATGAATACACTTCAACCTATATTTTGTGGCCTCAATAATGGTGAACCCAGAGAAGTCTGAGGTCTTCAAAGGACTAGGCCACCACAATTGGTGGGAAACTTACTCTCGAATTTAGAAGCTGCAGTTTGCAGAATCAAGAAGAGGTCATTACTGATGATCCCACCAGCGGTTGTCAGCATATATATTTGGGCTGCTTGCAAACATTTGTTGAAGTACAAGGCACTGATTCTTTGAGGGATACTCTTAGCAGGCATAGGGCCTGGTCAGGAATACAGATCGTTAAATTGTCAGAGTGTCAAAACCTCTGTATACTTCCACTTTGCTCTGAACACAAGATCCAGGTCATTTGGGGCTATAGAAGTTCCTGATTAAAAGCTCATCTATGATGCACTCTTGCGCAGTCTGTTTCCTTCCAACCACTAACTCAAAGAAGAAATAACAGTGCAGCACAGGAACAGGCCCTCCGGCACACCAAGTCTGTGCTATCATGTTGTCCTGTTTAGACCAACTGCTTGTGTCCTTCTATTCCCTGCCTGTTCATATGTTTATCCAGATAAGTCTTAAAATATTGTTAGTGTGTCTGCCTCAACCATCTCACTTGGCAGTGCATTCCAGGCTCCCATCACACTCTGTATTAAAAAAAAACTTCCTGTGCACATCTCTACTGAACCTTTCCCCCATTACCTTGAACTTGTGCTGCTTGTAATTGTCATTTCTGCCCAGGGAAGAAAGTTTCCAACTGTTCACCTTATCTATGCTCATCATAATTTTATAAACTTCTATTAGGTCACCCCTCAGCCTCTGTCTTTCAGTGAGAACAATCCCAGTTTATTCAATCTCTTCTTATAGTTAGCACCCTCCATACCAGGCAACATCTTGGTAAACCTTTCTTGAATTCCCTCCAAAACCTCCATCGCCTTCTGCTAATGTGGTGATCAGAATTGGACACAGTATTCCAACCTTTTATATAGCTATATAATTTTCCAACTCAATGCCTTGGTTGATGAACGCAAGCATGTCATATGCTTTCTTCATCACTTATTCCACCTGTGCTGCCGCTTTTAAGGACCTATGGACTTGGACTCCCAGATCTCTCTGTGTGTCTACGCTCCTGATGGCTCTGCCAGTTATTTTGTAGCTCCCACCTAACTTGGATCTACCAAAACACATCATCTTGCATTTTGTCCGGATTAAATTCCATCTGCCATTTCTCCATCCCATTATCTATATCCCGCTGTGTTCTCTGAAAATCTTCATCACTATTTCCAACTTCAGTAATCTTAGTATCAACTGCAAATTTACTAATCAGACCAGCTACGTTTTCTTCTAAGTCACGTATTTATAATACAAACAAGACATAGTTACAAACCTCCATTCAAAAAAACATCCTTCCACCACTATCCTCTGTCTCTATGGTCAAGGCAGTTGAAAATCCATGTAGCCAGTTCTCCCTTGATCCTGTGTGACTTAACCTCTTGCACCAACCTACCAGGGACCTTGTCAAATGCTTTAGTAAAGTCCATGTAGACACCATCATCGGCCCTTTCCTCGTCAATCGTTTTTGTCACCTCCTCAAAGACCTCACTCAAATTTGTGAAACGTCACCTCCCTTGTACAAAACCATGTTGTCTGTTGCCAATAAGGCCATTCAGTCTCACATGTGTATAGATTTATCCCTAACAATCTTTTCCAACAATTTCACTGCCATTAATGTCATACTCATTGGCCTACAATTACCCGGGTTATCCTTGCTACTCTTTTTAAATAATGGGACAATACTGGCTATCCTCCAATCCTCTGGGACCTCAGCTGAGGCCAATGAGGAAACAAAGATTTCTGTTAGAGGCCAAGCAATTTCCTCTCTTGTCTCCCTCAGTAATCTGAGGATAGATGCCATCTGGCCTTGGGGATTTGTCTACCTTAATGCTTTTTAATACACCTAACACTCCCCTGGTGCATGTTCCAATGTGATAACAGACAAGATAAAACTATTACTTTGACATGAGTTCTTTGTGATCCAAACAGTGAACAGTTTGAGAATTGCAACGGTAACAATTCAAACTATAAATAGATATTACATACCAGAAAGGGAAAATGTTTACTGATGCAAATCTCTTCCATCACGGGGAGGTGTGGCAGTTGAAGATTGCGGCATAACTTTTCCTTGGTATGGTTTTCTCTGCACTGGTGTAGGCTGACAAACCTATATTTTAACAATACTGATTAATTTGAATTAATGTTGAAGGAAGCACACATACTGCTATTTTCGAAGCAGACTTAAAAGAGAGGGGAATTTTATGTTCATTAAGATGAAAAATGTTAGTTCTGGACAGTGAAACATTATTTATTGTTTTGTAGCGTCAAGCACTTCTAAATGAAATGTAGCACAGTCACATTAGCCATCCTAATTCTAATGTTAATGCTGTGTGAGGGTAGGTTTGGTGCATGCAAGCCTCAATATAAGCAGTATATCTGAGAATGAAGAGGCTTAGCCAATCTTAATACCCGAGCCCAATTTAAATAAATGTTTCCAGAGTTCCTGCTGAAAGTAAGCAAATTTACCAATTCTCTCAAAGGATTGTACTCTGGCCCTCAGTTGAAGGATCTCTGGAGACAACTTGGAGAGGAATGAGGGGAAAATTCTGCAATAAGTCTGGAGGAGCAAGTAGGAAACAAAGGAAGTTCAAGGCCTGCTCGTCCTGACCCATCAGGAAACTTAAAAATATTTCTTTCTTAAATCTACCTGCTGGGCCTTTTCTGGCTTTCACCCACCTCCCCATTCTTTGGTCATCAATGTATTCAGTTTCCCTGTTGCATGTATTTTGTTCATCTACTCAAAAGGGCAATTTAAGATTGGAACACAATAAGAAGACAGCATCATCAAAGTGGTAAGTAGCTGGCCCCATTTAATTACGTCACTGCTCAATTTCAGGCAGGCAGGTTGATGGGAACAGGATAAGGGGTTAAAGTTAAAAGTCAGGGCCTAAGATAGCAATTTGTGCCAAGTTAGGGACATTTATGGGCTGTAAATTCATAACTACACAGATTATTAACAACTGTAGGTAGATATAAACACGAAAATGAAAGTCCACATCCTGATCAGTTCTTATTTTGGACTGCATTTTCATTGAGTCAGGGTGAATGAAAGCCCTCACCCTGTACTCCCAATCTCGCTGGCTCCATTGCAGGGATAGACATGCCCTAATCCTCTGCAGTCGGGTCAGTTTTCAGAATTGTCTTTCACAGCACCTGAGGTGTCATAGGCCATAAGTGCATGAGAGAACCTTTCAAAAGATAAGTTCAAAAGATCCTTCTCATGCCCCTGCCTCTACCCCCATGGCAAAGTATGTCTCCCCAAACAACATCTATAGCCACTCATATCCCATGTCAAGGTATGCTCCACCAACCACACCCTATGGCCCCTTGTGTCCTCCACGTCAAGTTATGCTATGGCACTTCCATGCCCACTGGCGCACTATACACTGTATCAAACCTACAAACTCTATGTCAGCAGGATGTGTTAAAAAAGGTCATTCATTAATAACTTTTCACTTTGTTAACAAACACTTTCTAGTACAGCCCAATAAAAATGTCAATGATCCAGACCCTTTAAGGTTTCAAAAACTAAAATTGCAAGCATTTATCTTCGGCAAATAAATATAGTGAGGGGCAGGTGTTGTGCCTCTTGCGATTGCAAGGGAAGGTCTCTAGGTAGGGAGTTTGGTGTGATAGAGGATGGACCATGGTATCATAAAGGGAATGGTTCCTGTGAAATGCTGACTGGGGGAGGGGAGATATTCATGGTAACATGATGCTGGAGTTGGAGAAATGGAAGAGAATGATCCTTTGAATGTGGAGGCTGATGGGTTGGCAAATGAGAACAAAGGTGACATTATTCTAAGAGAGAGGGGAAGGAGTGAGAGAAAAGGTGCAGGAAAAGGGTCAAACCTGGTTGAGTGCCCTGTGGTGGCATCAAGAACAGGTGCAATGGAGGTGAAGAAACTGGGGGAGTGGAATGTAGTCCTTACAAAGACCAGTGTGTGAGCAACTGTAGTCAACGTAGCTGTCGTTATCAGTATGTTTGTAATGAATATTGGTCTATCACTAGAAATGGAGACAGGTAATCAAGAAAAAGGGAAGAATCAGAAATGGACCAAGCAAAGGAGTTAGATGGTTGGAAGCAAAATTGATAAATCTTTCCAGGTTCAGACAAAGGCATCAATATAGGTCCAGACAAGTGGCACGAACATAGTCATTGATGTAACCGAAAAAGAGAGTTATCGGAGGTGGCCTGAGTAAGATTGGAACAAGGAGTGTTCTACAAAACCCACAAAAAGATAGACATCACTGTGCACATACAGATAGATGTCTCAGAACACCGGGTTAAACTCCAACAGGTTTGGAGGAAATGTGGAAAAGTGTGAGGTAATGCACTTTGGCAGGAACAATAAATGTGTAGAGTATAGGGCTAATGGTAGGGCTCTTAATAGTGTTGAGGAACAGAAGGATCTTGGTGTATGTGTCAATAGATCCCTGAAAGTAGGCAGTCAAGTGGATAAAGTTGTTAAGAAGGCTTATGGAGTCTTAGCTTTTATTGGTAGGGGGATTGAATTTAGGAGCCGCAGCATCATGTTGCAACTGTACAAAACTCTAGTGCGGCCGCACTTGGAGTATTGTGTGCAGTTCTGGTCGCCACATTATAAGAAAGATGTGGAGGCATTGGAGAGGGTACAGAGGAGGTTTACCAGGATGTTGCCTGGTATGGAGGGCAGGTCCTATGAAGAGAGGTTGAAGGATTTGAGGTTGTTTTCGTTAGAAAGGAGGCGGCTAAGAGGGGATCTTATTGAAGCATATAAGATGATTAGAGGTTTAGATAGGGTGGACAGTGATAGCCTTTTTCCTAGGATGGAGAAAGCTAGCACGAGGGGACACAGCTTTAAATTAAGGGGTATGAGTTATAGGACGGATATCAGAGGTAGGTTCTTTACTCAAAGAGTGATTAGGGAGTGGAATGCCCTGCCTGCAGCTGTTGTAGATGCGCCAAGTTTGGTGGCGTTTAAGAGGTTAGTTGATAAGTATATGGAAGAGAAGGGAATGGTTTAGTTTGGAGGGGCATTGCTTTTTATTTTGGTCGGCACAACATCGAAGGCCGAAGGGCCTGTTCTGTGCTGTATTGTTCTATGTTCTATGTTCTATGTTTATTTGGTAGCAAAAGCTTTTGGAGTGTTGCTCCTTCTTCAAGTGAGTGAGGAGTTGTGTTCACAAACAGAACATATATAGATACAAACTCAATTTACACGATAATAGTTGGAAAGCAAGTCTTAAAGGTACAGACAATATGAATGGAGAGAGGGTTAAGCACAGGTTAAAGAGGTGTATATTGTCTCCAGCAGGACAGTTAGTGAGATTTTGCAAACTGAGGCAAGTCGGGGGGGTTACAGATAGTGTGACATGAACCAAGATCCTGGTTGAAGCTGTCCTCACGTGTGCGGAATTTGGTTATCAATTTCTATTCAGCAATTCTGTGTTGTCATGTGTCATGCAGGCCACCTTGGAGAATGCTTACTGAAGATCAGAGACTGAATGCCTGTGACTGCTGAAGTGTTCCCAAACAGGAAAAGAACACTCCTACCTGGTGACTGTTGGATGGGTATTCATACATCCATTGTCGTAGCATCTGCACGGTCTCCCCAATGTACCATGTCTCAGGACATCCATGCCAATACCCAGAGCCACATTTTTATTTGCAAGAAGTGAGACAATTTAAAGTAGAAATTAGTTTCCAGGCAGAGAAAAGTGGTGGTGGACAGAGATTGTTTGGGTCTCAACTCGAGGAAGAAGTGGAGAGCTCTCAGACATTAGAAATAGATAAATGGTGCGAATAGGAGCATAATACAAACTTCGATACACAACCTTCATTGGTAACTTTTTCACCTTTTTATCAACTCAGTGTGAAGTTAAAAAAATTGGTTTTTGACTATTAGTTCAATAATTTCATTTTTCACACTGGCAATATTTACTTCATTTTTGCACATTTCACCCTCTGTGGTAATTGAACATGAATCAACACAGTCAACTTGATGAGCTGGCAATACGCATCCTATTCCCAGTATTTTAAGCAATGCTCATATTTTCTTTACACCTCCTTCCATGGAAACTGAATCACATTTTCTTGATAGAGGAAGAATGCATTATTTATTCCACATCTCTCCCAGTGAGGCAAGGCTAGGATTGACAAACTTTGATTAAGATTGATTCTTAGCAATCACTAATTTTGCAATTTTGTTACTCCAATGCTGTGGCAGTGTTTTGCCTTCTTTTGCTCCCTTCGTCTCAAGATGGGCAGCACGGTAGCACAGTGGTTAGCACTGCTGTTCACAGCTCCAGGGACCTGGGTTTGATTCCTGGCTTGGATCACTGTTTGTGTGGAGTTTGCATATTCTCCTCGTGTCTGCGTGAGTTTCCTCCAGATGCTCCGGTTTCCTCCCACAGTCCAAAGATATGCAGGTTAGGTTGATTGGTCATGCTAAAGTTGCCCCTTAATGTCCTAAGATGTGTAGGTTAGAAGGATTAGCAGGTCAATGTGTAGGGATATGGGTTAGGGCCTGGATGGGATTGTGGTCAGTTCAGACTCAATAGGCCAAATGGCCTCTTTCTGCACTGTAGGGTTTCTTGGTTCTATTTCTATGGTGTTAGCTTTCACTGGGGAAAGGTTTCAGTGGCATCCCAGTTCTCCAACAGCCAGAAGCAATCAATTTCAAAAACAATACTAAATAATGTGAGCCAATCATGAGCATGCAAAAGCCTCTCTAATTCAAGGCAATATATGCAGCATAAAAAGGAACGAAAGATTGAACGTGGAATAAATTTGGCAAATGGAATACAATATGGGCAAATATGAACTCGTCGACTTTAGCAGGAACAACAGAAAAAGAGAAATATTATTTAAATGGAGAGCAATTGTGATACTAGGAGGTACAGAGGGATCTGGATGTCCTGGTATATGAATCACAAAAGATAATTTTGCAGGTACAGAAGTGATTAAGGAAGGTGAGTGGATTGCTATCATTCATTGCAAGAGGAATGGAATATAAAAGGATGTTTTCTCTCCTAATAGATGCTGCCAGGCCTAATAGGATTTTCCAGCATTTTCTCTTTTGGTTTCAGATTCTAGCATCCACAGTAATTTGCTTTTATGGAGGAGAAGCTGCTGAATTTAATGTTGAGGATTCAAAAGCACCATGTGAAATTGTTAAGGGAGTCAGATTCTAGGGGAGGTCAGATTGAAAACAGTACCGTCATGCTAAAAATTGCTCTCAGTCTCCTGAGATGTGTAGGTAAGAGGAGTTAGTGGGTAAATAAGTAGGGATATGGGGGTTGGGCCTGAATGGAATTTGTGGTTAGTGCAGTCTCAATGGGCCAAATGGCTTCTTTCTGTACTGCAGGGCTTTTATGATATGCATATTAGTTGCTGGTGATACCTCATCTGGAGTACAGTGCACAGTTTGGCCTCCTTATTTAAGGAAGGATACAAATGTGTTTGAAGCAGTTCAGAAACCTGACTGGTTGAGAAGAACAAGAGGTGACTTTACTGAAACTATACAAGGTCCTGAGGGAACATGGTAAGATAGATACTGAAAGGATGTTTCCCATTGTAGGAGATTAGAAATAGGGGACACAGTTTAAAAACAAAGGGTCTTTCATTTAAGATGCAGAATGTTCTTCTCCCAGATGGCAGTGGAGGCAGGGTCATTGAATGTTTTTAAGATAGAGGGAGGTAGACTTGTGACTAACAAGGAAGTCAAAGGCTATCAAGGATAAGTGGCAGAATGTGGAATTCAGGTTATAATCAAATTAGCTATGATCTTATTGAATGACAAAGTGGGCTTGAAGTGCCAAATAGCCTATTCCTGCTCATAATTCACAAATTTATATGTTAATAGCAAGCTGGAAGAATCAACATCTGAGAATTGACGTAGCCACAAGATAAGTAAAGATTCTATTTTACAGCAAGCACTGACCTCATCACGTTGTCTAATGCGTTTGAAGACGTACTCCGCAAAAGGTTTCCGTGGAATATACTTCCCGTCCCCTGGCACAACATGTAGAATTCCATCTTCATACACTACTTTACCTCGTGAAATGGTAACCACAGGGACTCCATGGCAGGCCATACCTTCAAAAATGTTGAAGTCAACAGCCTGGTGATGTGTTTTGGCTGAAATAGTCCTGTTTGTAATTGAAAGATCAAATGAAAACTACAGTAAACTGAAAGGCAGGGGAAACCTGCACCATTAATACAAGCAAGAAATCAAAACAGCCTGTTAAGTTAGCAATAGATTGAACTCTTACCAAGCTAATTATTGCTGAATAGAGAGACGGTATTATCAGCAGGATTGATTTATTAGTCACATAATGACTATTATGTATTAACGTAATGAAAAATATTGTTTCTTCTTGTACACTATACAGATAAAACATACTGTTCATAGAGAAGGGAATGAGTGTGCAGAATGTAGTGTTATAGTCATAGCTACAGTGTGGAGAAATATCAACTTAATGCCAGATAAGTCCATTTAAAAGTCTGACAGCAGCAGAGAAGAAGCTATTCTTGAGTTGGTTGGTATGAGACTTTTGTATCTTTTTCACCAAAGGAAGAAGGTGGAAGAGAGAATATCTGGGGTGTGTGGGATCTTTAATTATGCTAGCTGCCTTGCTGAGGCAGCAGGAAGTATAGACAGAGTTAATGGATGGGAGGTTGGTTTGTGTGATGGATTGGGCTACATTCACAATCTTTTGTAATTCCTTGCAGTCTTGGGCAGAGCAAGAGCCATACCAAGCTGTAATACACCACAGCAAGTATTCTTTATGGTTGTATCTGTAAAAGTTATTGAGAGTCATAGGTGACATGCCAAATTCCCTTAGTCTTCTGGGAAAGTACAGACGCTGGTGGGCTTTCTTAACTATAGTGTCTTCATGGGGGGGACCAGGACAGGTTGTTGGTGATCTGGACACCTAAAAATTTGAAGCTCTCGACTCTATTTCATCCCCATTGATTTAGACAGGGGCATGTTCTCCTTTAAGCTTCCTGAAATCAATGACAGTCTCTTTCGTTTTGTTGACATTAAGGGAGAGATTATTCTTGCTGCAACAGTTCACCAGATTCTCTTTCTTATTCCTACACTCTGTACCTAGCCAATTGTGAACAAAGTATCTCCAATAGTGGTTTTCTTCCCATCCTACACTATTATCTTCAATTTCTTAAGAATTTATTCTTGGTTCTCATCTATATTGCCACTTGGTAACACTGAAAAATGTCAGTCATAAGAACAAAAGAAATAGGAGCAGGAGTAGGCCATTTAGCCCCTCGAGTCTGCCCCACCATTCAATAAGATCATGGCTGATCTGAAGTTCCACTTTCCCGCTTTCTCCCCATAACCCTTTATTCCCTTGTCTAATAGAAACCTATCTACCCGTGACTTAAATATATTCAGCGAGGTAGCCTCCACCACTTCAACAGGCAGAGAATTCCAAAGATTCACCACCCTTTGAGTGAAGAAGTTCCTCCTCAACTCCAATCTAAACCGACACCTCTCCCCCCTCCCCATCTTATTTTGAGGCTGTGCCCTCTAGTCCTGCTATCCTTTCTAAGGAAGCAGAATCTCATACCTCTACTCTATCCATCCCCTTCATTATCTTATATGTCTCTATAAGATCCCCCCTCAGCCTTCTAAACTCGAATGAGTACAAACCTAATCTACTCAATTTCTCCTCATAGGGTAACCCCCTCATCTCCAGTATCAGCCTAGTGAAGCTTCTCTGCAGACCCTCCAAGGCCAATATATCCTTCTGCAAATGCTGCAACCAAAACTGCACACAGTATTCCAGCTGCGGCCTCTTCAGCACCCTGTACAATTGCAACAAAACCCTCCCTATATTCTATCTATCCCCCTAGCTATAAAGGCCAACATTCCATTCACCTTCTTGATCACTTGCTGCATCTGCAGATTGGGTTTTTGCAATTCGTGGACCCCCAGGTCTCTCTGCACCATAGCATGCTGCAGCTTTTCACCTTTTAAATAATAATCCCTTCTACTACTATTTCTACCAAAGTGGATAACCTCACACTTACTAACATTATACTCCATCTGCCAGGTCCTTGCCTACTCACTCAACCTATCCAGGTCTCTCTGCAGACTTTCCAGACCTTCCATGCAATTTGCTTTTCCACTTATCTTCGTGTCATCAGCAAATTTCGTTACCCTAAACTCAGCCCCTATCATCTATGTATATGGTAAACAGTTGAAGCCCCAGCACCAATCCCTGGGGCATCCACTAGTCATCAGCTGGCAACCAGAGTAGCACCCATCGATTCCTACTCTCTACTTCCTATTAGACAACCAATCCTCTATCCATGCTAATACCTTACCCCCAATTCTGTGCACCCTAATCTTTTGCAGCAACCTTTTGTGAGGCACCTTATCAAATGCCTTCTGGAAAAAACACCACACCCACTAGTTCCTCTCTGTATACCGCACTAATCACATCCTCATAGAAATCCAATAAATTTGTCAAACACGATTTCCCCTTACAGAATCCATGCTGTGTCTGCTTGATCAAACCGTTCTCTTCTAGGTACCTCACTATTTCTTCTTTGATGACGGATTCAAGCATTTTTCCGACTATAGACATTAAACTAACCGGCCTATAATTCCCTGCCTTTTGTCTGCTACCTTTTTTAAACAGCTGTGTAACATTAGCCGTTTTCCAATCTTCCGGCACTTCCCCGGAGTCCAGCGAATTTTGATAAATAATTACTAAGGCATCCACTGTCACCTCTGCCATTTCTTTCAAAACCCTGAGATGCATTCTGAATTGGCTGGCAACACTTCATTCTACCTCTTTACTGTTTGTCTAGATCCGTCCACTGACTGATGTTGGGATGTTCATAGGACAGCCACAATCCCCAGTTTAAAAGCAGAAAAAGAGATCCATTGTCTTCGGAGCTCATTAAAATTCTTATTAAAATTCTTAGAATCTTAATGGGCTCCGAAGACAATTCCCTTCCCCGCTCCTGAACTGGATTTTACAGGAGATCTATACTCACCAACCCTTTCCCCTGCCCACTCTGGGAGAAAAATCAATCCCAGATTGACTTTTAAAAAGCCTGTCCTGCAGTGATAACATACTGGGGGCAGCACAAACACAGAGTTATGCATTGCTCCTAAAATGACAGGAAATACCACTCTCAAAGAGTTTTTGGCTGATCTGATAGGCCAGTTGCTGGGATTGCAAAAGGATGATTGATGGCATCCAGAGTGAGGCAAATCTCTGGGTTTTAAAGCAGGAAAGGAGGGAAGCCTATGGAGAGGGATTGGGGAGGGGAGAAACTTGAAGATGAGGCTGGAAGGCAGGAGGGACAAAGCCTGACTGCGCTTTGCAGGTTGTACAGGTGGCATAGAATTCAGCCTATAATAGAAGTATAGAATCCCTACGGTGCAGAATGAAACTATTCAGCCTATTGAGTCTGCACTGACCATAATCCCATCTAGGCCCTATTTCCGTAACCCCACATTTTTACCCTGCTAATCCCCCTGACATTAGGGTCAATTTAGCATGGCCAACCAACATCTTTGGACTCAATTGGATTGTTACAAGATGACCCAGATTTTTGACTATTTTATTTTTCTATTTGAAACTGACCTCAACTTTTCAATCCAAGTTCTCTCCATCACAAAGATCACTTATTTTAAATAGCATAATATGACCCTCTTCTGTCCTATCTCATCCTAATTTCCACTGTAACAATCATCCATGCCTTGATTTCTGCCCTGCCTCCCCTTTTCCTCCCTCAAAACCACAAGTCAAAAAACCTCTGCTTTCTGTATCCTATCTCATCCTGAACATCTCATGATGAATCACTCTCGTTCCATATATATTCTGACCTCATCATTCCCAATTCGTTGTTAAAACCTCTCTCTCTAAATTCTTCAACCTTCTTTGAGTTTTGAGTTAGAACAAAGAAAAAAGAAAATTACAGCACAGATAGAGGCCCTTAAATAACTTAAATCACAGGAATAGATTTAAGTTAAAGTTAGGCAGCATGGTTGGTGCAGACTTGGAGGGGCAAAGGGCCTCTTACTATGCTGTAATTTTCTTTTTTCTCTTTGTTCTAACTCAACACTCAAAGAAGGTTGAAGAATTTAGACAGAGATTTTGAGAATGAATTGGGAATGATGAGGTCAAAATATATACGGAATAACAAGAGTGATTCATCATGAGATGTTCAGGATGGGATAGAATACAAGAAGCAGAGGTTTTCCTGACCTGTGGTTTTGAGGGGGGGGAAAGGGGAGGCAGGGCAGAAATCAAGTGTAGTGACAATCAAGGCATAGTTGATTGTTACAGTGGAAATTGGAATGAGATAGGGCAGAAGAGGATCATATTATGGTATTTAAAATAAGTGATCTTTGTGATGGAGAGAATTTGGCATTGAAAGTTGAGGTCAGTTTCAACTAGAAAAATAAAATAGTCAAAAATCTGGGTCATCCTGCAACAATCCAATTGAATCCAAAGATGTATAGGTTAGGTTGATGCTCCCTAGTAATTGACTCTTCCACCCTGGGAAAATGCTTCTGACTATCCATTCTGTCCATGCATCTCATAATCTTGTAGATTTCTATCAGGTCTCCCCTCAACCTCTGGTAGGAAGTTAATCCCTACTTCCTTTTACAAAGGATGATAAATTAGATAGTAAGAGCTACAAAAAGGGAGTATGAAAATAATCTTGCAAGCATATCAAAATCACAGTGCCAAAGACATGGGTTTACTTCTGGCCTTGAGCGACGGCGTGGAGTTTCAACATTCTCCCTGTGTCTGTTTGGGTTTTCTCTGGGCGCTTTGGCTTCCTTCCACAGTCCAAAGATGTGGGGGTTAGGTGGATTGGTTATGCTAAAAAGAAAGTGTCTCAGTATCAGGGGAACTGGCAGGGTAAATGGGATTACTGGGATAGGGCCTGGGTGCATGTTATTGTTAGAAGGGATACCCTGATAAGCCAATACCCTGATGCCAGCAATCCATGTTGCCAGGGGGATTACACAGCTGCCGATGGTGATGGGGGGGCACGAGGGCAGGAGGTCTCCCAGCCAGCTTCACCAGCGAACTTAGGCTCGGACCCCTATGGCGAGAATTGCACGTCTTTCCAAAAAAGTGACAAAAAACTGAAAGATTATGAAGGGCATAGATAGAGTTGGTAGAAGGAACTTGTCCCCTTGTAGGAGGGGTCAATATCAAGGGGACATAGATTTAAGTTAAGGATAGAAGGTTTATTGGAAATGTGAAAGAAAACATTTTCATTAGAGGATGGAGGGAATCTGGAAATCATGGCTTGAAATGGATGAGTTCTTGAAATGCCATAGCATACAATGCTATGGCCAAGTACTGGAATATGGAAGTAGAACAGATAGGTGCCTGATGGCTTGTTGAAAGAACTGTCAAAAGTTCACAAGATGATGAGAGGTTTTGATAGAGTAGATAATGAAAGACTATGTTTCAATAACTAGAGGTCATAGATTTAAAATAATAATCTCAAGGGATGAGCACAAATTCTTTCATTCAGAGCTGTCAGAATCTGAAACATTGATTCCATAAATAACTAATACAGAATTAGCAAAGGCTGCTTGAGAATGTTGACAGGTTTATACATACAGATTTAGAAGTGTGGAGCTAAGCCGAACTTCTCTTTCAACACATAACAGTTGTGTTCTCTTCTCTTTCAACACATAAGGGCCGAATGGCATCCTTCTGTACTGAAAATTTGTATGCTGTTATACTTGTTTTAATTGGTGGCCACTGAAGAATCCTGAGCAGGGGAGCCTGCTCAGAATTCAAGGGGTCCTTCAAAAGGTATTATGGCCAGATTCGAAGTGCCTAAGATCTGTTTTAGGCAACTACTTAAAAATGGGTCACATCAACTTAGTGCTGCAATCATCATCTGTGCAGAGAAGGGCATCTCATTGCCACATGATATGGTTTCCACCTACCAAAATAGGTGAAGTACCTACCGATGGTTTCAGCAAAAAGAAGTGCAGTTTTCATCTACCTTACCTGACACCATGTGGGTCCCAGATTACAATATCAGCATCAGAGCCTTGGGCTATTTTTCCTTTCCTGGGATAAAGGTTAAAAATCTTGGCTGCATTGGTACTGGTCACAGCCACAAATCTATTCTCATCCATTTTACCACTGTGCTGAAAGGAGAAAAGTACAGAGGTTTGCTAGTTCTCTTAAGACCTTCAAATAAAAACACAGAATTTTATGCAATGCATCTGTAATGGAACATTAGTTCAGGTAGCCAACACTACCTGGAGCTCAAACAGAAAACCAAAGTTATTTCACACAACACCAGTGGCTCTAAGTCATCCATAAATGATGCTATTAAATTACATTGAATAGACATAGAACATAGTACATAGAACAATACAGCCCAAACAGGCCCTTCGGCCCACGAATTGCGCTGATCACATCTACCAATCTATCTATAACCTATCAGACCTATAATCTATCAGACCTATCTATAACCCCCTATCCTATTCTTTTCCATATACTCATCCAGAAGTCTCTTAAAAGACCCCAGTGAGTTTGCCTCAACAACCTCCGACGGCAGTCGGTTCCATTCACTCACCACCCTCTGAGTGAAAACCTACCCCTGACATCTCCTTTGTATTTGCTTCCCTGCACCTTAAATCTGTGTCCTCTCGTATTGACCATTTCAGCTCGGGCAAATAGTCTCTGAGAGTCCACCCTATCTATTCCTCTCAACATTTTATAAACCTCTATCAGGTTGCCTCTCAACCTACGTCTCTCCAGTGAGAAGAGTCCCAGCTCCCTCAATCTATCTTCATAAGGCCTGTCTCCCAATCCAGGCAGCATCCTTGTAAATCTCCTCTGAATTCTCTCAATAGCCTCTACATCCTTCCGAGAATGAGGCGACCAGAACTGTGCACAATACTCCAACTGAGGTCTGACAAGAGTCTTATAGAGCTGCATCATTACCTCCTGACTCCTAAACTCTATTCCTTGATTAATGAAGGCCAGTACACCGTACGCCTTCTTGACTACTTCCTCTTAGAGGTTAGAGGATGTCTAACACATCCTCTTTCCTAACATCCACATACTCAATCTTTTCCGTATGCCTCAAACCTGCAGTGCAATCTCCCAGTTCACTTTCCACGTGAATACCGAGGCAAAGTACTCGTTAAGCACCTCTGCCATTTCTTCCGGATTCACACAGACTTTTCCCCCTTCACCTTTTATAGGCCCTATCCCTTCTCTTATCCTTTTACTTTTCACATATTTGTAGAAGGCCTTGGGATTCTCCTTAATCCTACCAGCCAAGACCTTCTCATGATCCCTTCTGGCTCTCCTAATTTCCTTTTTAAGTTCCCTTCTACACACCTTATACTCCACTAGATCCCTAACATCCCCTAGCTCTCTGAACCTTTTATATACCACTTTTTTCTTCCTAACTAGGTTCACCACTATCTTCGTGCACCACGGTTCCTGCGTCCTACCAGAACCTTGACTCCTTGGAACGTTGTCTTGCAGTGCCTTAGACAAACATTCCTTGAAAAACCGCCACTTTCCTTCTGTACTTTTCCCCAAGAACACCTCCTTCCAGTTTATGCGTCCAATTACCTGCCTAATGTTTTCATATTTCCCCTTACTCCAGACATACACCTTCCTAGCTTGCTTAATCCTATTTCTTTCCATCGCTATCGTGAAAGAGATAGAATTATGATCTCCATTCCCAAGGTGCTCACTTACCGTGAGATCCGACACCTGCCCTGGCTCATTAGCAAGCACCAGGTCAAGTACAGCCTCTCCTCTCATAGGCTTTTCCACGTACTGTGTCAGGAAACCTTCCTGAACACACCTAACAAACTCCACACCATCCAAACCCTTTACCCTTGGATATTCCAGTTGATGTTTGGGAAATTGAAATCTCCCATCACGACAACCCTGTTATTTAACCCTGTTACATAACAGGAATGATGTGACCAAGTGTTGACAATTCATAGAATCATAGAACCTTGCAGTGCAGAAAGAGGCCCTTCGGCCCATGGAATCTGCACTGACCACAATCCCACTCACATGCCACACCCAGTAATTAATTGTTTTAAACAGGCCTTTCCCTTCCACAAAGTTATTCCATGATCTCATTTGTAAATCCCTGGGGAAGCAACTTTCTTCTTACAAGTTCTGAATGACATTATTTAAATGCATACATGAGCTGATTTCACTCTTGTACTTACTGGGAGGGTGACTTGGAAAGTTACAGCATTTTCTTCCTTTAATATGAGGGGCATGGAATATAATGAGACTTAATAGTGATCCAACAGAATCATGGGCAAAACAGCAAAGCATGTTCCTAACAATGAGGCATGCAAATGACATCTAAACGCATCCTCGGCAATCATTTAGAGTACTGTTGGTCACATTAACAGAATGACTTGACCAAGTATGTAGGCCATCCTTTATAGCATTATCCAGTATATAATTTGTATGAATGTGAATGTAATTAGATACATTTTGAATTGTTAATGATATAGTAGACTCAGAAACTGGTTGGTTCAAATCCTGGTCTCAAAACTGATGCATTTACTGCTCATGCTAATTCCTTTGCAACCCAAACTGGTAAACAATTCTAAGGATTCATAACTATATATCAGAAATATTGGTTCTGACAATTTGAATCAAACTTACCACTCCTTTTTCCCAAATGATGGACATCCTGTCCTCTACACCATTTACCCCATTTGGAATCTTTGTAAAATCATCTTTTCCAGCAGCTTTCTGACAGGCATTGAATGTGCAGTTGTCTGTTCCTGTCAAAGTAAGATCACCACTGTAAAGAAAGAGACACAAAGTGACAACACAGTCATAATGGCCTGCACAGTATAGGTTATATTGCTTTACTGATGATAACTGGTTAAGAAGGAATTGCAATCCTCAAAGCAGATCCATTTTTCACACTATGCATTAGTGGGAAACTGAGGGTGGGGATGGAGAGGGAGAGAAAGAGAGAGAGAGAGAGAGAGGAAGAGAGGACAGAACATGTCCCAGCAGCTACCCCAATAACTGCTCTGAGTTCAAAGTACAAGCCACGCTGCTCATTCCAACTGCAAATAAGGTAAATATTTCTCAGAGCTCTAGACAGCATTTACACTGAAACGTATTGGCTCAGATCTGGTCAGCAGCAAGTTCTTGCTGACCACGTTTGAAACTAAAGCTGTACCTTTTTACAATGTTACAGCTGAGACATCCTATCCTGGGTGAAGACACAGTCTACTATTAAGGAGTAGTGGCAGGGGACAGAAGCACTAAGGCCAGGTCTCCTTTGATGTCAACAGCAAAGGAGGACTCCTTAAGGTTCAGCAGAGTGCAGTGTTATGGCAAGTTTTGAAAGAAAGTTTGGAAACATTTTTTAAAAATTATCTTTAATCTTTCAAAACTTTTAATTCCTTTTGAGTTTACATAATGCAAATAAACAAAACATATTGTCAACCATAGAATGCCGCCGCTGTGGCAATTCTGGCCACAAACAGTCCATATGCTGGACTCACGAAGCCCAATGCCGCCAGAGTTAGTGAGTGGAGCATAATACTCCAAATCATAGGCCTCAATTGAAAGAGGAAAAGGGAGTTGGAGAGAGACAGACCTGAAGTCTAGGTACACGATACATGTCACCAGCCAAGAAGGGGATAGGGAGTCTGCGGAATCTGTGGAAGAAGAGGAAGTACTCAAATCATCGGATTTCAGACTGAATATATTATCAGTTTGAGGAGAAGCTAATAGATTCTAGATCCTTTCCAAGATAGAAAGGAAGGTAATCAAAAAGGAAGCAATGATTGAGGCAGTGGCTATCACTGATTCCAACTCAGTATAGAGACAAGTTATAAACACTGCCTTGAAGCCTTCTAAAATCACCTTCTGTACTTAATCAGAGCAAGTGGTGCCATTGAGAGAACATGTGCTGGTTAAGATACAACTGAAAGACCATATGCAATGTTATTGTTGTATGTGGTCAAGCTACCTTTTTGGACATTCCTGACTGCAAAAATTAAACTAGAGTGTGGTAAATAGGCTGGCAGATTTGAGAGCACGTTCACAGGATATAAGAAAGTATTCAAGGAGACCCTGAGTGAGATCAAAGGGGTCGTGATTAAAATTCAACTAAACTCAGATTCGTTCAAGGAGTCGAAAGACATGCCCAGTGCCATATGCCATTCGACTGAAGGCATTGGTGAATTAGAATGACTGTTGAGCATAGGGGTGTTGGAATCAATTATTATCACAAATGGGGCACCTCAATTGTGCCAGTCTCAAAGACAGATGGCATGTTAAGAATCTGTGAGGGGGGTTTCAAGGTAACCATCAACCCAGCTGTGTGTGTGGATCATTACTCATTTCCTCTGATTGGAAACCTGTTTAGCGGACTGACAGGGAGGAAGCAATTTTCAAAGATGGACTTGTCTCAGGCCTTAATGTGGAAAAGTGTGAGGTAATGCACTTTGGCAGGAACAATAAATGTGTAGAGTATAGGGCTAATGGTAGGGCTCTTAATAGTGTTGAGGAACAGAAGGATCTTGGTGTATGTGTCAATAGATCCCTGAAAGTAGGCAGTCAAGTGGATAAAGTTGTTAAGAAGGCTTATGGAGTCTTAGCTTTTATTGGTAGGGGGATTGAATTTAGGAGCCGCAGCATCATGTTGCAACTGTACAAAACTCTAGTGCGGCCGCACTTGGAGTATTGTGTGCAGTTCTGGTCGCCACATTATAAGAAAGATGTGGAGGCATTGGAGAGGGTACAGAGGAGGTTTACCAGGATGTTGCCTGGTATGGAGGGCAGGTCCTATGAAGAGAGGTTGAAGGATTTGAGGTTGTTTTCGTTAGAAAGGAGGCGGCTAAGGGGGGATCTTATTGAAGCATATAAGATAATTAGAGGTTTGGATAGGGTGGACAGTGATAGCCTTTTTCCTAGGATGGAGAAAGCTAGCACGAGGGGACACAACTTTAAATTAAGGGGTATGAGTTATAGGACGGATATCAGAGGTAGGTTCTTTACTCAAAGAGTGATTAGGGAGTGGAATGCCCTGCCTGCAGCTGTTGTAGATGCGCCAAGTTTGGTGGCGTTTAAGAGGTTAGTTGATAAGTATATGGATGAGAAGGGAATGGTTTAGTTAGGAGGGGCATTGCTTTTTATTTTGGTCGGCACAACATCGAAGGCCGAAGGGCCTGTTCTGTGCTGTATTGTTCTATGTTCTATGTTCTATGTTCTTACTGGGTTACTGGGTCCAGTGTAATCTGGATGATGGGCTCCACCAAGGAGGAGCATTTGAAGAACCCTTCAAAAGTTTGCAGGAGCCTGGCTTGCAAGTAAAGAGAGATAAATGCAAATTCTTTAAAGATTCGATTGAATACTCAGACCATGTCACTGATATTGTGACTACACAAAGCACCCAAGAAAATGGATATTATAAAAACTCCTAGAGCATAGAATGTACTGCAATTGTTACTGTTCCAAAGATTGCTAATTACTATAGCAAGTTCATGCCAGATCTAGCCACCATACTGAAACAGTTACACCGACTGCTTGGTTAAGGCCATCCATGGAGATAGATCCAAGGGTATGAAGAAGCTTACCGAGCAGGTAAAACATGCCTTATGAAGGACTAAAATAAAAGCAAATTACTGCAGATGATGGAATCTGAAACCAAAAGATAAAATGCTTTACGAAGGTCTGAAGTGCTAACCCATTTTGATCCAAATTGCCACTGCAATTAGCCTACAATTGCTCGCCTTATGGCATTGGCGCTGTATTGTCAAATGTATTGTCCAAATGGAGAAAAAAAGACCCATTGCCTTTTCATCAAAGTCTTTGACAAAAACAGAGGAAAAATACGCTCAAGCTGAGAAGGAAAGGTTGAGTATTGAATTTGAGGTGAAAAAAATTCTTCTATTTCCTATACGGCAGGCATTTTATGCTGTTAACTGACCACAGGCCCCTTGTTACCCTCTTGGCCCATATATCAGAATGGACCTCTGTAAGGTTTGCCTCTGTTATAAAGCTTTGTTTTAAGGTATTTCTGCCTAATATAATTAATCATGTGTTGCTTTAAGGCTAATTTGGCCACATTCTAAAACTCAGCTTACAATTCTGGGTTTTGAGCTTAGAAATTGACTACATTTGAAAATGCAATGTTAAGCAAAGTTTTGCATAAACTGAAGCTTTCATGGTCAAACAGCTGTGAATTGTTTTTGAAAGCTGGAGATTACTTACACCCAGTTCTTCAATGACACATCATAATAAATTCATATATTGTTAATAATACTATGTGTTAAGTTCTGTTCCGTTGTGCTGAATTCTGTACAAGTTTCTGAATCAAGTCTGTATTGTCTGTCTCTCTCTCTTACAAATAAACTAATATGTTTTGCTTTCTGCAAATGCTAATTTTAAATGATGCTTAATAAATGAAGTTTTACTTCTGACCAGCTGTGCCTACATCTATTCTAAGAAGAAAACATACCTTACATCACATATGGCAGCAGTATGCTTACGGTGATGGGTGCTACTTTTATCAGAATACTCCTACAACATGGCTGCCTCTCCATGGAGGAACTAAGTTACTGATTAGCATTTGAAAATTATGTATTATGTAGATGAAAATAAGACACCAGTATTCACAGCCCAATTACGAAAAGCCATAAGAAACAATCCAATCTTAAATCAAATAATGGATTTAATCTTACGAGGAAAGATTACTCATAGAAATCAGTCTGATTTGCATCCCTTCCCGTCTAAAGGTGAGATTTATCATAATAGACAGACGTCTTTCATTGATATGAGAGAGATGATTTCTTCCACATTACGAAGAAAGATGTTGGATCACGCGCGCCAAGGACACTGAGTGCAGTGCAAAGTGAAAGAGATTGTTAGGAGCAATTATTGGTGGCCAAGTGTTGACTCCCAGATTTTGCAGAAGGCAGGGCTATATTGCAGAAAGCACTGCTGTTGTCTCATCTCCACCCATGGAAATGACCTAAAGTTCCCAGGCAAAGGATCCATATAGACTTTGCAGGTGCAATGGAAGGAAAAGTGAAATTGGTGGTGGTTGATGCTCACTCAAAGTGGCTAGAAATAGCAATTATGAACTCGGTGTTCACAGAAGCGACTATAGATCAACTAAATGAATTGCTCATTCAATTCGGAAGCCCTGATCAAGTTATGAATGACAATGGGCCACAGTTTGTGCTGAAGTGATTCAAATTATTGATATTAAAGTGTTATAGAACATAGAAACAGAACATTACAGCGCAGTACAGGCCCTCGATGTTGCGCCGACCAATGTAACCAATTTTATGACCCTCTATCCTAAACTATTCCAATGCTATCCATATGCCTATCCACTGCCCATTTCAACGCCCTTAAACTTGACAAGTCCACAACTGCTGTAGGTAGGGCATTCCCTTACTACCCTCTGAGTAAAGAACCCACCTCTAGCATCTGTCCTATAACTACCACCCCTTAATTTAAAGCTATGTCCCCTCGTGCTATCTATCTCCATCCGAGGAAAAAGGTTCTCACTGTCCAGCCTATCTAACCCTCTGATCATCTTATATGTCTCAATTAAGTCACCTCTTAGCCTTCTTCTCTCTAATGAAAATAACTTCAAGTCCCTTAGCCTTTCCTCATAAGACTTACTCATCATACCAGGCAACATCCTGGTAAACCTCCTTTGCACCCTTTCCAATGTCTCCACATCTTTCTTATAATGTGGCGACCAAAACTGTACACAATACTCCAAGTGCGGCCGCACCAGAGTTTTGTCCAGTTGCAACATAACATCTCGGCTCTGAAATTCAATCCCTCTACCAATAAATGCTAACACACTATACGCCTTCTTAGCAACCTCATCAACGTGAGTACCAACTTTCAGAGATCTATGCACCCGTATAACAAGATCTCTCTGCTCATCTACACTAGAACAAAGAACAAAGAACAAAACAGCATGGGAAATAGGCCCTTTGGGCCAATGAGACCGTACCGCCACCCCGATGTTCCCACCTCTCCCACGATCCCTGTCCATGTTTATAGATCTATGGATTGAAAACCAAATTTGAGACAATTTAGGGAGAATTTGTTTTGCCAATTAGCCTAAGAGCACATCTTTGGGATGTGGGAGGAAACCAGAGCACCTGGGGAAAACCCACGCAAGCACGGGGAGAATGTGCAAACTCCCACAGACACAGGCCCAAATCCATGTAACTGCACAGCACAGCAATAGTCACTGAGCTGTCGTGTTGCCCATCAAATAGTCCAGGTCAAGCGTGAAGCACTAGGATACTCAAAAAAAAAAATCCAAGAGCAGCCCTCTCACGACCCATTGCACGTATGCCCCTTGTTAGACAACAAGGTGGACCAAAGCACCTGTAGGATAAAAACAAGTACATCAATATCATCATCTATTTACACACTTCCCAGGGACTCCCAAAGCTCATGATCCCTATTTTAAATCAGTTTTCTATACCCCTCCATTCCCATTCTGTTCATGTGCCCATCTAAGTATTTCTTAAATAACTCCAGAGTACCTGCCTCCACCACTTTACTTGGCAGCGCATTCCATACCCCCACCACCCTCTGTGTGAAAAAACTCCCTCTAGCATCCAAATTATACCTCACCCCCCTCACCCTAAGCCCGTGACCCCTCGTGCTATTTGAGTCCATCCTAGGAAAAAGCTTAACTCTGTTTACTCTATCTATACCCCTCATAATCTTGTACACCTCTATTAGATCTCCTCTAAGTCTACGTCTTTCTAAGGAAAACAGTCCCAATTTGCCTAACCTCTCCTCGTAACTCAGACCTTCCATACCAGGCAGCATCCTGGTAAACCTCCTCTGCACTCTCTCCAGAGTCTCCACATCCTTCCGGTAGTAGGGCGACCAGAACTGGACGCAGTATTCCAAATGAGGTCTAACCAACGTTTTATACAACTGCAACATTAAAGGCCAGCTCTTGTACTCTATACCCCTTCCTATAAAGGCTAGCATACTATATGCTTTCTTCACAACCTTCTCCACTTGCTCTGCCACTTTCAGAGACTTGTTCACCTGCACCCCCAGGTCCCTCTGCGTTTCTATACTCTTAATAGGTCTACCCTTTATCATATACCTCCCCTCTACATTCTTTCTCCCAAAATGCATCACCTCACATTTATCAGGATTGAATTCCATCTGCCATCTGTCTGCCCAAGCTACCAGCCTACGTCCTGCTGCATCGCATGACAGTGCTCCTCACTATCCGCAAGTCCAGTCATCTTTGTATCGATTGCAAACTTGCTGATCACTTCACTTACTCCCTCTTCCAAGTCATTTGGATATATTACAAATAGAAGAGGTCCCAGTACCGAGCCCTGCGGCACACCACTAGTGACCGACCTCCAGCTAGAAAAACACCCTTCCACTATTACTCTCTGTCTCCTATTACTAAGCCAGTTACTTATCCATCTAGCTACCTGTCCTTGTATCCCAGTAGCCTTGACCTTCTCAACTAACCTCCCATGAGGGACTTTGTCAAACGCCTTACTAAAATCCATATAGACGACATCAACGGCTCGCCCTTCGTCCACTGTTTTCATCACCTCCTCAAAAAATTCTATCAGATTTGTAAGGCACGACCTCCCCTTAACAAATCCATGCTGTGTATCCCTAATCAGATCGCAACACTCTAAGTGCCTATACATCCTATCTCTAAGAATCCCCCCCAACAGCTTCCCTACCACTGACGTCAAACTCACTGGCTTATAATTTCCAGGGTTATCCCTACTACCCTTTTTAAACAACGGTACAACATTAGCTATTCTCCAGTCCTCTGGGACCTCACCTGTGTCCAAGGAAGAGACAAAGATTTGCGTCAGAGGCCCGGCAATTTCACCTCGTACCTCCCTAAGCAGCCTGGGATAAATGCCATCAGGCCCCGGAGATTTATCAGTTTTAATGCTACCTTGAAGCTCTAACACTTCCTCCCTCGGCATGGATATTTCCCTCAACTGGTCCACAGCTCCCTCAGAGATAGGAGCTGTCAACAAGCCCCTTCCTTCGTGAATATCAACGCAAAGTATTCATTCAGGATCTCCGCCATTCCCTCGGGCTCTAAGCACAGTTCCCCTCCTCTGTCCCTAAGAGATTTTTCCTCTAACCACCCTTTTATTCCTAACATAGGAGTAAAAAGCCTTTGGATTTTCCTTAATCCTATCCGCCAAAATCATTACTAAGAGTCCTACCATATTCTGCACACATATTACTCTTACCAAAGTGAATCACCTCACACTTTTCCATATTAAACTCCATTTGCCACTTCTCGGCCCATTCTGCAACTTATCTATGTCCCTCTGCAAACTGTAACATCCATCCTCACTGTCTGCAACTCCTCCGACTTTGGTGTCGTCAGCAAATTTACTAACTCGTCCCTCTACACCCTCATATAGTCCATTTAGTAATTCTTCAAGTAAACATTCAGAGTCACCCCAATGAGTTGTGATTTCACAGTACTCACTTTGCCAGCAGATCCATGAGATACCCTGGTGTTGTGGGATCAGGTCTAAGTGGAGGTCCCATGACATATCCTGCAGCTTTTCGCCAATCTTCGTCCCAGTAGTGAGTCCCATCTGTCCCGAGACCAGCTGCAATGGGTTCTCCAAAAACAACCTTCCCTAGAAATAAAAATTTTGATTGAAGAATATTTTAGTTAAAGGATTGAGCTTAAAACAATACAAAATGACTTGTGCTATGAAGTAGCAAGGATGTTTGATGAAGGTATTGCTGTTGATATGAACATGAACTTTTGAAAAGACATCTGATATAGTGCAACACTCAACATGTCAGCAGAAATAAACGGAGCATGGTAATGTTGATACAAAATTGACAGATTTGTTTCTTGGACAAGGAGTCAGTATTAAAGCCACTGGACTTCTGATAAACATTAATGACCCTGACAGGTTATCTCAAAATTTTAGAAGATAAAGAAAACTTGGAAATGCAGTAAATAATGCAAAGTAACAGAGATTTAACAAAGGTATTCAAACTTTGATAGAATAAAAGAGGATAAAATATTTCCAGTAGCAGAAGTGTTGGCAATTAGAGGGCAGAAAAATCAAGAGAAAAGAATAGAACATGGGATCAGAAGCATTTTTCTTTAAGTAACAAATTGTTCCAGTATGAAATGTACCACTTTGATGGATACTGAAAATAAATTCAATAATTATTTGCAAAAGGGAAATGAATGAATACCTGAAGCAAAATGTTCTTTGAGCTATGACAAATGCAGACAGGAGTGCAAATAACTGGAATAGCTCAATGACCTCCTTCTTTCTATATTCCTATGGTTCTAGGGATGTTGAAACTGTTCTTCTTAGAGATAAAAAGATTACGAAGAATCATAGTCATAGATGTCTCCAAAAAGAACGAGGTCACCAGAACAAAAAAAGCCCTTCGACCCATTGCATCTGCGCCAATCAAAAACAATTACCTATTTTAGTTCCATAGCCTTCTATGTCTTGACATCGCAAGTGCACATCTAAATAGTTCTTAAATGTTGTCAGGGTCTCTGCCTCCACCATCCTTTCAAGCAGTGAAGTCCTCACAGCCCCTCTCAACCTCCTGCCCCTTATCTTAATGCTATGCTCCCCAGTCATTGATTCCTCCACCAAGTGGAAAAGTTTCTTCCTGTCCATTCTATCTATTCCCCTTATTTTTTATACATCTCAATCATGTCCCTCATCAGTTTTCTCTGCTGTAAGAAAAACAACCCCAATCTATCCAATCTGTTTTCATAACTAAAATTCTCCAGCCCAGGCAACCTTTTCTGCACCCTTTTCAGTGCTATCACATTCCCTTTATAATGTGGATTTCAGAAGTGCACACAGTACTCTAGCTGTGGCCTAACCAATGTTCAGTTCCAACATAACCTCTCTGCTTTTAAACTCATGCTTTCGTTAATAAATGCAGGCATACCATATGACTTCTTAACCTTTTATCCACCTATCCTGAGCCCTTAAGGGACCAATGAACATGCATACAAAGGTTTCTCTGATCCTCAGTGCTTCCCAGGGTCCTACTATTCATCATGTATTCATTGCCTTGCCTTGTTTATCCTTACCAAATGCATCAGCTCATATTTCCAGATTGAATTCAATTTGCCACTGATCAGCCCATCTATATCCGCCTATAATCTAAGTTTGTCCTCCTCAGGATTATCACTCTACCAGTTTTCACGTCATCCGCAAATTTGCAGATGAATTCTCCAACATTCAAGTCTAAATCATTTATATACAACTACAAACAGCAAAGGCTCCAATACTGATACCTGCAGGACTGCACTGGATGCAGTCTTCCAGTCCAAAAAACATCCCTTGATCATCAATCTCTGCTTCCTCCCACTCAGCTAATTCTGAATTCTATTTGCCAAGTTTCCTTGGATCTCATGGGGACGTGCCTTCACTATCAGTCTCCCATGTAGGTCTTCAAAAACCTTGATATACTCCAACAAGACTGCCAAATGTGTTATCCTCATCTACACACCTCATCACCTCTTCGACAAATTCAATCAAGTTGGTCAGACATGACCTCCCATAACAAAACCATGCTGATTCTTTCTTAATGCCTGCCTGCCTATGCAGATTAATTTGGTTTCTGAGAATTACTCCCAATAGTTTCCCCACCACTGAGGTTAGACTGACTGTCTGTAGTTTCCTGTTTTTTTCTTTCCTCTCATTTTGTTACCACTTTGGCTATCTTCCAGTCCTCCAGCACCTCTCCTGCTGGCAGAGAGGAATTGATAATTATTGCCAGTGTTTCTGCTATTTCCTCTCTTCCCTCATTCAATAACTTGGGACACATTCAGCTGGCTCTGGAGATTTATCTACTTTTAAGTCAGTCACATCACATAGAATCTTCTCTCTATATTAACTTATTTAATTATTTTTACATCGGTCACTTGTGAACACCAACTCAAAGTATTCATTTAGAACCCTACTTTTATCCTCCATACACAAATTGCCAGTATGATCCGTAATGAACCTTACTCTTTCCCTAATTAACCATCCATTAAACTTCCGATTTTCTGCCTGCCAGTATTCATTCATGTTCTCCTTTTGCTCTCCTAATTTCCTTTTTAGATTCCCCTTTGAACATTCTATACTGCTCTAAAGCTTCTACTGTTGAGACCACGATATCTGCCATACACCTCCCTTTATGTTTTTATCCAATACTGTATATCCCTCAATATCCAGGATTCATTGCAATTGTTAGTGAGGGGATCTAACAGGGAGAAACTGGGACCAGGATTTTACGACGCTCCTGCTTTGTGGGATATGATGATCCACTGAAGTAAATGGTAACTTAAATGGCCTGCCACATCCATCAGTGTGAGATGGGCTGTGGTAGGACCATAAACGCTGGCCTGGATCATTCCATTCTTGATCATGAGTTAATTTCTGATAAATAAAACATGTCATGTAAAGGTAGGCTTGAGAATAGTGTGTGAAATTCTACAGCTACCTGTCTTTCTATATAAAACTATGATCTACGATGGGAAACAGTGCAACAGGGATGATTATTTGAGCCTGCTGTGCTGCTCCCTTATATGTATTCTGCTAAGCCAGTGGTAATGGCTAATGCAATTGTACTTAATGCAAAACATCACACTGTGGCAAAACCATTGATATCCAATTGTCTCTAATGTGACTGGTTAGAATAGTATCATTCACAACAGAATAGCTTTTAACTTTTAAACAGGAGTCACAGATGCATTTTCAATTAAAATGTGAAGCCCTTGACTGTCAAATAAATGTCCAGTGTCCCATGAGGTCACAAACAGGACATAATCTTTACTGTAACAAACATAGTACGGTAGATTCATTTTACAATTAGTGTTTAAGATCGGACATGCTGAATATTAATTTCTGATCAAATTCAATTCAAAGTTAATATTTAGCATTATACATCTATTTTAACAACGATCCTATAAGAACATATGAAATACATGCAGAAGTAGGTCATTTTCTCCTTTGAGCCTATTTTACCATACCATTGAATATGATACTAACTCGATTCAACCACTCTCTATTGAGCTCAACACACATAGTATCCAAAAAAGCTAGCAATATAATTCTATAACTGTGTCAGCCATGGCTTGGTTAGTAGAACACTTGCCTGTGAATCATAAGGTCCTGAATTTAACTCCCATTCCAGACTTGGCTGATACTCCAATACAGTACTGAGATAAAATTACACTTCAAAAAACAATTCATTGGCTGCAAAGGCTTTGAGATATTTGGTGGTTGTGGAAAATATTATACAAATGCAAGTCTTACTTTTTGTTTGTCATTGGAGTGATGATGATTAAAAGATTCAAAACTTTTCACCTAAGACATTTTCCCTCTTCTCTGTTCTGTCCAAAACATTCGACAATCACCCCTTTTAGATCAGCAGTGTATTTTTAGAATTTTTATATTTTATAACTCATTTAATAAGAACCAGTTTATGATTATTGACTGTGTACTTATAAAATGACCTTTCAGTCACATTCCCTGCATCTGTCAGAGGTGCCACTTCTCAGATGAAATGTTAAAACCAGGCCTCAGCTGATTACTTGGATGGATGTAAAAGATATCATGGCACAGTTTCAAAGAAAAATGGGGGAATTTTGTTTTAAATGTCTCTAAAATTGTGATCACAATTTGAATCGCAATACAGCAAACAATTCCACAATGCTTTATAACAACTATAATTATTCAGCCAACTTAATAAATTATATAGCATATGAGTAAAAGTATGCAAGCCAGCATGACTTCTGACTGACCCTAGTGCATATTTTTTAAGAGCAATTAACCATCAATGGAAAAAACACAGCAGTTACATCTTGGGACCTGGCTAATATAATCTGCCTTCAAGAAAGTCCACATATAAAGATCAAACAAGAACTCACCAGCGGCCTCTCCCTTCCCGCAATGTTTTAACCAATATTTATTCCTCAATCAACATCCCCAAAAACAGATGATCTGGTCATTATCACATTACTGTTTGTGGAAGTTTGCTGAACATAAACTGGCTGTCACATTTCCTACATTTCAAGACAGATTACACTTCAAAAAATGCTTCATTGATTGTAAAGGCTTTGAGACACCTGGTGGTCATGGAAAATATAATATAAATGCAAGTATTTCCTTTATCACCAGAGTAAACAATTACAAAGATCTACAACCCTTTCACTTAAGACATTATCCTCATTTTAATTCTATCCAACTGACGGACAGCAGCACATTTTTGGATTTTTTTTTCCCTTTTATAGTGAGTTTACCAGTTTATTATTATTGATTGTGCACTTATTAAAAGATTATTTAGCCATATTCTCTGCATTATTTTTTATATGTTCTGTTGGTTGCTTAATTTGCTGTTGGTAGTGGCTTACATCAAATGAAAGAGAAAGTGGCATTTTTGACAGTTCAATCCTACCATATAGGATTAGAAAGTGACACAGCACAGAAGGAGGCTATTTGTTTTATCACACACCTGTTAGTGCCCAATGGGCAGGAAAACAGGAGTCTATCCCACCATTTTTTGCGGGTATAGTTGAATAAATCTCCAGTACTCTTATGCATCACAGGATCAGTGTGCTGAACAGGTCACCATATATGCACTGATCTGTCAGTGCGGAGATCAATAAATGTGCACTGATTCCCCCATTGCTGGTTCCCGCTTGCTTCCCCACACCATCATTCTCCCATCGCCAGCTTCTCAATCACCCCCTCCCCCATACCAATCATCAACCTCCCCGTATACCACCATGCCCCACCCCAATATTCAGCCTCAATTATCCCCTCCCCATGTGCATACCCGATCGTTGTCCTCCCTCTTCCATTGATCCCTAATGCAGAGTGCTTTCGTCATCCTTTCAAGCAATACAATCTGGATTATAACAATTCACTGCACAGAAAAAGTCTTGTATTTTGTCTCTATTTCTTTTACCTATCACTTTAAATTGTTCCTCTGGATACTAAGCCTTCTGTCAATGGAATTTCTTTACATTTATATACAAAAATATGAAAAGATTAGGGGAAAAGTAAAAAAAAGCAAAGAGAAATTGTGAAAGTAAATTATTAATGAATATAAAAAGGCATAGTAAGATATTTGGCAGTCACATAAATAAACAAAAATCAGAACAAGAATAAGGCTACTAAGGAATACACACAATAATGTACCCAGATAATGACAGTGAATAGCAGAAATGTTAAATAATTACCAGGGAGATTATTATGGTGGACATGACATTGGAAAAAGGGATAGCAAACATCCAAATTGGAGAAGGAGTAAACCAGCCTGCTCCACCATTCAATAAGATCACCAGTGATCCGACTGTAATCTCCTGCTTACCTTCAACAATCTTTCACCCTATTGTTTATCAAGAATCTATCTATGTTTGCCTCAGAACATTCAAGTACTCTGCTTCTACTGTCTTTTGAGGAAGGGAGTTCCAAAGACTCAATACTCACATCTTTCACTCTCTCTTCCGCAATCCAAAGGGACATTTCCTTAGTAATACCTTGGTCTAGTTCCCCAATACCTTCAAAACACTTAAGGACAAGAACAAATTAAAACACGGGGGTATGTTGTCATTGTTGTCTTTGAAGCATGGTTGAGCGAGAGGCTGGGTTGGCAGCTCAGTGTTCAAAGATATTGGATCTTTAGGCGAGACAGGAAAGGAGGTAAAAGAGGGATGTTGCAATTTTGATCAGGGAATTAATTAGAGCAGAAAGAGTCTTAGAATGTCTTCAAATGAAGCATAAACAATAGATAAATTTCAGAGAATATTAGAAATAATAGGGTAATGATAACGGAGGACTTCACCTTCCCCAACATCACCTCGGATATCATAGGTTTAGAGAGTGCAGAATTCTAAAAAGACATACAGAAGAATTTTTTTTAAGCCAACACGGAGACGTTCTGACAAAAGAGGGGGTGGTTCTAGACTTAATTTTGGGTAACAAAGCCAAGCAAGTGGTTAAAGTATCAATGGGAGAGCATTTTGCAGACAGTGATCATAACTCTTTTAGATTCAAGGCTTTTATGGAAATGGACAAGAATGGGCCTGAAATCAAAGTCCTAAACCTGGCAACACTGATTTTAATAAAATCAGATTTAATTTGGCAGGAGTAGATAGAGCAGATATTTTGGAGGTAAATCTGTGACAGAACAGTGGGACACATTCAAGAAGGACGTAAGGACAGTAAAGGGTGAACATGTTCCAAACAACAAATCCTACGAACCTGGATATTGAGGGATGTACATCATTGGCAGACATCAAGGTCTCAAAACAGGAGAAGCTCTAAAGCAACATAGAATGTACAAGAGGGAACATAAAAGGGACATTAGGAGATCAAAAGGGGAAGAAGAAAGAATACTGGTAGAATAAAGGTAGAATAAAGAAAAATCCTAAATTGTTTTATAAATACAGTGAAATAAAAGGGTAACTTGGGACTTAAGGACCACAGTAGCAATTTGTGTGTGGATCAGAGGATATAGTTAGGGTTCTAAATCAATACTTTGCGTCGGTGTTCACTGGTGAAAGGTACAGAAATCAGGGAAAAGAACTGAGAGACAATTAAAGAAATTAACAGACGGAGGTAGTCTGGCAGGCTTAAAAGTAGATAGATTTTCAGACTGGAGAAATGTATCCCAGGCTCTTGAATGAGGCAAGGGAGGAAATAGCAAGACACTGACAATAATTTTCAATTTCTCTCTGACCACTGGAGAGGTATTGGAGGACTGAACTCTTTGTTGACTGGAGGAAAACGATATGGAACCATTATTCAAGAAGGGAAAAATCAGAAAATAGAAGCCAGTCAATCAAACATCAGTGGCGGAAAACTATTAGAAGCAGAATTAATCTGCATTTGGAGAAGGCGGCATCAGTCAAGAATAGTTAACATGACTTTAAGGGAAGATCATTTCTGACCAACTGGATTGAATTCTTCGAAGAGGTGACCAAATGAGGGAAATGCATTTAATGTAGTCTTTTTGGACTTCAGCACAGCTTTTGATGACAGTCCCATATGGGAGAATGAGATAAAGATAAGAGCTCACGGGATCCAAAGAAATTTGCCAAACTGGATCCTGGATTGGCTGAATGGCAGGAAGCAGCAGGTGATGGCTAAGAGCTGTTTTTCGGACTGAAAGACTGTTTTCAGAGGATTCCATAGGGGTCAGTGTTAGGGCCTTGCTGTTTATGGTTTATATAAATGAATTAGACTTAAATGTGGGAAGGTTGATCAGTAAATTTGCAGATGATATGAAAATTAGTAGGATGTAAATAGTGAGGAGGGCAGCATTAGATTATAGGAGGATATAGACGGGCTGGTCAAATGGGCTGATGATAAATGGAATTCATTCTGAATAAGTGAAGATGATGAGCTTGGGCAGGACAAACAAGGGAATACATGATGATCAGCAGGACCCTAGGAAGCATTGAGGATCGCAGGGACTTTGGTATGTAAGTACACCAATCCCTTAAGATAATAAGACAGATGGATAACATGGTTTTGAAGGCATATGATATTCTTACCTTTATTTGCTGAGGCAGGGAGGTTAAGAACTGGGAAGGCTGGAGCTCTCTCCCTATCAGCCTCTCTGACCCAGAGTTGCGACTTCCTGTAGGCTCCAAGCACTCCCTCCACTCTTATTTCTACAACTGACCCACAATCCTAAAAATAAACTCTCACAGCCTCATAATCACTAACACTGCTCTTTTAAAATTTATTTGCTGGTCTTAGAGATCCTCCGAGCTGACATAAGGCAGATACACGGACTCGACAATTGGCTCATGCACTGGCACTTGACTCCAGGGACATCATTCACATAATGGTCTTCAAATCATCCACATAGGTGCATGGTCTGGATATCGAACGACCAGCAAAACCAAAATACAGCCCAATAGTGACCCGACCACACAGCCCCAACTACAGGAATTGCAAGCAAGGCAACAAATCCTCCATCCACACACCAGAATGAAGAACTTCATTGGACACAACCATACCCTTAACATTGCTTCTTTTCAAGCCTGGAAGATAGTAAGAGCAGCTTGCAGTCATTCCAGAAAGCATGGAAAATGTACAAGCCTACAGGGTGAGAGTGAAACAATGCAGTACCAGGGCCTCCCTCCCTAACTTACTCCTTGCAAATATCCAATGTCTGGAAAACAAGCTAGACAAACTTAAAGTCAGACTCACTTTCCAAAAAGAACTGAGGGACAGTTGTGTACTGTCTCACGGCGGCGTGGCTCACTCCTGCTTCACCAGACAGTGCCCTATAACCAGAGGGCTTCTCAATCCATGGAATTGACCATGTGGTGGCCTCCGGCAAGGTTAGGGGAGATTGGGTCTACTTCCTAATCAACAACTTGCGGTGGTTAGACGTAGCAACACTGACAACTTTCTGCTCCCCCAGACCTAGAATAGCTGACACTAAAATGGCCAGACTTCAACCAGGCCAAGCTCAAGAGCATACTAGCAAGTTACCACCAACACATCTTCTGTTCCACCAGAGGACCAAACATCCTCAGCCACTGCTGCACAAATATCAAACATGCCTACTGCTCTACTAGAACATAGAACATAGAACACTACAGCACAAACAGGCCCTTCGGCCCACAAGTTGTGCCGAACACATCAAAACCTACCTGGCCATAGACCTATCTATAACCCCCAATCCCATTGGATCCCATATACTCATCCAGAAGTCTTTTAAAAGACCCCAGCGAGTTTGCCTCGACCACTACCGGCGGCAGCCGATTCCATTCACTCACCACCCTCTGAGTGAAAAACTTTCCCCTAGCATCCCCTCTGTACTTGCTTCCCTGCCCCTTAAATCTGTGCCCTCTCGTCGTGACCATTTCAGCTCTGGGAAATAGTCACTGAGAGTCCACCCGATCTATTCCTCTCAACATCTTGTAAACCTCTATCAGGTCGCCTCTCAACCTTCGTCTCTCCAGGGAGAACAGTCCCAGCTCCCTCAACCTGTCTTCATAAGGCATGCCTCCCAATGCAGGCAACATCCTTGTAAATCTCCTCTGCACCCTTTCAATAGCTTCCACGTCCTTCCTATAGTGAGGCGACCAGAACTGCGCACAGTACTCCAAGTGTGGTCTGACAAGGGTCCTATAAAGCTGCAGCATTACCTCATGACTCCTGAACTCAATCCCTCGATGAATGAAGGCCAGTACACCGTAAGCTTTCTTAACCACATCCTCCACCTGGGAGGCCGATTTGAGAGTCTTCTGGACCCGGACCCCAAGATCCCTCTGCTCTTCCACACAGCTAAGACTCCTACCTTTGATAGTGTACTCATTCATCCCGTTGGATCTGCAAAAATGGACCACAACACATTTATCCGCGTTGAAGTCCATCTGCCACTTCTCCGCCCAGTCTTGCATCCTGTCGATGTCATGCTGCAACTTCTGACATCCCTCCAGACCATCCACAACACCACCGACCTTCATGTCATCGGCAAACTTACTCACCCATCCCTCCACTTCCTCATCCAGGTCATTTATGAAAATGACAAACAGCAAGGGTCCTAGAACAGATCCCTGGGGCACTCCACTGGTGACCGACCTCCATGCAGAAAAAGAGCCATTCACAACCACCCTCTGCTTTCTGCAGGCAAGCCAGTTCTGGATCCACAAGGCCAAAGCCCCTTGGATCCCATGGCCTCTCACCTTCTCAAGAAGTCTTGCATGTGGGATCTTGTCAAATGCCTTGCTGAAGTCCACGTACACCACGTCCACTGCTCTTCCTTTGTCAATGTGTTCAGTCACATTTTCGAAGAACTCAATTAAGCTCGTAAGGCATGACCTGCCTTTTACAAAACCATGTTGACTATTTCTAATCAACCTAAACTTCTCTAAATGCTCGTAAATCTTGTCCCTCAGAAGCCTCTCCATCAGCTTACCAACCACTTGAGGTCAGACTCACCGGTCGGTAATTTCCAGGACTATCCCTGTTCCCTTTCTTGAAAATAGGGACCACATCCGCAATCCTCCAATCCTCTGGAACCTCTCCCGTCTCCATCGACGACGCAAAGATCATCGCCAAGAGCTCTGCAATGACATCCCTCACCTCCCACAATAACCTGGGGTACATCCCATCTGGTCCTGGAGACTTGTTTATCTTGATAGCATTTAAAAGTTCTAACACATCCGCTTCCTTAATATCTACATACTCAATCTTTTCAGTCTGCCGCAAACTTGTAATGCATCCTCCCAGATCACTTTCCACCGTGAATACGGAGGCAAAGTACTCATTAAGCACCACTGCCATTTCTTCCGGTTCCATACAGACTTTTCCCCCTTCACCTTTTATAGGTCCGATCCCTTCTCTTCTCATCCTTTTACTTTTCACATATTTGTAGAAGGCCTTGGGATTCTCCTTAATCCTACCAGCCAAGGCCTTCTCATGACCCTTCTGGCTCTCCTAATTTCCTTTTTAAGCTCTCTTCTATAAGCCTTATACTTCTCTAGATCCCCAACATCTCCTAGCTCTTTGAACCTTTTATACACCTTTCTTTTCTTCCTGACTATGTTCACCACAGCCTTCATGCACCACGGTTCCCGTGTCCTACCAAAACCTCCTTGTCTCACCGGAACATTGTCGTGAAAAGCTCCAGACAAGCATTCCTTGAATATCTGCCACCTTCCTTCTGTGCTTTTCCCCAAGAACACCTCCTTCCAGTTTATTCGCCCCAACATCTGCCTGATGTCCTCATATTTCCCCTTATTCCAGACAAACACCTTCCTAGCCTGCCTGATCCTATCCTTTTCCAATGCAAGGGTGAAGGGGATAGAATTATGATCTCCATCCCCAAGATGCTCTCCTACCGAGAGATCCATCACCTGTCCTGGTTCATTAGCTAGTACCAGGTCCAGTACAGCCTCTCCTCTCGTAGGCTTGTCCATGTGCTGTGTCAGGAAACCCTCCTGAACACACCTAACAAACTCCTCCCCATCCAAACCCCTTACCCTTGGGATATTCCAGTCGATGTTTGGGAAATTGAAGTCTCCCATCACAACAACTCTGTTATTTCTACATCTCTCCAGTATCTGTTTCCCTATCTGCACCTCAACTTCCCTGTCACTATTGGGCGGCCTATAGAATACACCCAGCAACGTCACCGACCCTTTGCTATTCCTAACTTCCACCCACAGAGACTCCGTAGACATTCCCTCCTCGGTATCCACCTTCTCTGCAGCCATGACACTGTCCCTGATCAACAGTGCCACTCCACCACCTCTTTTGCCTCCCTCCCTGTCCTTCCTGAAGGATCTGAATCCCGGGACCTGTAGTACCCAGTCCTGTCCCTGAGACATCCAAGTCTCTGTAATGGCCACCACATCACAATCCCAAGCAGCAATCCACGCCCTAAGTTCATCCACCTTATTTACTACACTCCTGGCATTAAAATAGACACAGCTCAGTCCCTCAGACTGGACATTTCCCTTCTCCCCCACTCGTCTAACCTGCCTCTCATCCTGCCTAGAGTCCTTCCCTACCTGGGAGCTAACTTCCTTGCTCCCAGTCTCCACATCACTATTCCCTCCCCCTAACCTTTCTAGTTTAAAGTCCCCCCAGTAGCCCTAGCCAGTCTTCCCGCCAAGATATTAGTCCCCCTGGGATTCAGGTGCCACCCGTCTTTGCTGTACAGGTCACACCTGCCCCTAAAGAGGTCCCAATGATCCAGGAACCGGAATCCCTGCCCTCTGCTCCAGTCCCTCAGCCACGTATTCAACCTCCACCTCATACTATTCCTGCTCTCACTCTCCCGAGGCGCAGGCAACAATCCTGAGATTACTACCTTTGCTTTCCTCTCTCTCAGCTGCCTACCCAGTTCCCTATAATCCCTTTTCATGTCCACTTCCCTCTTCCTGCCTATGTCAGTAGTACCTATATGTACTATTGCCTGCCCATACTTTGGCAAATCAGGTCACAAGGCTATGCTTCAGCTCCTGGCTTACAAGCAAAACTGAAACAGGAGAATCCATCAAAATAAAACACAAGGTGACACTGCTCACCATTGGCACTTGGAATGTGCGCACGCTTTTGAACAACCCTACAACAGACACACCAGAGAGAAGAACAACCTTAGTTGCCAGAGATACAAAATGACACTACAGCCCTGAGCGAAACTCGTCTCGCCAACGTAGGTCAGTTGACTGAAACTGGAAGTGGATACGCTCTTTTTCCTGGAGTGGTCGTGGCAGTGATGAGCATCACGATGCTGGAGTTGGATTTGCCAACAGGAGTCACCTTGTTCGGAAACGTGATAGTCTACCCAAGGATGGGAATATGGTTCCTATCTTTAAGAAAGGGAACAGGGATAGTCCAGGAAATTACCGACCGGTGAGTTTGACTTCAATGGTTGGTAAGCTGGTGGAGAGGCTTCTGAGGGATAAGATATATGAACATTTGGAGAAGTTTGGACTGATTAGAAATAGTCAGCATGGTTTTGTCAAGGGCAGGTCATCCCTTATGAGCCTAGTTGAGTTCTTCGAAAATGTAACTGAACACATTGTCGAAGGAAGGGAGGTGGACGTAGTGTACATGGACTTTAGTAAGGCGTTTGATAAGATCCCACATGCAAGAAGAAGGTGGAGAAGGTGAGAGGGCATGGGATCCAAGGGGTTTTGACCTCGTGGTTCCAAAACTGGCTTGCCGGCAGAAGGCAGAGAGTGGTTGTGGATGGGTCTTGTTCTGCATGGAGGTCGGTAACCAGTGGAGTGCCCCAAGGATCTGTTCTGGGACCCCTACTGTTTGTCATTTTCATAAATGACCTGGATGAGGAAGTGGAGGGATGGGTTAGCAAGTTCGCCGACGATACAAAGATTGGTGGTGTTGTGGATGGTCTGGAGGGATGCCAAAAGTTGCAGCGGGACATAGACAGGATGCAAGACTGGGCAGAGAAGTGGCAGATGGACTTCAACGCAGATAAATGTGTAGTGGTCCATTTTGGCAGGAATAATGAGATGAAGGAGTACAATATAAAGGGTAGGAGTCTTAGCTGTGATGTAGAGCAGAAGGATCTCGGGGTCTGGGTCCATAGGACTCTTAAATCCGCCCCGCAGGTGGAGGAAGTGGTCAAGAAGGTGTACGGTGTACTGGCCTTCATTAATCGAGGAATAGAGTTTAGGAGTCAGGAGGTAATGATGCAGCTCTATAAGACTCTTGTTCGACCCCAGTTGGAGTATTGTGCACAGTTCTGGTCACCTCATTATAGGAAGGATGTAGAGGCTATTGAGAGGGTTGAGAGGAGATTTACAAGGATGCCGCCTGGATTGGGAAGCAGGCCTTATGAAGGTAGGTTGAGGGAGCTGGGACTCTTCTCACTGGAGAGACGTAGGTTGAGAGGCGACCTGATAGAGATTTATAAAATGTTGAGAGGGATAGATAGGGTGGACTCTCAGAGACTATTTCCCCGAGTGGAAATGGTCAATATGAGAGGACACAGATTTAAGGTGCAGGGAAGCAAATACAAAGGAGATGCCAGGGGTAGGTTTTTCACTCAGAGGGTGGTGAGTGAATGGAACCGACTGCCGTCGGAGGTTGTTGAGGCAAACTCACTGGGGTCTTTTAAGAGACTTCTGGATGAGTATATGGAAAAGAATAGGATAGGGGTTTATAGATAGGTCTGTGGATTGGTAGATGTGATCGGCGCAACTCGTGGGCCGAAGGGCCTGTTTGTGCTGTATTGTTCTATGTTCAATGTGAATGATCGGCTTATGGTATTACAGCTTCCGCTACAGAACAGAAGTCAAAGTACCCTGATCAGTGCCTATGCCCTCATAAAGAACAACCTGGATGAGATGAAAGACAAATTCTATGAAGAAGTAGAGCCCTACAATCAGCAGTGAGCAGTACTGACAAGTTGATCTTGTTTGGCGATTTCAATGCAAGAGTAGGGTGTGACTCTGCAATCTGGCAGGAAGTCATTGGGAGGTATGGAATGGGCAAGTGTAACAGTAACGGCCAATTCTTAATGAATACCTGTGTAGCACACAAGCTCCTCATCACTAACACAACCTTCCATCTGCCTACCCGTAACAAGACCTCCTGGATGCACCACTGCTCTATAAGCAATGGCATTTTATCAACTATATCATTATCAGGAGAAAAGACAGGCAGGATATCAGAGTAACCAAGGCCATGTGTGATGCTGACTGCTGGACAGATCACAAGCTCATTTTGGAGACAATGAGGCCCATCAGACCCAAGAGGCGACAACACGGAAGCAAGGTTATGAAAAGAATCAATGCAGCCAACCTAAAGAACCCCAGCGTAGCTTCAGCACTGGCTGAAGACTTAGAAATCAAGCTTGCTAACCTACACCTTGCAGGCAGCACTGAGCACAACTAGGAACGCTTCAGGGATGCTATCCATACATCTGTGCTGAAGATGCTCGGGCCCACTATTCGCGAGCAGCATGATTGGTTGGATGAGAATGATGATGAGATACAGACTCTACTTGTTGAAAAGCACCATTTTCATTGGGCCTGTCAGAATGACCCATCTTCAGTTGCCAAGATAAATGCTTTTACCAGTGCTCACAGGACAGTCCAGAATAAACTGTGCCAAGGCAGATGAAATGCAGGGATACACTGACAGAAATGACTTGAAACGGTTCTATTAAGTCCTCAACACTCTGTACTGACCTCAATCTCTCGGGAGTTCCCCCTTCCTGAGTACAGACGGTACAACTCTCATTACAGAGAAGGTTCAGATCCTACAGAGATGGGCTCAACATTTTGAAGCCATCCTCAACCGACTGTCATCTATTAACGATGAGACAATAGACAGTATTCCCCAGGCTGATATAAACAGCGCCACGGATGATCCACTGGTAGTAGCCAAAGTCACAAAAGCTGTCAGCTAGCTATCCAGTAGCAAAGCCCCAGGGGCAGATGCAGAGATCTATAAAGCTGCTGGTCCTGCACTTATCAAGAAGCTTACTAAGTTATTTCAGTCCTTTTGGGAGCAAAGATCCATTCCTCAGGAACTTAAAAGATGCTTCTATCATACATCTCTACCAGAGGAAGGGCAATCGGCAAGTATGCGACAACCACTGAGGAATCTCACTCCATCACAGGAAAAACCCTTGCAAGAGTCCTGCTAAATCATCTGGTCACTCATCTGGAACTTGGCCTGCTTCCAGAGTCATGGGACTACTGACATGATTTTTGCTGTGCATCAATTTCAGGAGAATCACAAGCTTTACAGAACCTTTGTTGACCTGACGAAACCTTCAACACTGTAAGCTGTCAAGGCTTGTAGAAGATTGTGTCAAAGTTCGGCTGTCCTCCAAAAATTCATTCAGATAGCACACATTTTGGCCAGAGTACTGGATGGCGGAGAATCCTCTGAGGCATTCCCAGTTACCAATGGCGTTAAACAGGGCTGTGTGGTTGCACCCACACTGTTCAACATGATGTTTACTGCCATGCTGAATGATGCCTTCCAGGATAGTGTTGCTGGAATCAGCCTCAAGTACAGAGTGGATGGGAAGCTCTTCAACCTGAGACTTCAAGCTATGACCAAAGTGAAAGAGATGTTCTGAGAGATTTCCTCTTTGCCAATGACTGTGCCCTGTATGCTGGCTCAGAACCAGAGATGCAAGTCAGTATGGACAAATTTTCAACGGCTTGTGACAACTTTGGACTCACCATCAACATTAAAAAGACCAGCCTGCTCCTCATGCACTCTGCACAGAACCCTTAATCACAATCGAAGGGCAGAAACTACAGGCAGTGGACCAGTTCACTTATCTTGGCAGCACCCTTTCCCAAGCAGTGACTATTGATACAGGAGTTAACTGCAGAATAGCAAAGGCCAGTTCTGCTTTCAGTAGACTGCGCTCCACTTACGGGAATATCAAGGAATCAGTCGAGCAATAAAACTGAAGGTCTATAGTGTCACGGTATTCACTACCCTCCTGTATGCCTGTGAAACATGGACTTGTGTATTGAAGGCATGCAAGGCAGCTCAATCATTTCCACATGACTTGTCTTCATAGAAGTCTGTGCAATACGTGCAGGACATTCTGTGCCTGATCAATCATCTTTGGACACACCACAACCAGCCTCAAAATGACTAACGGTGTCGAGGTCCTCATTGATGACAATGGACAAACAACAACATATTATTGAAGTGGGGTTATATTCAAAAATCTGATGGCAAGACAAAATACTAGACACTGAAGTCCTCTCTAGAGCAAGTCTACTATCAGTCCACACACTGTTAATGAAAGCACAGACCCGGTGGGCATGTCATGTCATCCATATGTCAGATGAGCGCATACCTAAGCAGCTCCTTTTTGGGGAACTCTCTGTTGGAAGACGCTCACATGAAGGGCAGAAGAAATGTGAGGTGGTATATTTTTATAGGAAGAATGAGGTTATATACCCTTTGACAATTTAGTGTTTAAATTGGGTAGAAGAACAGAGGGCTAAGAAGGCATAGAAAATTAGAAGTAACAACACAGGCTAATAGGATCAATAAGAAAAAACAACTGAGATTCATTATTAAAGGCATAAAATTGAAACCATGTTAAATTTATATAAAAGTCAATTAAGCTCACAACCGTTTTGACGCCCATATTACAGAAAGGATTACAGGCACTGAGGAAGGCACACACAGATTTACAAGAACGCTACTAGAACTGATCAGGAAAAACTAAACAGGCTGGGCTCCTCTGAAGAAGATGGAAGAATGGCAAGGTAGGGGTTTTAAAATTATGAAAGAAGTTGATAGGGTAGAAGTAAAATTGTTTCCATTTGTTAGAAGAGACTAGAAGTGGAATGTAAGTAAAATAAATTATATGAGGAATTCAGGAAAACCTCTTTTAGAGCATGGAATTCAGTATCATGAGTTGTTGAAGCAAACAACTTAAATGCATTTAAGAGGAAACTAGACAAACATGAAAGATAAAGAATACCCACATAAAGAATAACTTTTAGATCCACGTTCATGTTAATATCAAAAAGAGCGATGGGTAGTCTAATTATTGGAAATTTGTAGAGTGTTCATGCTGCAGTCGTTCACTGTTGCCAATATGCTACACATCCAGCCTTTGCAGGTGCAGCAGGTCACAACACTGGGCAGCAAGTGAAATAGGCAAATGGTAACTCATAGGTTGATCTTAGGAACCCACATGCAGATCCTTCATGTTACACCACATACCCTTTCACATTTTTCATTTATTCATGAGATGGGCACATAGCTGGCTAGGCCAAAATTTACTGCCAATCCCTAAATACCCTGCGGAAAGTGGTGATGCGCTCCCTCCTTGAACTGCTACAGTTAATGCAGTTTAGAAACACTCATTGTGCTGATAGGACTGCTTTTTCTGATATTTATCTGGACTTGTCACAATTTCACACCTAAAAGTGCCTCACCCATAATCTATAACATTAGCACACTATTTTTGCTGGCCTTTGTAACTTCAAGGGACTATTCCAGCAGAGTCCTATAAGCTCCAGAATACAACAAACTATTTTGGAAGGTGTTTGTGGCTGAACTTGTGGCAGAATGGACTGCCCAGAAAAGCCTGCGAAATTTATCTTTATTAAATCTGCTAACCTATATATAATTCATAATTCATACAAAACATGATTAGCCTGTTCACTTACATTTAAGATACAAAAAGTGAAAGCTTGTTGGTTATTTCTGATTTGGGGATCATTCAATCAACTTGCTTCTTTTGATTTACAGATCTCCATTGGAACATGACATTATCCTTTTACATAGCTTGTATAAAATTAACCACATCAGTCCTAATCACTTATAAAAATTGTTCAGTGTATGCAAAATGAATGAAACCATTAATTATGCTAAATAATGAAAAATCAAATATTGAAATAATTTGAAATTTATATTAGGATTACAGATTAACATGTAGTTACTTATAAGGGTACTGACGACTTCTGCCCATCAAACTGAATCATACACAAATTTGAGCTCCAAAATGAGGTTGAATATAATTGGTGTGAAGGTTCCTTATGTGGAGCAGCAGAGTTAAAAGAAATCCTCCAGGATTCCTGCTCCAGTTCACAATCTGCTGAGCTCCTTCTTTTAAGTATGTATGTGAATATTATGTGAAGACAAGATCTTATATGGTAGTAACAAAGAGTCATTCACAAGCAAAATGATAGCTCTGTTCCCTCTCCCAATGCTGTCAGACCCGCTGAGATTTTGCACCATTTTTTTCTTTGTTTCAGGTTCCAGCATCTGCAGTCATATGTTTTCATCTGATGTGAGTATGATCACTTCCTTCCCCACAGCTGAATTGTATGTCAATAACTGCAGTCTAGAGATGAACAGTAATATAAGATTGTTGTCTACGGAGCCAAAGGATGAATTCATAATTCCAAGTATTTACCCTCCAGCTTCAAATGAGGAAAAATTCTAATCAAGGATGTGTGATCAGAGGTCAGCTACTAACACTGTTTCCATAAGTGCAGACCCCACTGGAAGCAATTAAGGCCTCTGTGAATTAACTTGACATTGTACTATAAGACACTGTCATCAAGAAAGATGGGGAGAAAATTGGGTATAAAAGTTACCATTTATCAACCAGCTATATGAGAAGGAAAAAACATTAAATGTGTAAGTTTCTCACCTTCTCTCCGTGCACTGGCTATCACATTAGCAGCAGATTTACTCATTACGTGGACTATATAGAGTGGGCAGTTAATACAACTGGCTATAGTAATTGCCCTTTGGGTGGCTTCAGCCTCCACTTCTTCAGGTCGACAAAGTTCATGACCTTCAGGTCCAGTGATTCCCTTTGAGAGTATCTTCTTTGCACCCTGCAAAAAAACATTGTACTGTTTGTAACTTTTAATGATTTTCTCTGATACTAACGTGAAAGCCTTCTAGGATTTACTCTCCCACACATTTTATGTTCTATCTGAAAATATTAATTAGAAATTAAAGGGTACTGGAATTGCTCAGGCATCTGATTTCCTACAATTTCACTAATTAAAGACCATTGCCAGCTCATGTCATGCTTTTCCAATGGTTCTTGAGTCTGTGAGTGTCTTTATATTCTTCAAATTTTAAACATTAAAACCACTGTGTAATATAACAATTTATTTTGCGAAGAATTGATCCATTTGAGAAGGCAAATATACACTCAGTTAGATGGAAACAAATTTGTACCATTTTCCCCTCAATTTTTTTTTAAAAATATACTTTGGTTTCATTTCCCTGAAACATGCACTATATCCTGACCACTTGACCAGGCAAGTACTAGTCTGAAGCCCCTTACTAACAACGTTCTGTATCCAACTGCTACAATGTACACTAGATCACATTACTTGACTTTCCGTATGGAAGCAGAATTCTGCTTACCAAAGGGCTATCGATAAAACTGTATCGGTTTTGCAAAAATATTCTGAGGAAAGGTCACAAATCTGAAATGGTAACATGGTTTTTTCGTCTCCACAGATGCTGCTTGGCCTGCTGAATATTCCAGCATTTTTTGTTTTTATATTAGAACCAATAAACATGATGCCCTTACCAACTGCAAAATGAATTTGCACCTTAGTATTCTAGCTCATTGCTTATTACTGATAAATTCCCAAAAGACGGGACTTAACATTTCCTAGGAAACCCAAGGGTATATGCAGTGATAGGCAGACTTCTGGATATTTCCCTGATACTTATTAGATTGAGAGAAGGTAAGCAGAAAATTCCAAGTGGAAATTTCTAAATTCTGGATAAGCTGTCAAAAGTGCTCAATCTGGATTCTAGACAGGGGAACCACTGGCACATGAGGATATCCAGTAAAATGAGTTTCCTTGCATAGAACAATACAGCATGACCCACAGCTGGTATATTACAGTATGTACAAAGTGAGTTGTCAGGAAGGCAAATTGCCCCTCGGGTTCAGCCACCAGCTCCCTAAAATACCGAGGGCCAGAGTACCACCTGGCATCATGCCACATCTCCATGCATCCCATAGATTAACCTATTCACTCTTTTAACCCTTTGCATACAGGCAGTAAGATGGGTTTTAGGATATCATGAGAAATGCAGTTATGCAGATACAGCAATGTACTGTAGTGTAGAGCAATGTCACTTTTATATAGCATTAAGAGATGGACAGTGTTATATATTTAATTAGTTTTATGATTGCTTTAAGAACAGGTCATATGATTTGATGGCGATATCACTGGTATGCTTCAAACACTCCGACTTTTGGTTTAGTTTGTACTCTGTACAGACATCACTTCCGAAAAATGTGTGTTGCTTTGAATCTGTGTGTACAAAATAAATTTTTTTCTTTAAAATCCACAATCCCTAACGCAAATACAGACAGTGAATTCTATTTGCATAATAATGAAACATTTTCACTATTTTCTCTAGGATTCTCCAGGGATCCAAGGTTGAGACCTTCCTGGGTTCAATTCCCAGCTTGGGTCACTGTCTGTGTGGAGTCTACATATTCTCCCTGTGCTTGTGTGGGTTTTCTCCAGGTACTCCGGTTTCCTTCCACAGTCTGAAAGAAATACTGGTTAGGTGAATTGGCTACACTAAATTCTCCCTCTGTGTACACGAACAGATGTGGCAACTTGGGGATTTTCACAGTAACTTCATTGCAGTGTTAACGTAAGCCTGCTTGTGATGAATAAATAAACTTTTTCCTCTTATGCAACCTCATGCTGGTTCATGGTGACATCATCACAAGGTTAACATCCATATATCATCTTGGGGGTACCATTGGCTATAAACCATTACTGAGGATACAAAACCAGGTTAGGGATTCGGAATTCTATGGTGAGTAATTCTCGGTCTGGCTCCAAAGCCTGTCCACCATCTACAAGGCACAAGTCACAAGTGTGATGAAATGCTCTCTATTTTGCTGGACATGGGTAGTTCCAACTCAAGAAGCTCATAAGTGTCCAGGACAAAATTGCCCACTAGATTGACATCCTATCCACCACCATTAACATTTATTCTGTCTGCAAGCAACATAGCAGCAGCATGCATTCCATCTATAAGATATAGTGCAGCAACTTGTCAAAGCTCCTGCAACATTACCTTCTAAACCAATGACCTCCAGCACCTAGCAGACAAAGACAGCAGATGTATGAGAACACCATCACTTGCAGGTTCCCCTCCAAGTTACACACCATCCTATATAAAAGCTAAATCTCCATTCCTCTACTCTCAATGAATCAGAATCCTGGAACTCCTTTCCTAACAGCACTGTGGCTATTTTTGGAGCAAAATTTTGAACTATGATTTAATGTACTTTTGCTAGTACACTTTGCTCTGAATGACTTATTATAATTTTGGCAATGGTGCTGCAATTCACTTCATATTTTACTGAATAAACTGGACAATGACAAATACAACAGATTGTGTTACATCATTTTACTTGTTTCAGTGTCGATACTTATTTCGTGATTGGTGTACAAGGATTATATGTAATTCCTCCTTAACTGATATATGATCGAGACTGCAATTCACTATATCTTCTTAAAATAAATTAAATATTGGACTAAATGCCAACCTAGCCAGCAATTTCCAAATGCACCGAACAAATAAAACATATATATATAGGTTTTCCACTACCTCTCCTGTTCCACTATCTCTACGTTTTTAGACTGAATGACCAATATTCCTTCGACTAATCGCTAAAGCTTTCATCTTTGGCTCCTTACACAAGGTCCGCACCCTTGCTGCTAATTCAATTCCTATCCCAGCTGGTGACTAAGAATGAATTACACCATTTGCAACTGTATTATCCTATTCAATCTGATGTTGTGGTTCTTAACCTATCACCTGTTCACTGTATTAACTGCAAATACCACAAAATGGCAATTTAGCTCATATACTGTTGAAATCTTCATTCACATTTACGTTACTTATACAACTCAACTACTAACTGTTTCCTCATTTGCCTTTCCATTGGCTTCGGTTCATTTATCACTCTGTATCCTATAATCTTCCTTATGTTATTTTCATGCTGATTTATATTGGCTTGCAGTTCCCAATTAGATTACACTTTTAAAGCATATCTCACCATGACTTTGTCTCTCCCACCTCTGTAACTTCCTCCAGGTTAGCTAGCCCTCTCCACAAACTCTCTGGATCTTTGACTTTGGCCTCTTATGCCCTTTCCTGTACAGCACTATTGGTAGCCATGCTTGCAACCTAGGCTCTAAGCTCTGGGATTCCTTCCCTAAACGTCTACATGTTTCTTTTTTCTTTAAAACTCACCTCTTCAAAGTGTTTGGTTAAGTCTCCCAATGGCTACTTATGTAACTCATCAAGGACAGCACAAAAAGAAGTCATTAACCTCTGTGTGTGTGTGTGTGTGTGTGTGTGTGTGCTGCCTCTTTACCACAGTAAATCAAACTAATAATAGGGTGGCACAGTGATTCACACTGCTGTCTCACAGCTCCAGAGACCTGGGTTTGATTACCAGCTTGGGTCACTATCTGTGTGGAGTTTGCATGTTCTCTCTGTGTGGGTTTCCTCCTGGTGCTCCGGTTTCCTCCCACATTCCAACCTGTATCTTCGGAATGTACGGGTTAGGTGCATTGGCCATGCTAAATTGTCCCTTAGTGTCCCAGGATGCATAGAGGGATAGCAGCGTAAATATGTGGGATTACAGGGGATATGGCATGGGTGCGATTGTTGTCAGTGCAAACTCAATGATCTGAATGACCTCCCTCTGCACCTTAGGGTTTCTATGATTTCTGTGTTTTTATGATAATCCTACTCCTTACCCCATTATCTTCTACTTTCCTCTGCTTAACTACTTAACAATTGGATTGGTAGGAATAGAGAATAAAAAGCATGAAATGATTCATGCTCTACAATTGTAAATATAGCAAACTAATTTTTTTCTATTGTGAGAAGTATCAGATTTTCATTTAAATTCCTTAAATTGTAACTAAAGTCACTTTAATGTGAAAAAGAAAATTGCAGCATTTTTCCTAACATAGACATAGATTATTATTCAAACAAGGTTACAACTCACCTCTGCTATTAAGTGTCCATTTTCAGCATGAACTTGAGCAATTGCTCCCAACTCCTTACAACAGCAGAAAGCATAGTATAGCTCATCATCTGAAAGCATGAAGACATCTTTATATGCCATGAACATCTTAAAGGAATTCACACCCTTCTCTTTGACTAGAATTTCCATTTCATCTTTCACCTGTGAAAAGGCAGAATAAATTACTGAGTTCACTCAGTAATAGCAAGAGCTGAAAAATCCCAAATGAAAGATCTGTTATGGAGATGGCCTCTGAGTTAACTATTGCTTTCATCATATTTTTTAAAGCACGGCTTATTGCCCATTTTTGTTTATTTTCCAGCTCTCCCTCTTCTCGTTAATTCTCTAACTTATCAAGTAAGATGTAGTTCTAATGATAGTTTAAACTGACTTTTGAAGCTGTTCGAGACCACTCTTGGTCTGGGTTTGATCATTCCTCCTTCAGCTCCTGAATTCAATTGTTACAGAGATATGGTTGACACAGGTCAAATTCATAATAAAGCTCCCAACAGAAGCAACATCCTATCAGGAATGTGAAAGGGAACTCTTGCAGAATGCATCCACGCCTTGTGAAAGCAGAATAAAAAGAAAATTGGCAGTAAAACAGGTTGACCGTGAACCTTGCCAAATGAAAATCATACGCAACATAAACTGGGAATGAGAAGAGGAAAAACAACATATAAAATGTCAGGTTGAAATCACCTGATATAAAACTTCTACTAAACTGTGTCAGAAAAAGTATCGAGTCAGATGTCCAAACCTTGATTACAAATTGTGAACAAAAGCGGTCCCAACACCAATCTCCACAGAACACCACTTCCTAACTTTTGTCAAGCCAAGTAGCTATTTAAATCCTTCTGTTTTCTGAGTTGTAGTCAGTTTCCGATCCATTCCTGCTAGCTGCTCCCCAGTCCCATTGGTCCCATCCTTAATCATTTGTCTACTATGTGGTACCTTATTATATGTCTTTTGAAAAATTCCAATATGTTACATCATACATAGGGCTCTTTATTACTTCTCAAAAATTTCAGAAAGATTAATCATGTGTGACCTTCACATTTGGAATCTGTGCTGACAACTTCATTAACATTTCAGTTTTGAATTTTTGAATTACATCTTTCAGTAAAGATTAAATTATGTTTCCCACCACTGATGTTAAGCTAAACGTCTCTGGAGCTGTTCCATCAATAAGGATGAGCTACGTGGGTTGTAGACTTCACCATGGTGCCAAGTGCTATGGACTGTATACACACTGCCACGCATGTGGTTCATTTGAACTCGTCCATTTCCAATGAACAAAAAGAAATTCCACTCCCTTGACACCATGGTGCCAAGTGCTATGGACTGTATACACACTGCCACGCATGTGGTTCATTTGAACTCGTCCATTTCCAATGAACAAAAAGAAATTCCACTCCCTTGACACCCGCTAATCCCTCTAACCTATGCATCTCAGGACACTAAGGGGCTATTTTTAGCATGGCCAATTGACCTAACCTGCACATCTTTGGACTGTGGGAGGAAACCGGAGCAACTGGAGGAACCCACGCAGATACAAGGAGAATGTGCACATTTCACACAGACAGACATTGACCAAGCTGGAAATCAAACCCAGGTGGCTGGAGCTGTGCTACCGTGCCACCCACAAAAGTTTCCTTTTGAAATAAAGGCCAAAATTCCATTTCCCTTCCCTAATACCTGTACTTGCATGCTAGCTTTTTGTAATTTATGCACGAGGACCTCCAAATTCCTCTTGTACTACAGCTTCCTGCAGTCTTTCTCCTTTAGTTGCAGGTTGCCATCCTGAAAATGCTCCACTTACCTCAACTCACGGACTTCTATCTGTTGGCCACATTATAGAACCAATCATTAGCATCCTCAAACAATGCTTTCACTGTCTGGATTGCTCTGGAGGATCCTTGTAATACCCAATTGAGTATCAAGATTTCTGCAAGTGTGCTGCATGCTACACTATTTAGATTTTATGAAGGAGTAATCCTAGAATCCCTACTGCACAGAAGGAGGCCAGTTGGCTCATTGGGTCTGCATCAGCTCTCTGAAAGAGCATCTTACGCAAGCCCACCCCTTCCCCTATCCTAGTAACCTTACACATTTACCATAGCTAATTCACCTAACCTACACATTCTGGGGCACTAAGGAACAATTTAGCATGATCAATCCACCAAACCTGCACATCTTAGGACCGTGGGAGAAATCATTTTAATCACCTATCAAATCAAAAGTTGAGAGTGAAAGCGCAAGGAGGAGGAAGAGGCTGCAATGCAAACTGCCCCCTTTTATCTTCAAGGCTATATACAATCATGTTATTCCCAGGGTTGGTTCAAGTTATGTCAGACAAATGCTGTCTGAATGCACCCGCCCTTATCTAGGCATAGGGTGCAGGGAAAAAGTGAGGATGGGGAGGTGGGAAACAAGAGGAAAATTATCCCCCCTGCTTACCAATTCAGCAATGGAAGCTGATACTAGGAGTACAGTTTTGATTTTTTTTTTAATTAATTTTATGGTGTGTGGGCATCATTGGCTAGACCAGCATTTATTGCCCATCCCTTATTGCCATGGAGAAGGTTATGGTAAGCTGACTTCCTGAATCGCAGTAATCCCTGAGATATAGGTACACCTAGTTTATTTGGTAGTAAACATCATAGCTTTCGGAACACTGTTCCTTCGGCAGATGAACGGATCGCTGAGCAGAAACTGATAGCCAAGTTCCGCACACGAGGATGGCCTCAACCAGAATCTTGGGTCATGTCACACTGTCTGTAACCCCCATGACTTGCCTGAACTTGCAACATCTCACTTAATGTCCTGTCCAGGAGGCAATACACATCTCTTTAACCTATGCTTAATGCTATCTGCATTCACATTCTCTGCATCTTTAAGACTTGAATAGCAGATTAGCTGCAAAGACTTGCATTCTAATCAGTATTCTGTGAACTGTGTGTGCCTTTAAATGCCTTGTTTGCAAACTGTCCACTCATCTGATGAAGGAATAGCGTTCTAAAAGCTAGTGGTGTTGACTACCAAATAAACCTGTTGGACTTTATTCTGGTGTTGTGAGACTTCTTACTATACAAGTACACCCACAGGATGAATTCCAGGATTTTGATCCAGTGACAGTAAAGGAATATTTCCAAGTTAGCACGGAGTGTGACTTGGGGAGAAACCTCCAGGTGGTGCCACTGCTACATCCTTACCAACAACTATTTTAATCCTGGGTTTCAGTGGGTATAAATCAGACAGTTAGACTCACCATGAGCACGCAGAAGAAGCTATTAGGATTTAGTTTTAGTATTTAATTTTGATTCAAGTTTATGTATAGTGAGGAAGAGTAAGAGGACTCCAGTTCTTTTAGAAGATATGTATGAACTTAAGTTTTAAAACAATAAAATTCAATTATATTATTATTATTATCGCTGAATCCCCCATTATCAACATTCTGGGGGTTACCATTTGAGCAGAAACTCAACTGGGCTAGCCACGTAAACAGTGTGGCTACCAAAGCTGGTCAAAAGCTAGGAATCCTGCAGAGAGTAACACACCTCCTGACACCCCACTTGATTAGTACCCCTTCCATGAATATTCAATTCCTCCAATGCTGTTGAATGCTGTCAGCTGTGTGTACTCTCTACAAAATGCACTACAAGAACTTACAAACATTTCCCTTGTACATCCCACTTTCCACGAACACTGTGGGATACTTAAATGTTGAGAACTGCTTTAGAAAGTCGGATTATTCTTGTTAAAATAAACAGCAAATCATTATAACCAGCAGAATTTTGTTACTAGTGAAACAACTTTGTTAATTAGCACTTTTCACTTTACCTTCGCACTCCACCAGGTTACAGCCACATGGAATGAGTAATCACAACAGACTTTAGGATCTGCCCAGTTTCTCCACTTGTTATAATTTTCTAACAAAGAGTCACCTTTATGGGGCACCACAAAATCTAATATCATGGTGGTGCCTCCAGCCACAGCAGCCTGAAAAGAATAAAATAGTAGTTAACTTTATTGAACATATTTAGATAAAACTAGTCCTCTGTTTTAATTAGATTTTGACCACGAGGCTCCCAAAAATGCTGAATTGGTGGGAGAACTGTTCTAAATCCCGACTGTTCTGTCAGTTCAGATTCTTACCTGAATCTCTGCACTTTGTGCATTGCACAGATCCCAACGGGGAATCTAATTAAAAACCCAGGAGCGGGGCCTATTCACACTGGAGTTTGACAGTTCTGGAGCTCTGCACATGTGCAGTGGCCTCACACTGTTAACTGCCTGTTTGCTGGCTAGTCCAGGACCCCCTCAGTGCTACCCCTCCAGCCCCCTTCTTGGCCCAATCGTGGTCCCCATAGCAATTCCCAGGCCAGCCCTGACCACCTGCCCATCCTATCCTGAGCGCCCAATGTCTAGACCCCTCCCCCCGGCAGTGGCGATCTTCTCATCCCCCTCATCCTGCCAAACCCTTCCCCATTGATTCCCCCATTCCAAATCGCTGCCCTCTCTCCATTACAAAACGATCACCATGCAGAGTGGCAACGGGACCTCCTATCCCTCACCAATCACCTCTTGACCCTGCCCACATTATGCCCTGCTGCCTTGGCACTGCCCAATACCCAATGGACAGTGCCAAGGTGCCCAATGTCCAATGGGCAGCGCCAAGCACCAGCTAGCACTACCAGGGTGCCTATGCCCAGGGGGCACCATCCTCCCACCACCCGAACCCCGGGGAGGTCTCGGTTGCCTCCCTCTTCATTCCTGAAAGGTCCCGATAATTAACTATTAAACATATCCAAGATACATGCAGAAAAGATTCAAATTATTTATCTGCCTTCCCGCTAGTTTCCAGCGTGGTATGACCAGCGACTGTTCTCCGGTTCTGGGAGATGTGCATGCATTCCCAGTTCATGTGTAAATCCCCGGAGACATGTGTCTCCCACCATGACCCGGCAGAAAAGTTGCGGGTCTTAATGGGAGAATCATGGCTTTTGTTTCAGTTAGTGTAATTTTTGCTGCACAATATAGTAGGAAAGTCTGGTGAAGGAATATAGTTAAATTATCAAGGCATTTTCTATCCTTATTTATACAGGGATGCCAAGGATAGTTCATCTCAAATATGGGGACATTGATGATGGTGGAGGGGATGTTAGCTGCAACCTTTTACGATAATATAAAATGGGTGACTCAGGCCGGTCATCGTTATAATCAAACCAATAAAATGAGATACAGATCTGTTCACACATTTTAAAAATTCTGGTCCATCTGAATTACACAAATTTGGAAGTATGTTGAAAAAATAATTCTAAGCCAAACTACATGAAGCTCCGTCACTCTTTTGATGGCAAGCAACTGAAGTTTGGCGTTTTGTACACATATGGGAGTTACAAATTTGTATAGGCAAGACTCTGCCTTGCACACACAAGGCCTAGAAGCCTGAGATGCGACAGGAACAGATCCTCTGGCCTCATTATCATGGTCAATCTAGCAGTTGTATCTCTACACACAGCTGATCTACATCAATATCAACTTCAGGTAAACTTGAAACATTAGCTCTGTTCTCTCTCCACAAGTGCTGTCAGATCTGCTGAGATTTTCCAGCATTTTGTGTTTTTGCTTCAGATTCCAGCATCTGCAGTAATTTGCTTTTATCAGTTTCAGGCTACCTGCCCACCAGGTGGTGCCCTTGGCAGAGTTTAGATGGGCTCTCAGCACTCTGACTTACAGAAGAAAAGGAAGGAGTTCGATTTACATGCTGTCTTTCATTATTTCCAGAAAATATTTTGCAGCCAGTTAAGTTACGTAACTTGCATACAACAACCTCCTACAAAAAGCAATGTGATAATTAGCAGAGAATCTGTTCCAATAATGTTGGTTGAAGACCATATGGTGGCCAGGACATCCAGAGAATTCTCCACTCTTATTCAAAAAGTGCTATGGGATTGTTTATTTCCACCTTAAAAGGGCAGACAGGACAGAGACAGCTTCAAATTAAAGTCTCATCTAAAGGATAGCACTTCCAACAATGCAGCATTCTCTCAATATTAAACTGAGGCATCAGCCTGGATTATGTGGTTGAGTCTCTGAAAAAGAATTTTCCCTTAAACATAATTATTATTTTTCATTCAATAATTCAGTGCATCCCATCTGTACTGGCTATTTTGAAAAGCAATCCAATTAACCTCATTCCTCCAGCTTTTTCCTCAAATCCCTGCAATTTCTTTTCCTTCAAAATTTATCCACTTTCCTCCTGAAGACTATTAGTACATCTGTATCATTAAGCAGCACATGCCAAATCCTAACTACTTGTGCCTTGAAAAAAAAATTACCATATGCTGCCTCTGGTTCTTTTGCCAACCACCTTAAATCCTTGATCACTGATTAACAACTCTTCAGTTATTGAAAACAGTTCCTCTATCTAAACCTGGCATCATTTTAAGCATGTCTATCAAGTGTCATAGAACATAGAACATTACAGCGCAGAACAGGCCCTTCGGCCTTCGATGCTGCGCTGACCAATTAAGAAAAAGCAATGACCCTCTAACCTAAACCATTTCCTTTTCATCCATAAACTTATCTACTAACCTCTTAAACGCACCAAACTTGGCGCATCTACAACTGCAGCAGGCAGGGCATTCCATAGCCTTACCATCCTCTGGGTAAAGAACCTACCTCTGACATCCGTCCTATAACTACCACCCCTTAATTTAAAGCTATGTCCCCTCGTGCTAGCTTTCTCCATCCTAGGAAAAAGGCTATCACTGTCCACCCTATCTAAACCTCTAATCATCTTATATGTTTCAATAAGGTCTCCTCTTAGCCGCCTCCTTTCTAACGAAAACAACCTCAAATCCCTCAGCCTCTCTTCATAAGACCTGCCCTCCATACCAGGCAACATCCTGGTAAACCTCCTCTGTACCCTCTCCAATGCCTCCACATCTTTCTTATAATGTGGGGACCAGAACTGCACACAATACTCCAAGTGCGGCCGCACTAGAGTTTTGTACAGTTGCAACATGACGTTGCGGGTCCGAAATTCAATCCCCCTACCAATAAAAGCTAAGACTCCGTATGCCTTCTTAACAACCTTATCGACTTGATTGCCAACTTTCAGGGAACTATGCACTAAGTCTATGCACCATCCTCTTAGTCTTCTCTGCTCTAAGGAGAACAATCCCAACTTCTTAGAATGATAGAGATATATAGCACAGAAACAGGCTCTTTCAGCCCAACCAGTCCATGCCAACCAGGTTTTCTAAACTGAATTAGTCTTATTTGCCTGCATTTGGTCCATATCCCTCTAAATCTTTCCCATCCATATATCTGTCTAAATATATCTTAAATATTGTAAATTGTTCTGTCTCTACCACTTCCTCTGATAGTTCATTCCATATATGCATCACCTTCTGTGTAAACACTGCCCTTCAGTCCTTTTTAAAATCATTCCCCTCTCACCTTAAATTCATGCCATCTAGTTTTGGATTCCCCTACCTGGGGAACCCAAAGATCTTGGCCATTCACCTTTTCGATACCCCTCATGATTTTATAAACCTCTATAAAGGTTGGCACAGTAGCACAGTGGTTAGCACTGCTGCTTCACAGCTCCAGGGTTCTGGGTTTGATTCTCGGCTCGGATCACTGTGGAGTTTGCACATTCTTCTCTGTGTGGGTTTCCTCCGGGTAATCTAGTTTCCTCTCACAGTTCAAAGATGTGCAGATTAAGTTGATTGGTCATGCTAAGAAAAATGCCCCTTAGTGTCCAGGGTAGCTGAAGTTAGAGAAATCAGTGGGTATAATATATAGGGACATGGGGGTAGGGTCTTTGTGGGATTGTGTTCGTGCAGACTCGATGGGCCGAAGGGCCTCTTTCTGCACTGCAGAGTTCTATGTCTACGTCTCTATAAGGTCACTCTTCATCCTTGCATGCTCCAGGGAAAAAAGTCTCAGCCTATTCAGTCTCTCCTTTTAATTCAAACCTTCCAGTCCTGTAACATCCTTGTAAATCTTTTTTGCGCTCTTTCCAGTTTAATAATATCTTGTATGCAGTATTCCAAATGTGACCTTGCCAATATCTTTTAGAGTTGCAACATAACATCCCAACTCCTGTACTCAATGCTCTGATCAATGAAGGCAAGTGTGCCAAATGCCTTCTTCACTACCCTGTCTGTGACACCCATTTCAAGGAAATATGTACCTGCATCCCTTCGGTTTCTGTTCGACAACACTTCTCAAGGTCCTACCATTAACTGTGCAAGTCCTGCTCTGGTTAGTCTTACCAAAATGCAACACTTCGCAATCATCTGAATTAAACTCAATCTACCATTCCTGGGCCCACTGACACTGTTGATCAAAATCCCATTGTAATCTAAGATAACCTTCAATTTTGGTGTTATCCACAAACTTACTAACTTGTCTCCTATATTCTCACCCAAATTGTTTATATAAATGGCAAACAACAGCAGACCAGCACTGATCCCTGCTGCAGCACACTGCTGGTCACAGGCCTCCAGTCTGGAAAACAAGACATGTTTATTTGACAGTAAATAAATCGGTTGGATTTAAAATTGGTGTTGCCAGACTTTACTGAGTTTGCTGCATAGGAGACAGAGGGTGGTGGTAGAGGATTGTTCTTCAGGCTTGAGGCCTATGACCAGGCCTTGAAAGTGGCATCACAGGTAGACAGGGTGGTGAAGACAGTGTTTGGCACACTTGCAGTCAGAGTTCGGGAGTTAGGACATTATGTCGTAACTGTACAAGACACTGGTATGGCCTTATTTGAAATACTGCATACAATTTTAGTAACCCTGCTATAGGAAGGATGTTACTAAACTGGAAAGCGTGTCAAAAAGATTTACAAGGATATTATAATCTATGCCAGAAACTCCAAGATGTTGTATGAAGTCAGCCTAGACCATAAGTTTTACATAAGCATAAGATGTTTCACTCCAAATATGATTCTAGTGACCCACAGTGAGGCAGCTTTTAAAGTTTGTTTAATAACACAGTTATCATGGCACAGTGGTTAGCACTGCTGCCTCACAGTACCAGGGACGTGGGTTCGTTTCTCGATTTGAGTCACTGTTTCTGTGGAGTTTGCACATTCTCCTCATGGCTGCATGGGTTTCCTCCGAAGTCCAAAGATGTGCATGTTAGGTGGATTGACTATGCTAAATTGAACTTTAGTGTCAGGGGAACTAACTAGGGTATATGCATGGGATTATGAGGTAGGACCTGGGTGGGATTGTGGTCAGTGCTAACTCGATAGGCCAAATAGTACCCTTCTGCACTGCAGGAATCTATGATTCTATGAATATGTAATAAAGAAAAATCATCAGTAATTTTTTTACCAATTACAAAAACATAACAAAATTAACTGTTCCAAGCCAAACGACTGCTGCAGAGAAAACAAGTATGTTCACATGATGCTGAACCTTAGAGCTTTTCAACCCCTGCTATGGATTAGTCCTTTGGATGTTGAATTGAAAACAATAAGGTCTTCTCAGTCTTGAAATTTTTGCATAACTTGACATACACAGAGATATTACTTGCCTATAGTTTCTAGCTTCACTTCACAGACAGCAAAATTTTCACTCCAAAGAGACAGAGAACACTGCTTTAAGTCTGTAGTCCCAACAGCAAAATGAAAGTAAAACCTATGGATTTCTCCTGTGTTAAAATAAATTATCACAACAAAGAACAAAACAGCACGGGAAACAGGCCCTTCGGCCCAATGAGCCCGCGCCGCCACCTCGATGTTCCCACTTCTCTATGCATCAAACCAAATTTGCGAGACAACTTAGGGAGGAATTGTTTTGCCAATCAGCCTAAGAGCACATGTTTGGGGTGCGGGAGGAAACCAGAGCCCCCGGAGAAAACCCACGCAAGCACAGGGAGAATGTGCAAACTCCCACAGACACAGGCCCAAATCCATGCATCTGCACAGCACAGTGACCGTCACTGAGCTGTCATGTTACCCATCAACTGGTCCAGTTCAAGCATACACTAACGACGTGAAGCACTAGGCTACTCTTGAAAAATCCAAGAGCAGTCCTCTCACGACCCATTGCGTGTATGCCCCTTGTCAGACAACAAAGTGGACCGAAGTACCTGTAGGATAAAACAGAAATACATCAATATCATTCACATTTTACACACTTCTGAGGGAACTCCCAAGGCTCATGATCCCTATTTTAAATCAGTTTTCTATATCCCTCCATTCCCATTCTGTTCATGTGCCCATCTATGCATGTCTTAAATAACTCCAGAGTGCCTGCCTCCACCACTTTACTTGGCAGCACGTTCCATACCCCCACCACTCTCTGTGTGAAACAACTCCTTCTAGCATGCAAATTATACCTTACCCCCCTCACCCTAAGCCTGTGACCCCTAGTGATATTTGAGTCCAGCCTAGGAAAAAGCTTAACATTGTTTACTCTATCTATACCCCTCATAATCTTGTACACCTCTATTAGATCTCCTCTAAGTCTACGTCTTTCTAAGGAAAACAGCCCCAATTTGCCTAACCTCTCCTCGTAACTCAGACCTTCCATAGGAGGTTTATCAGCATCCTGGTAAACCTCCTCTGCACTCTCTCCAGAGTTTCCACGTCCTTCCTGTAGTAAGGTGACCAGAACTGGACGCGGTATTCCAAATGAGCTCTAACCAACGTTCTATACAACTACAACATTAAAGGCCAGCTCTTGTACTTTATACCTTTCCTATAAAGGCTAGCATACCATAAGTTTTCTTCACAACCTTCTCCACCTGCTCTGTCACCTTCAGAGACTTATGCACCTGCACTCCCAGGTCCCTCTGCGTTTCTATACTCTTAATAGGTCTACCCTTTATCATATACCTCCCCTCTACATTCTTTCTCCCGAAATGCATCACCTCACATTTCTCAGGATTGAATTCCATCTGCCATCTATCTGCCCAAGCTACCAGCCTATGTCCTGCTGTATCGCCTGAATGCTCCTCACTATCCGCAAGTCCAGCCATCTTTCTATCGTCTGCAAACTTGCTGATCACTCCACCTATTCCTTCTTCCAAGTCATTTATATATATACAAATAGAAGAGGTCCCAGTACTGAGCCCTGCGGCATACCACTAGTGACCAACCTCCAGCTAGAAAAACACCCTTCCACTATTACTCTCTGTCTCCTATTACCAAGCCAGTTACTTATCCATCTAGCTACCTGTCCTTGTATTCCGTTAGCCTTGACCTTTTCAACTAACCTCCCATGATGGGCCCAAGGCACCACCTGATCTGTCAATCATTCTTCACCCAACATAAAACTCCAAGACACTGCATTAGATCAAATTAATTGTTGCTGGGGCAATATATGGGCATCTTGTTTATTTTTAGAGCACACTGGTACAGACGACACAATGCCAAAACCAAAAAATGCCACGTCTTCTTAAAAAAGCAGCGAAAAACATTATTAAAATTTAAATTTTTAAGGTACATTAGTATCATATCTCTTCAAAAAACTATCAAATTTGTTAGACATGAAATCCCAAGCACAAAGCCATGCTGAGTATCCATAATTAATCCTTGCCTTTCCGAATGCATGTAGATCCTGCCTTTAGAATCCCCTCCAACAATTTATCCACCACTGATGTTATGAACATCCGTCTGTTGTTCCCTGATTTTTCCCTATTGCCTTTCTTAAATATCGGCACAACATTTGCTTCTCTCCAGTTTTCCAGCACTTCATCCATGGTTGCTGAAGATACAAAAAAACTGCTAGGGGCTCCACAGTTTCTTCCCTAACTCCCCACAATGTCCTGGGATGCAATTCATCAGGTCCTGGGGATTTATCTACCTTTGTGTTTTAAGACCTCCAGCACCTTCTCTTTTATAAAGTGAATGCTTTTCAAGACATCACTATTTATTACCCAATGTTCCCTAGCCTCCATATCTTTCTCCATGGTAAATACTGCCAAGAAATATTTGTTTAGGATCTCACTCATCTCTTGTGGTTCTACACAGACGATCTTGATGATCTTTAAGGAGTTACTCTTTTACCCTTAATATACTTGTAGAATCTCTTCGGGTTCTCCTTTACCTTAACTGCTAAAATTGTCTCATGTCCTCTTTTTGCCTCTTGATTTTCCTTTGTACTCCTACACTCCAAAGGATTCACTTAACCCAGCTGCCTAAACTTGACATATGCTTCTTTCTTTTTATTAATCAGAGCCTCAATATCTCTGTCATCCAGTGTTCCCTACTCCTGTGAGCCTTGCCCTTCACATTAACAGGAACATACTGGCTCTGAACTCGTTATCTTGTTTTTGAAAGCCTCCCACTTGCCAGATGATCTATTTCCTGTGAGCAAATTCCCTCCAAATCAATTTTCAAAAGTTCCTGTCTAATACCATCAAACTTGGCTTGCCCCAATTTAGAATTTTAACTTGTGGACCAGACCTTTTCCATAGAGAGTTATAGTCACTCATCCCAAATTACTCTCCGCTAACACTTCAGTCACATGCCTTGCTTTAATTCCAAGAGGAGAGGTCACAACACATCAAGATTTAGTCCAACAGGTTTATTCAAAATCAAGATTTTGACATACTGCTCCTTCATGCTCTGAAAGATTATGATTTCAAATACATCCTGCCTGACTCGCTAGATGAGTACATGGGATTTAATGGGATTGGGAGTTACAGATAGTTCTATGACCGGGTAGGTATAGATATGATCGGCACAACTTGTGGGCCAAAGGGCCTGTTTGCGCTGTGTAGTGTAGTGTTTATGTTCTATCTGTGTCGTGTGAGCTCTCATCTTGTCCATTCTAGCCCAACACCGGTATCTCCACATTAATTCCAAAGAGGAAGTAGAATTTTGCCCTCTCTCTAATAGAGTCATGCACATATTGATTGAGAAATTTTTCCTGAACATACTTTAAAAATTCCTCCCCATCTAAGCCTTTAACAATATGGCAGTCGCAGCGTATGCTTGGAAAGTTAAAATCCCCCATGATTACAACTCTATTATTCTTGCAGCTATCTGCGATCTCTCTATAACTTGCGGCTGACTATTAAGGGGCCTATAGTACAATCCCCTCAAAGTGAACATTCCCTTCTTATTCCTTATATAGGGAAGGCATTGACATAGTGGTAATGTTACTGGGCTTTGAATCCTGAAACCAAGAGCAACAACCAGAGACCTGGGTTCAAATTCCACCATAACAAATGTGAAGTTTGAATTCAGTTTTGAAGTGGCATGATGGCACAGTGATTAGTATTGCTGCCTCAATGCCAGGGACCGAGGTTCATTTCCAGCTTCTGGTCACTGTGCAAACTCCATACAGGTATTCTCCCTGTGTTTGCATGGGTTTCCTCCAGGTGCTCTGGTTTCCTCTCAAATTCCAATGATGTGCGTGCAGGTTAGGTTGATTGGCCATGCTAAATTGCCCCTTGGTGGGGACTGGCAGGGTACATATAAGGTGACAGAGATAAGGCCTAGGTGGGATTGTTGTTGGTGCAAGTTTGATGGGGCAAATGGCCTCCTTCTGCAGTGTAGGGAATCTATGATTCTCAGTTCCACCCATATAAACCTGTTGGATGATTCCCTCAGGAATATCCCAAGTACTGCCATGACATTTCACCTCATCAAAAACACAAATCTCTCTCCTCTCTTGCCTATTCTTCTATCCTTCCTATAGCATCTGTACCACAGAACATTGAGCTGCTATTCCTGTCCCTCCCTCAGTCATGTTTCTGTAACAGCGATGATATTCCAGTCCTATGTACACCCCCATACCCTGAGTTTATCTGCCTTTCCTGTCAGGCTTCTTGCATAAATGCAATTCAGTTCATCAGTTTTCCAGTGTCCTCTACCATGCTAATGCCTGCCTCGTCTATTTAAGTTGCTCTCTTTAAATTCTGTATTAACCTCAACATCCCCTTTGGTCTCACTACTCCTTAGGATTACACCCACCTGCCAGACCAGTTTAAACCCTCCCGAGTTGTTTTAGCAAATCTACCGCCCTGTGTATTGGTCCCACTCCCATGTCTCTCTTGTACAGATCACCTCTGTCTCCAAAGAGTTCATAATGCTCCAAAAATTTAAATACCTTCCCTCTGCACCAACTCTCATGCATTCATCTGTCCTATCCTCTTATTCCTACTCTCACTAATAGGTATCACAATGAGTCATGCAGAGATTACTATCCTTGAGGTCCTGCTTTTTAATCTCCTGCCTAACTTGTTACATTTACTGTGCAGGACCTCATCCCTTTTTCTATCTATGTCTTTGGTAGCAAAATGAACTATAAGCTCCAGCTCATCACCCTCCCCTCTCAGAATGCCCTGCAGCCGTTCAGTGGCATCCCTGACCCTGGTACTATGGAGATTGATTACACACCATCCTAAAGTCACGTCTTCGGACACAAAAATGCCTGTCTGCACCTCTGACAAAAGAATCCTCTATCACTATTATTTTTCCTTTTTTCTACTTTCCCTTCCCTGTCCAATCAAGCCGCTTGTGGTGCTACAAGCTTGGCTCTGACTGCACTCCTCTGAGATACCAATGCCCTCATCAACTTCCAAAATGGAATACTCGTTAGTGAGTGGGACCTCAAGGGACTCTTGCAATACATGCCTATTCTTTCCGGATTGTCTGGGGGTCACCCATCCCCTTATTTTCTCTAGTCCCTTGAGCTGTGGTATGACTACCTCTCTAAACATGCCATCCACATAGCCTCATGGATGTGCCACAGTGTCTCCAGCCACTGCTCAAGATCTGAATCACAGAGCTCCAGCTTCTGCAGCTGGGAGCATTTCCTGCACATGTGATTACATCTATGATACTGGCAGCATCCAGGACTCTCCATATATGACAGTCTACACAATCTGCTTGGTTGGCCTCTCTTGACATCTCTTAAATTTATAATTAATGATTTAAATCAGGATTAATAGACAATTCTATCAGATTTATTCTTAAACTTCCCATTCCTCTACCACTAAGATTCTTATAGTTATCGTGCCAAAGATAGGCATGTTGTTGATTTCCTCTTACAAAGTGGACCCCGAGTGGATTTCTGTGGGACTGTTTCAAACAAGGTCTTCTTCATGCTTCTTACTGCAATTTCAGACACTTTCATAAGATATAGGTACAGAATTAGTCCATTCGACCCAGAGTGTCTGCTCCACCATTCGATCATGAGGGATGTATGTTTCTCAACCCCAATCTCTCGCCTTTTCCCCGATACCTTTGATCGCCTTTCAATCAAGAACTTATCTATCTCTGTCTTAAATATCCTCAATTACTTGACCTCTACAATCTTCTGTGGCAATGCATTCCACAGATTTAGTCCCCTCTGACTAAAGAAATTCCTCCTCGTTTTGATTCTAAAGGCTTGTCCCTTAACTTGCCAAAGATATGCGGGTTAGGTCGATTGGCCATGCTGACCCTAGTGTTAAGAGGATTAGTAGGGTAAACATGATAGGTAACGGGGATACGGGCGGGGTAAGATTGTGGTCAGTGGGCCAAATAGCCTCCTTCTGCAATGCAGGGATTCTATGATTCTATTCTGAGGCTGTATCCTCAGATCCTAGACTCACCTACTGAGAGAAACATCCTTCCTACATCTAGTCTATACACACCTTTCAGTATTCTGTAAGTTTCAATGAGATCCCGCTTTGTCCTTTTAAACTCCACCACATACAGAGTTCTCAGATGTTTCTCATATGTCAAGCCTTTCATTCCCGGGATCATTCTCGTAAACTTTCTCAGGACCTGTCCAAGGCCGGCACATCCTTCCTTAGATATATGGCCCAGAATTCCTCACAATATCCCAAAGTAGGCAGTCAAGTCGAGAAGGTTGTTAAGAAGGCATATGGAGTCTTAGCTTTTATTGGTAGGGGGATTGAATTTCTGACCCGCAACGTCATGTTGCAACTGTACAAAACTCTAGTGCGGCCGCACTTGGAGTACTGTGTGCAGTTCTGGTCCCCGCATTATAAGAAAGATGTGGAGGCATTGGAGAGGGTACAGAGGAGGTTTACCAGGATGTCGCCTGGTATGGAGGGCAGGTCTTATGAAGTGAGGCTGAGGGATTTGAGGTTGTTTTCGTTAGAAAGGAGGCGGCTAAGAGGGGACCTAATCAAAACATATAAGATGATTAGAGGTTTAGATAGGGTGGACAGTGATAGCCTTTTTCCTAGGGTGGAGAAAGCTAGCACGAGGGGACACAGCTTTAAATTAAGGGGTGATAGTTATAGGACGGATATAAGAGGTAGGTTCTTTACCCAAAGGGTGGTTCGGGAGTGGAATGCCCTGCCTGCAGCAGTTGTAGATGCGCCAAGTTTGGTGGCGTTTAAGAGGTTAGTTGATAAATATATGGAAGAGAAGGGAATGGTTTAGTATGGAGGGGCATTGCTTTTTATATTGGTCAGTGCAACATCGAAGGCCGAAGGGCCTGTTCTGTGCTGTAATGTTCTAAATGTGATCTGAATTCTGGCCCTCCCAACTATTCTTTCACAATAATGGACTCATTGACATGCAATAGTTTGAATTGGTTTTGCTTGTGTTTAGAATGAACAAATGTCTGGTGAAGTGTTGTCTGGAGCCAACTTAAATATTAACAGAACTTGTCTGCTGGAATAAGCAAATAAATTTAACACTATTATATCCACAAAACCAGTCACAATCAAAAGGCCTTTTGAATCGTTGAATCATAAAACTATAAAGCAGTTCATTTAACCTGTATCAGTTCTCTGCAAGGATAAATTAGGTGGTCATATTTTCCTGCATTTGTCCCATAGCCTTGCACTCTCTTTACCCATCTCACTTCTGAAAGCCATGACATCATTTGCCTCTGCCATCTGTTCAGACAGTGCATCCAGGTTGCAACCATTACATTAAAAAAAATTTTCCTCAGGTCACCTTTTTTTATTGTCAATCACTTTAAATCTGTGTCCACTGGTTGTCAATCCTTCTAGCAATGTGAACAACTTCTCTCAGCAATCTCATTAGAATTCTCATAATTTTAAGTATCTCTATTAAGTTACATCTTCTCTTCTCTAAAGAGTCCCAGCTTCTTCAACCTATTCACATAACTTAAGTCTCATTGTTGGAGCAACTCTCATCAATCCTTTTTGCACTCTTTCTAAAGCCTGTATATTCTTTCAAAAAAGTGCAGTGCTCGTACTAGACACAAATCTGAACCAGTACTTTGTAAAGACTCGTCACAACTTTCTTGCTTTTGTACTCTGTGCCCCTTATTTAAAAGTCCATGATCCTACATGTCTTGCTAACTGCCTTTACAACCTGCCCTGCCACATTTCATGATTTGATAAGATGTTCCCTGATTCATGCACCACTTTTAGAATTGTACTTTCCAGTTGATATTACCTCATTCTTCCAATATGGATTAATGGTAAATTTCAAAGCTTACCACCAACACCTGGAACTATATGGCCAATCCTTCACTATCACTGGGTCAAAAAGCTGCAACTAACTCCCCAAAACATTATGGGTCTATCTATAGCACATGGATTGCAACAGTTCAGGAACATGACTTACTACTCCCTTCAAGGTCAATTAGGAACAGACGATAAATATTGGCCATTTAAGCAATTTTCACATGACTGGAACAAATAGAATATAAAAACAAACATGTGGATCAGGTCAATCAATAGAAAACTGCACCTGTTTTATTCTGGATGATTGCATCAACATGGAGGGGAAAATTGGCTGAAAAGACAGGATTGTTACTGGCCTTGTTACTTAATGAAATCAGCCTGCCTTGATACATTTTCCACCATTTGCCCCACCAAGAGCATCACAGTGGCAATATGGCATTCATCACTGGAGCGGATTTCAGCCTAACCCTCTATTCAAAGAAACATAAAACAGTATAGTACAGGAATAGACCCTTCAGCCCACCAAAGTTATGCCAACACATGACACCTTTCTAAACTAAAGACTCCACATCGTCCATATTCTTCTATTCCCTGATCATTCGTGTATCTGTCAAAAATGCCTCTTAAATGTTGCTGTTGCATCTGCTTCTACCTCCTCCTCTGGCAGCACATTCCAGATACCCTTTTGTGTAAAAAAAAAAAATTTGCCTCTCACATCTCCTTTAAACTTTCCCTTCCTTACCTTAAATCTATGCTCCCGAGTAATTGACATTTCCACCCTGGGAAAAGGATTCCAACTAGTCACTCTATCCATGCCTCTAAGTTTTGTAAACTTTTATCAGGTCACCCCTCCAACATTCAAGTGAAAACAAACCAAATTTGTCCAATCTCTCCTCATAGCTAGTACTCTCCAAACCAGGTAACATCCTGGTAAAACTTTCCTGTATCCTGTTCCAAAGCCTATAGGTCCTTCTGGCAGTGTGACAATTGGAAAAGTATGCAATATTCCAAATGTGGCCTAAGTAATGTTCTATACATCTGCAAAATGATTTGCCAATTTTTATACTCTATGCTCCAACTGATGAAGGCCAGAATGCCATACGCCTTGACCAACTTATTCATTTGTGTTTTCACTTTCAGGGAGTCTTCATCAACTACAATCCCATTCAGGTCTTATTCCTGTAGCTCCACCTATTTACCCTGCTAATCCCCCTGACACTAGGGTCAATTTATCATGGCCAACGAAACTAACCTGCACATCTTTGGACTGTAGGAGGAAACCGGAGCACCCGGAGGAAACTCACACAGACATGGGGAGAATGTCCAAACTCCACACAGACCCAAGACTGGAATTGAACCCAAGTCTCTGGCGCTGTGAGGCAACAGTGCTAACCACTGTGCCACCCACTGAGACCATAATATTCATGGAAATGGCTCTGCACTTTCCCAACGGGACTGTATTTTAGCTCTTCTTCTACACAAGATATATTCAGTGACAGTACAGCGCTGTCCAAGCCTTTGCTGCATCCTTTGTGCCTGGAAACGACTGCTGCTCCTCCTCCCAGCTTTCACTCATTCACCAGCTGCTACTATACACCAGCTCCTGGATTCTGCTGGGAGGCACGAAGAATTTTTTCTTAAATGGTGACCTCCTGATCTCTTTCTGTCAGTGGGAGCTGGCTCAACAGAGCTGGTGTTTGTCTGTCTGTAGCCACCAATCACTAATTGCGCCCCCAGATTTGAAACTGCTGCAACTCCAATGCACCAATCAGCACACACTGATTGGTCAATTTCCAGTCATCAGCCAGCCCTTTCAATGGTTCACAATTTAAAAGGAATCTATTCATAAAAAGGTTATGTTTGATTCTTGCAATATGACACCAATCAATAGGAAACTGAACAAGACATGTGAATTAAATGGAAGGGGCCTTGGCAGTGTTGAAAACCTGGATTTTTGCGTATTCTGGAGAAAACGGTAGGGATACTGGGCCACATTGTGAAAAACCTATATTATCCCAGCCAAATCAGGACGTTTAGTCAGCCTAGTGAAACAGGGCTGATAAAGATTCTGAGATTTCAGAACCATTAGGAACAGTGACCACAATTCAGTAAGCTTTAAAGGTACTAATGGATAAAGATAAGTGTAGTCCTCAGATGAATGTGCTAAACTGGGGGGGAGGGGAAGGATAATTACAACAATATTAGGCAGAAACTGAACAATATAAATGCAAATCAACAACTGACATGTGGGAGGCTTTCTCAATGATAGAAATTCAGGACTGGCACATTCCTGTAACGATGAAGGATAAGTATGGCAAGTTTCAAGAATCTTGGATGACAAAAGATATGGCAGCCTGATTAAAAAGGAAGGATTTGTCAAAGATAGAAACACACAAAGCAAGCGTGGAATACAAGGAATACAGAAAGATATTTAAGCAAGGAATCAGGAGGACTAAAATGTGTCACAAAAAGTATTTGGCCAGCAGGATTATGGAAAATCCCAAAGCTTTTCATATTTATACAAAGAACGAGAGGATAGCCAGGAAACCAACCTTCTTCCTCTCAAGGACCAGGTGATGGTGGAATTCTATGCATGGAGCCAGAGGAAATGGTTGAAGCATTAAATGAGTACTTTGTGTCAATATTCACCAAAGACAAGGACTTCTTAGATGATGAATCTGGGGAATGGTGTGCAGGTAGTTTGGGTCATGTTGAGATCAACAAGGGGGGTGTATTGGGGGCCATGAAAAACATTAAGGTAGACAAGTCCCCAGGGCCTGATAGCGTATATCCTTGAATACTAAGAGAGGGAAGGGAAGAAATTGCTATGGCCTTGAAAGAAATCTTTGTACCTTCACTGGCTACAGGATAGGTCCCAAAGAATTTGAGAATAGCCAATGTTATTCCTCTGTTTAAGAAGGGTAGCCAGGATAATCTAGGTAATTACAGGCCAGTAAGCCATACGTCACTCGTCGGGAAATTATTGGAGAGCATTGTTCGGATAGGATTTACTCCCACTTGGGAATAATTGGACATATTAGCAAGAGGCAACATGGTTTTGTGAAGGGGAGGTCTTGTTTCACTAACTCATACAAAAGGTGAAGTCGCATAGGATCAGAGGTGAGATGGCAAGATGGATACAGAATTAGCTCAGTCTTAGAAGATAGAGGGTAGCAATGGAAGGATGCTTTTCTGAATGGTGGGTTGTGACTAGTGACATTCCTTAGGGATCCATACTGGGTCCTTTGCTGTTTTTTATATATTAGTAAGCTTGCAGACGATGCAAAGATTGGTGGATGTGCAGATAGCAATGAGGACTGTCAGAGGGTACAGCAGGATATGGATCGACTGGAGACTTGGGCAGAGAGATGGCAGTTGAAGTTTAATCCAGACAAATGTGAGGTAACGCACTCTGGAAGGTCGAATACAAATGGGAAGCGTGCAGTAAATAGAACATTACAGCGCAATACAGGTCCTTCGGCCCTCAATGTTGCGCCAACCAGTGGAAAATGGCAGAACCCTTAAGAGTATTGACAGGCCGAGGGATGTGGGTGTACAGGTACACAGTTCACTGAAAATGGCAACACAAGTGGAGAAAATAATCAAATAAGCATATGGCATACTTGCCTTCATTGGTCAGGGCACTCAGTTTAAAAATTGGCAAGTCATGTTACAACTTTATAGAACCTTAATTAGGCTGCACTTGGAATACAGTGTTCAATTCTGGTCACCACACTACCAGGAGAATGTGGAGGCTTGGAGAGGGTACAGAAAAGATTTACAAGGATATTGCCTGGTCTGGAGGGCATTATCTATGAGGAGAAGTTGGAGAAACTTGGTTTGCTCTCACTGGAATGATGGAGGTTGAGAGGCGGCCTGCTAGAAGTCTACAAGGTTATGAGAGGCATGGACAGAATGGATAGTCTGAAGCTTTTTCCCCAGGTTGGAAGAATCAACTACAAGGGGGCATGGGTTTAAGGTGATAGGGGCAAGATTTAAAGGAAATGTATGAGACAATGGTGGGTGCCTAGAACTTGCTGCTGGGGGAGGTAGCAGAAATAGCTACGAAACTGACTTTTAAAGGAGCGTCTGGACAAATACATGAATAGGATGGGAATCGAAGGATATGATCTTTGGAGGAATAGGAGTTTTAGTTCACACAGGCAGTATAATCGGTGCAGGTTTGGAGAACTGAAGAGTCTGTTCTTTGTCTCAAGTGAGGCTTAACTTTTACGTTCAAATTGCTTCTCCTACAATCAGTATGCAAGATTTGTTACATATGAAACATACAAATTTCAATTTTTTAATTCAAGGATGACTTAAAACAATCCAAATGCCAAGGCAGGTTATTACATTTCAGTTGCTAAACATTTTGAGCAATGAGTGTTACTTTTGGTCAATATATTTTATTGCACATGCAGCAGTTTTTCCATGTGTATTTCAAACAATATCTCAATACTACTTCAGCAATGTGATAACTCTCGCCAATAGCTGAATGCAAATCCTTCTCATTCATTAGTCCAGCTGTTACTGCCCAAAATAAATGGATCACTAAAATTGATAGAATCAGTAACTTTGAAATTGACATTATACAAATGCCTAATGGTTATCAAATTTTGGCTGATGTAAGCAACTGTTGTTTTAAACGAAGTTGGTTCATTTGCAGGATCTAGTGGCATTTGAAATAAATCCTATTGATCACTGGCTGCAACCTACTTCAATTTAGGGCTGCATTTTAGACAGTAGGCAAGTTCTGTGCAGAAGATGGAGGGTGTGGTTGGGAAGACAGGAAAGCTGCAGAACATATTTCTAAAATGTCTTGCAAACTTTGACAGCATCTTAAACAACTTTCAGTAGAGGTCCCAGGCAATCTGATTTTCAGATGGAAAGTCATCACAGGGTATGGGGTGGCACGGTGGTTAGCACTGCTGTCTCACTGCTTCATTCCAGCTTTGGAGTTTGCACATTTTTCCTGTGTGGTTTTCCTGCGTAGGTTATCTCCGGATGCTCCGATTTCCTCTCAGTACAAAGATTTGTAGGTTAGATGGATTAGTCATTGTAAATGCACAAAGTTATAGGGATATTGTATGTTTATGTATAAGAACAAAGAACAAAACAGCACGGGAAACAGGCTCTTCGGCCCAACAAGCCCGTGCCGCCACCTCGATGTCCCCACCTCTACCCGCGATCCCTGTCCATATTTATAGATCTATGTGGGGTATTGGGCAAGATGCTTTTTTGGAAAGTCAGCAAAAGGAGACTGGATGGGCCAAATGGGTTCTTTTTACATGTTTGGGATTCTATGGTTTTATGAGAACAAGTATTTGCTTTGAGGAAATGAGAGATCATGAGCAGGTAGCAAAGATGGATTGTGGGCTTGAGGTCTAACTGCAAGGGAGAGTGGGATTACAAGGAGTACAAATTGCTGAAGGAGGAGGGAGTGGGAGAAGTAGATTGCAGAGGCAGTAGGGGTGTGAGAGTTGAGTAGGATACAACGGCACTCTGGGAACTCTGATTATGGAGAGGGATTATGAAGTACACATGGAAAAACTATTCAAAGTGCTCTATAGTGAAAACTATATGGTATTCCCGGTTCCAGCAGCAGGTATCCAATGGTCATCTGAAAGGCGTTCAGTGTGCGTTAGGGTCTGTTGCTGATCCACTAAGTTGTTTATAGGTAGTCTGCTGGGCGAGGAGGAAGCACTCCAGCCCTTGTTGACCCACAGGCCTTGCTGTAAAGGCACTTCATGCATATTCACTTTCTTTTTATACTGTTGGTTTTGCTGAGGTACAGAAAACCCATTCAGCTGTGCTTAAAAATAAAGTTATTGTTAAAGGTAGGCAACATAGAACATAGAACATAGAATATTACAGCGCAGAACAGGCCCTTCGGCCTTCAATGTTGCGCCAACCAATTAAGAAAAAGCAATGACTCTCTAACCTAAACCATTCCCTTTTCATCCATAAACCTATCCACGGACCTCTTAAACGCCACCAAACTTGGCGCATCTACAACTGCAGCAGGCAGGGCATTCCATACCCTTACCACCCTCTGGGTAAAGAACCTACCTCTGACATCCGTCCTATAACTACCACCCCTTAATTTAAAGCTATGTCTCCTCGTGCTAGCTTTCTCCATCCTCAGAAAAAGGCTATCACTGTCCACCCTATCTAAACCTCTAATCATCTTATATGTTTCCTCTTCTTTTTTAAGGTCTCCTCTTCTTTCTAACAAAAACAACCTCAAATCCCTCAGCCTCTCTTCATAAGACCTGCCCTTCATACCAGGCAACATCCTGGTAAACCTCCTCTGTACCCTCTCCAATGCCTCCACATCTTTCTTATAATGTGGGGACCAGAACTGTACACAATACTCCAAGTGCGGCCGCACTAGAGTTTTGTACAGTTGCAACATGACGTTGCGGCTCCGAAATTCAATCCCCCTACAATAAAAGCTAAGACTCCATATGCCTTCTTAACAACCTTATCGACTTGATTGCCAACTTTCAGGGATCTATGCACATATACACCAAGATCCCTCTGTTCTTCAACACTATTAAGAGTCCTACCATTAGCCCTATACTCTACACATTTGTTATTCCTGCCAAAGTGAATTACCTCACACTTTTCCGCATTAAACTCCATTTGCCACCTCTCGGCCCAGCTCTGCAACGTGTCCAAGTCTCTCTGCAAACTATAACACCCCTCTTCACTATCTACCACTCCTCCGACTTTGGTGTCATCTGCAAATTTACTAATCCATCCTTCAATACCCTCATCCAGATCATTTATAAAAATTACAAACAGCAGGGGCCCCAAAACAGATCCCTGAGGTACACCACTTGTAACCGAACTCCACGATGAATAATTTCCATCAACCACCACCCTCTGTCTTCTATCAGCTAGCCAATTCCTAATCCAATTAGCTAAATCACCCTCAATCCCATACATCTGCATTTTCTGCAGAAGCCTTCCATGGGGCACCTTATCGAACGCCTTACTAAAGTCCATATATACCACATCCACTGCCTTACCCCCATCCTCCTCTTTGGTCACTTTTTCAAAAAACTCAATAAGGTTAGTAAGGCACGACCTACCCTTCACAAAACCTCATCACGATATTTAAATGACCAACAGGCTTCCACCAATGATTGCTGTTGAGGGATAGGCAGTGTGTCATTAAAACTGGAGTCAACAGATTCGGTTCTTGTTCCCCATTTTTCAATTTCTGACATGACATCAACAAACATTTTTGGGAATAAAGATTCAATCATTACCATCCTTTCTCATTAAATCCTTCTGCAAGCAAAATCCTTGCAGTTCACTTAACTAACAAGGTGTATATTTAAGTAAAACTGACTATATCAGTGACTTTTAAAACTCGTTTAAACAGACAATTTTGATCAGTTCTGATAGTCAGAATTGGAGTAAACAAATAGTAGCAAGATAATGAACATGTTAAATCAGTCTCCACTGGCTTTGCTAGCATGATATAAGAATGAGTCTCCCAAGCACAAATTGTAGAAGTATTACGTGTCACATTGACTGATGTCATAGTGCCTGAGGTACAACAGGGAGTAGTTTCTTGGAGATTGTATTTTTATCCATAGCATAATATAAAGCTGTAGTGCTTTGATACTACTATTCAAACATTGTCATGTGAGAGAAAGGAATCACTTTGAATCATTTTTGAAGTCAAGTATGAAAGGGTAAAAAGACTGATTAACTGCAACAGTCCCAAAATTCAAAGAACTTGAATGATCACAAGGATAGAAGGGCTGAAGGGCCTGTTTCCCGTGCTGTTTTGTAGAAGTTGTCTAGTACAGGGTGACATCTTCGAAGTGGTGGAATTCCTACCTCCCCTTTCAAAGAACCCAAACAAAAAAATCATGAAAATACTAGGCCTCGTTATTTATTTCTGCACTATTCTAAGGCCCTGTTCATAGAATGGGAATATTCTTAAACAGAATTTCTCTCTAATCAATATTGTCAACCTGGTGTTATGAAACTTCTTAATATTTCAAGAACAGCCTAAATGGCGATTTGAGTGATTATTATTATCAAGATATGGATCATGTTGGGATAACTACATACATTTTTCATTCTTAGCTATGTTTAAAAAATGGTGCGTGGCCTTCTCTTTGAATTACTATAACATTTTTGGTAGTGTTGCTATCATAAATGGTGTCAGGTAAGGAATTTCAGACATATACCAGGTGATAATAAGAAATGGCACAACAAAATCAGGGTGATACATGGCTTGAAGAGGAACATGGAAATGACATTTTCCCATTATATTGCTCTTCTTGTCCTTCTCACTGGTAGCAAGAGAAGTGATGTTATGCTACATTGGTGATTTGCTGCAATGCATTTTATCATACAATCCCTACAATGCAGAAGGAGGTCATTCAGCCCATCAAGTTTGCACAAATTCTTCAGGGCATCTTACCCAGGCCCTGTCCTCATAACGTCACATTTACCCCCACTAATCTGCCTAATTTACACATCAGAGTCTTTGAACATGTTTAAGGCAAGGCTAGATAGATTGTTGATTAACAAGAGGGTTGAAGTTGTAAGCACATCAGCCCTGATCTTACTGAATGGCATAGCAGGCTTGAGGAGCTGAGCGCCCTACTCCTAATTCATACACAACTGCATCTTTCATTTCAGGGGCATTTTTAATCACCAATTTTATGCATGTTTTCTGCTGTAAACTGCACTGTTCTAATATCAACTGTATTTGAAAAGTCAGCAGTGAATAGCAGCACTAATTTTATAAGTTACAGTCACAGCAAATATCTCACTTGATGGAAAGATAGATCAGAAAATCATACAGCACAGCAGACTATTCAGTCCATCATGTCCATTCTAGCTCTTTGAAGGTAACACAATGGGACACAGAGGTCTATGAATGCAACTAGCAATTCTCTCAAATTAATTGGAAATGGGGCATGTTGTCCTCTGTATCTAACTGTCCAATCTTGCATCCTACTGAACAAAGCTTTATACTAGGTGTGCTTACTTATAAAATGTGTGTAATTGTGAGAAACTGTTTTTATCAGAAGAAAGTGAATGTTATTGAAATGTTTCAAATGCTGACAGGCATTGGAACATAGTTATAAACAGGTCATTTAACTCGAGCTGTGATTGCCTAACTAATGGACATCAGCCCAGAATCAATATCTCTTAACAGGTACATAAGAGGAATGTTTTTTGCTACCAGAGTCATCGACCTCTGGGAAGGCAAAGCAATTTACACTGCATTAATGATCTGCTTTGAAAAAGAGTGGACAAATATCAACTTAGGAAGAGACAGAAGCTGGGGGACAAAAAACAGAGATAACTGAATATTGTTTAGAACGTGGCGAATCCTGAACTTCTGGGACCAACAAAACATCATTCAAAATGGAAAGTGAAAAACATTTTCAGTGTTTTTTCAATAGTGTGGAAGAAGAAATTTTGTAAAACTTTTTCTCAAGAATTAGAAGCTAATTTGCAACCACAAGTACAAGTCAGTTCTAACCAGCTAAGAACAGGTCTAATTCCTGCAAAAATACAAAAGCACTAAAAGGCACTCAGTTATTCATAGATTTATAATAAGAGCAAAATTCTGAAAGTCTTTAAAGAATCTCTAAAGACATTGTTAACTATCACAAAGACTTGAAAGGAAATGGGGCATATGTGGCAGGCAGCAAAACTAAAGGGAACCCAACAATAAGCATGAGTTCTTAAGTGATGGAGCAACTGGTTTGATGGTTGTTAAAGTCAAGACAGTGCTGCATTAAAATGGAAAATATGAGAATGATCGCCTTCTTTGCCATTCCAGTGAGTTCCCATATATCAATATTTCAACATACCAACAGTTAAGTTGCAATCCATAGCTGACCATAAGTGACATGATGGCACAATGGTTAGCACGGCTGCCTCACAGCACCAGGGACCTGGCTTTGAGTCTCGGCTTGAGTCACTGTCTGAGTGAAGTTTGCACATTTTCCCCATGTATGCATGGGTTTCCTCCCAGTTTGAAAAACAAGCTGGTTAGGTGCACTGACCCCAATCCAGACTGTGGTGACTAGGGGAATTTCACAATAACTTCATTGCAGTGTTAATGTAAGCTTGCTTGTGACTAATAAATTAAATATTATAATTGTCAGTGCACGTGAAGTTTGATGTGACATACTACAGCTTTCCTTGCAGCAGACAGCGTAGTTTTCTTCTCACGTTTTGCTAATTCAGATCTTGTAAACAGGAGATATCACATGGTTGTTCTAATACCTGAAAGAACGTTCTTTGAACCAAAAACAGCACGGGAAACAGGCCCTTCAGCCCAACGAGCCCGCGCCGCCACCCCGATGTTCCCACCTCTACCCGCGATCCCTGTCCATGTTTATAGATCTATGGATTAAAAACCAAATTTGAGACAATTTAGGGAGAATTTGTTTTGCCAATTAGCCTAAGAGCACATCTTTGGGATGTGGGAGGAAACCGGAGCACCCGGAGAAAACCCACGCAAGCACGGGGAGAATGCGCAAACTCCCACAGACACAGGCCCAAATCCATGTATCTGCACAGCACAGCGATAGTCACTGAGTTGTCGTGTTGCCCATCAAATGGTCCAGGTCAAGCGTACACTAACGACGTGAAGCACTAGGATACTCTCGAAAAAAATCCAAGAGCAGCCCTCTCACGACCCATCGCGTGTATGCCCCTTGTTAGGCAACAAGGTGGACCAAAGCACCTGTAGGATAAAAACAAGTACATCAATATCATCATCTATTTACACACTTCCCAGGGACTCCCAAGGCTCATGATCCCTATTTTAAATCAGTTTTCTATACCCCTCCATTCCCATTCTGTTCATGTGCCCATCTAAGTATTTCTTAAATAACTCCAGAGTACCTGCCTCCACCACTTTACTTGGCAGCGCATTCCATACCCCCACCACCCTGAGTGAAAAAACTCCCTCTAGCATCCAAATTATACCTTAACCGCCTCACCCTAAGCCCGTGACCCCTCATGCTATTTGAGTCCATCCTAGGAAAAAGCTTAACCCTGTTTACTCTATCATAATCCTCTTCATAATCTTGTACACCTCTATCACCTGTCCTCTAAGTCTACGTCTTTCTAAGGAAAACAGTTCCAATTTGCCTAATCTCTCCTCGTAACTCAGACCTTCCATACCAGACAGCATCCTGGTAAACCTCCTCTGCACTCTCATGATATCTTGGAAGACTATGACTGGTTAAGTCATGCTAACTGTTGGGATAATGCCTTTTTTCAGGGAGTACCATCTAAAATATAGCATATTATAATAGAAAAGATCATACATAGTCTGTGGCCTTAAATGATGATACCTTTCTTCAATTCCTGTAAATGTTTGCAGAGTGTTGCCCACATGGAACATGATAAATCTAAAATACTAGGTGCAATCTCACCAAGTCACTGCAGCACCAACAAGATTGCTTATAAAGCCAGAAATCTGGCCCTGCATGCAATCTTCCCAGCTCTGTTTTGCCGGTGAGATTTTGCAGGGGACTAAATATATTTCAATCCCATTAGCGTATCCGGAACTGCATCCTCTGGCCTCCAGAAATCTTCTCCTGTCATGCCAACAAGAATCAGTGCTGGTTGCCACCAGTTAAGGCGAGGCACCATCATCACACTGGAGGGGGAAGGAGAGACTGAAATCAGAGGCTATTGAAGCCCCCGGGTGGTCAGTGGCATGGCTGGGCAGTGCCTATTGAGCAGTGCACTCTTGGTATTGTCCACCTGACATCCTGCCAACATGTGTGGCCTGAATGGGGCACATGACAGAGTACATACGAAGGTGACAGGGAGTGCTCATCAGGAGGGTCCTAATGCCCCGATGCTAGTCACCTGTGTTGACATAGGAGGAAGAACAAAAAGCAGATGTGGAATACTGTGTTTCCAGACTTTTATGACAATCTACCGGCTCATCCTGTCAGACTATCCACGAGATATACTGGTAAGATAGTGCAACATGCTGCAAATCAGGATAACCCTGTTTTTTTTGCATTTCAATTTTATCAGTGAAATCGTTTTCACATTTGGAAGGTGATTTGGACTTACCCCTTTGTCAATCAAGGTCCTCACCAGCAAGAATCACATATAGTCCCTACCAATTGGTTCCAGACATCACGGCCTCGCCAGGGGATCAGAGGCCATTGAAGGCCCCCTGGTTAGTTGGGGGTCAGGCTAGCCTGGAGAGGCGAGCATGACAAAAGATTGAGATCAAAGCAGCAGGGATTTGGGGCTGGAGAAGGTTAGAGGTAGGAAGGAGTGGGGCCACAGCAGGTATGGGGGAGATTTGACAATAAGAAAAACAAGGATAAAAATCAAGGCTGGAATGAGAGCCCATTTAAGTCAGCCAGCTAGATGAATGGGACTTGGATACAAGCAACAGAGTTTTAGATGACTTAAAGATGATAGGAAGCTGGCCAGGATTGCAACAGCATGGTCAAACCAAGAGGTAACAATAAAAAAAATTAAAACATATTGAAATAGCATGGATACAAGATACAGCAGCAGAGATGAGATGAGTCAGAGTGGATGCTACAAAGATGGAAGTAAGTAATCTTGATGATGGAGTCAGCGTAGTTGGAAGTTCAAATCAGCATCAAATACAACACTGTCATTCGGACTTAGACAACAGTTTCAAAGATTAATCATGTACAAATCCACAGATCCAAGAGACAGAAGTCTTAAGCAGGAAATATTGAATATTCTGTTGTAGTGGATCTCTGCAAACTAATCATAAGAGACTTGGGTTACAATATTTTATTCAAGATTCACGTATGTCTTAGAGATACGTAACACAACACTCTCACCAAGTCACAGATTTCCACTATATTTATACACCATTTTAATCACATCTACAGTCCACATATAGGTTTATTAAAACTTGCACTCAAGAAGGGTTATTCCTTCCCAGTTAGAGACAATTTGTCTTTAGCTTTCTTTACCTATAGATGGACGCCGTACTAACTCAGTGTCTGTCCTTCTAACAGCAAACAACCACGGTCCTGCTGGAGGATTTTTGCTGATCTCAGGACCTTGAGGGTATATAAGAGTCAAGACAGGGTATAAGCATTTGACCAGTATATGCTCTTACTTTTACTAAATCTGGAGAGAGTTACAGAACATAGATCTAGAGGTATATATTCATAGCTCCTTGAAAGTGGAGTCACAGGTGGACTGACCAGTGAAGAAGGCATTCAGAATGCTTGGTTTCATCGGTCAGAACATTGAATATAGGAGTTGGGACATCTTGTTGAAGTTGTGCAAGACATTGGTAAGGCCACACTTGAAATACTGTGCACAGTTCTGGTCACACTATCATCGAAAATGTATTATTAAACTAAGAACAAAATAGCATGGGAAACAGGCCCTTCAGCCCAACGAGCCCACGCCGCCACCCCGATGTTCCCACCTCTACCCACGATCCCTGTCCATGTTTATAGATCTATGGATTAAAAACCAAATTTGAAACAATTTAGGCAGAATTTGTTTTGCCAATTAGCCGAAGAGCACATCTTTGGGATGTGGGAGGAAACCGGAGCGCCCGGAGAAAACCCACGCAAGCACGGGAGAATGCGCAAATTCCCACAGACACAGGCCCAAATCCATGTATCTGCACAGCACAGCAATAGTCACTGAGCTGTCGTGTTGTCCATCAAATGGTCCAGGTCAAGCGTACACTAACGACGTGAAGCACTAGGATACTCTCGAAAAAGATCCAAGAGCAGTCCTCTCACGAAAGGGCACAGAAAAGATTTACTAGGATGCTACTGGGACTTGATGGTTTGAATTATAAAGAGAAGCTTGATAGACTGGGACTTTTTTCTCTGGAATGTAGAAGGCTGACAGGTGATTTTATAAAGGTCTATACAATAATGAGGGGCACAGGTCAGCTAGTCAATATCTTTCCCCAAAGGGAGGGGAGTCTAAAACTAGAGGGCATAGGTTTAATTGTCCAGAGGGACAATTTTTTCACACAGAGGATGATGAATTTCTGGAGGGAGTATAAGAGGCTTCAAAAAGCATTAGATAGTTACATTGGTAAATTGGGTATAGAGGGATATGTGATAAATATGGGCAATTGGGATTAGCTTGGGACTTTAAAAAAAAAGGCAACATGGACAAGATGGGCTGAAGGACTTGCTTCCATGCTGTAAACCTCTATGACTCTATGATTCTCTATACTAACTCCTTCTAATAGTGTCACAACTCTGCTAGACATCTACTGGTGCAAACATTCTTGACAAAAGATGGATTTGAGGTGTGCAGTCACAAAATTCAAGAACCTTGCATTTAAACTGAAGGTGCTTTAAAATTTTAAATTTTTTCCATAATTGTTTTCAAATCAAAAAATCTTATACAGAAAATAAATGTGAATACGTCCATATTTCAAAATTACAATTCCCATTAGTTAACCTTATCCTTCATAAAATACATCTTCATTCCCACTTCAAAGACCTTCAGCTTTAACCTTACAAATTCTCCCCGTTCGCACTATAATACTGTGCTATTTGGTTTGAGTAGTCTCAATAACTTAAAGACAGCCAGCTGCAAGGATTAACTTTAATTTCATAATAACATATTTATAATATTTCTCATGCTAGCTTATTTCCATGCTACCTTCTCCTAAATGCAGATCACACCGCTTCTTTCTACATCACAGACTATTACAGTTAACCCTTTCTAGTACATCTCCTCCAAAGTTTCTGTTCAGTCTTCAACATTTTCTGAAGTTCCTCGGACCCCAGTGACCCAGTTTCCTGACCATTTCAATACTTTGAAATCTTCACAAGACTCGTACCTATGTTTTCTCTCATAGATAAATGTCTTTTTCCCTCTATCCTTCCTCCTTTTTTTTCTTACACCAATAGAATTGTGGTGCCTTCATTAGTTCAAGGTACCCCATTCTCCACTTGTGTAACAGGGATAAAGCCTTCTTATTTTGCCATTGATCTCTGGATATTTAACGTAATTTGAACTAATGGACTGGTTTGAGATCACCTGTTTCACTATGTTTTTCATTTCTGATTATTGCAACCCTCGGGCTCTGATTTTCATACTGTTGCTCAATTCCAATCAAACATCTTCTGTTTCTGCTTACTAGGCCTGTTTTGCCTGGATATTAAAGGTCCTTGATGTGATGATCTCTCCAGATTTCGATCATTAATCCAAACTTGTTCTACCTATTGAAGATCTGATCATGTCTTTGTTCTGTCATAACTCTTAGTTTTTCAAATGCTTAATTCAGCAAATCTCCTCTTTGTCAAAGTCTGGGTCTTTGACTTATGTTAGGAAAACAATATCATTTTAAATGGGTTTAACTGAGTATTTCTGTGTAAGGAAGGATAATAGTGGAGTTAGATTCATGCTGGACAAAGGTGTCTGCATATATGGGGTTTTGGTTTCAATTCAAACTGCTTGGAGAGGTTGACATGAAAAATGTAAGTAAAAGTTTGGAGAAACAGAAGTAGTCGCTTTAGCAACTGGGGCATCTTTAGGGCAGGAAGACTTGAGAACAATTGAGAATCAGTGAGGGAAAGAGGAATATTTGACTGGAGACTTGAACTGTCTAAAAGATAAACTGGAAAAGAGAAACCTAACAAAAGTTGATCTTCAGTTAAAACATGGTGAACTTCAAGCATCAGAAGTTTTTATTAAGTATTGTGAAAATGCTTTGAACAAAGAGGTTCTGATGAATAATTAAACTTACTTTAAGTTTAGTTTATTTATTGGTGTCACAAGTAAGTTTACATTGACATTGCTATGAAGTTACTGTGAAAATCCCCTGAATGCCAATGATTGGCTGAAACAGAATTGAAAAGAAAACTAATGAACTGTTAGAATTTTGTTATGAGAAGAATAATGAGACTTTTCAAACTTGAAAATGAAATGGAGGAAATTAAGAAGATGGGTTGTAATGGAATGTTATAATTGTTAAAGTTGTTGCTGTGAATAAAAACTCACTGTTGAATATGGATACATTTGAGCAAAGAACAGACCCAAGTAATTTTACTGATGAATCAAAGTGAACAACGGATAATAAGAAAACAACTTAATTACACTAAAAATTAGAAATTATTTGCAAAAATGTTCTTTGAGTCAATGACCAGAGACACTGATTTTAAAATGCTTAATGATACTACACCAGATGTAGTAGCTGGAAGGAAGGCAAGTGAACAGTGTGCCAAAGACTTTCAAAATCTGTTAAGAACTGGTCTGGGATAGTTCAGAAATTGTGCAAGGTGAAGGGTTAGAATGAACTTATGAAACTTCAACGAAAGGAAATGATTGAGATTGTTCAAACAAAATTAAAATAAACTTGTTTTAAGTGGAACTGGGAGAAACAACATGATCAGGAAAAGAATCCCTACAGTGCAAATGGAGTCCATTTGGTCTATTGAGCCTGCGTCAACCTTCCAACACAGCATCCTGTCCAGGCCCTATCCTCATAATCCCTTACACTTATCTCACAAATCTTGGCTCACTAAGATTTATAAAAAATTTACAAAAACAATTTAAAAATTTAATTTTTTATTCACAGTGCTAACCACTAAATGTGCCACTGTCCTACATCATTCAAGTAGACTTTCCTTGGTTCACAATTACAACTGTCATCTTAAATAATTACAATGATTTAAGCAAAGAAAACTTTCACAGCATCATCAGAATCCATACATGGATTAATTTTTTAATTAATTTATTTTATATTTAAATTTACAAAAACTAACCTGCACATTTTGGAACATGGGAGGAAACCCACAGAGACATGGGGAGAACGTGCAAACTTCATAGTCAGCGTTACTAACCACAATGCCACCATGTCACCCTATTCAAAAGTTCAAAAAACAAGGAAAGCAAGAATACAAAACCATTTTAAGTGAGAATAAGAAGGATTTCATCATCGTTCTTGAAACAGCAAGGAGATTTTGACAAGAGAAGAAATCGGTTGTTGATGCACAACGGAATTGAGATGAGAATTTAGCACAAGTGAATTTGGAAAGTGGGCTTAAGAATGGAACTATGCCTTCAAAAGGATGAAAAGGACAATTGCACTGTAGACTTAAATAAAATATTTTCCGAGTTGAAAACTGGAAATCAGAAGAAAAAGAGACAAAAGATTTGAATTGTAATAATGTTCCATGTATGGATTCTGATGATGCTGTGAAAGTTTTCTTTCTTAAATCATTGTAATTATTTAAGATGACAGTTGTAATTGTGAACCAAGGAAAGTCTACTTGAATGATGTAGGACAGTGGCACATTTAGTGGTTAGCACTGCTGCTTCACAGCTCTGAGACGCAATTTTGATTCCCAACTTGGTTCACTGTCTGTGCAAAGTTTGCACATTCTCCCCTTGTTTGCATGGGTTTCCTCTAGGTGCTCTGGTTTCTTCCCACCTTCCAAAGATGTGCAGGTTAGGTTGATTGGATAAGCTACAATTAACCCTTAGTGTCCCAGGGTGTGATGGGTTAGAGGTTAGAGGGATTACTAAGCAGGGATAGGGCCTGGGTGGTATTGGTGTCGGTGCAGACTTAATGGCCAATGGCCTCCTTTTGCACTGTAGGTATTCTATGTTTATGATCCTATGCAATAAGTTACATGGTTAGATATCTACAATGTTAAGTCCATGTAAAATGGTTGCAACACCAGTGTAAAGAGGTCTTCATTGTGTCAAGGAAATAGAAATAATTTTAAGTGATCTATATTTGTATTGTTAAATATTAGAAATAAGGTATAGTTTTAAGCAGGTGTAACTGAATGCTTCAATGTAAGGAGGAGCAAACCTGGAGTTAGATTAATGCTAGACAGAACATAGAACAGAACATAGAAGGTATAGGTAGGTGTGGGAATTTTGGTTTCAATTCAAATAGTGCTTAGAGGTTACAGCGTGAAAAATAAAAAGGTTGGACAAGAAAAAGTTGTTGCTTAGCAACTGGGACAACTTTAGGGTAAGAAAGCTTTTTGGAGTTTAGTTTCAGCTGAATATAGCAGTTGGAGATACGTTGAGAAAGAGAAGGCAGCCCTGCTAAAAAGTGGTTTAAAAGGCTATAGAGCGAACATTTTTCTCAATTTTTCTGGAAGAAAAGCCATCAAACACATGCTGAAAACAAAGAACACCTAGTTAAGGAAACTAAAGAAATGAAGAAAAGTTTCCAAAAAATCAGTGGTTTAAGATACTAGAACAGAGAACAGTTCAGTAAAGAACAAAGAATAATACGGCACAGGAACAGGCTCTTCGGTCCTCCAAGCTTGCACCGATCATGTGTTTCTAACTAGACCATCTACTTGCATCCCTCTATTCCTAGACTGGCAGTCAGAGCTGAGAAGTTGACTAGTGAAAAGTCCAAAAGATATTGGAACTGATTTCAATGTTTATGAGATTTTACAACAACTGGTGAAACACAAGTTCAATTTATTGTGGAAATCAGTGGTCTGATATTGGAGTTTGCGTAAGACAAGATCATAGAATCATAGAACACTACAGCACAAACAGGCCCTTCGGCCTACGAGTTGCGCCGATCACATCTACCAATCCACAGACCTATCTATAACCCCCTATCCTATTCTTTTCCAAATACTCATCCAGAAGTCTCTTAAAAGACCCCAGTGAGTTTGCCTCAACAACCTCCGATGGCAGTCGGTTCCATTCACAAAAGAAACCTGAAAGGAGTGGTGGAAAACCCAAGTGCTTGACTCATTGTTAAAAGTGGAGCAGAAGGTTTCTTTGAAAGAATAGTTTGAAAAAGCTGGAGTGGAATTTTTAATATAAACTGATGGAAAGCATTGTTTGAAATAAGTTTATAAAGCATATCTGTTAGGTGTGGAATTTGGAAATCCACAGAAGATTGATTGAATGATATTAGCCATTTGATTCAGGTTGGCGTGATTTTTTTTTAGTTAGGAATGCATTTGTGAATTTAAGGAGAAATCAAGCTGTTCATATTTAATGTGTCTTTTTTTTTTGTTAAAGCTAATTAGTCGTCTTGTGACTTTGTTACTCAATATTTTCTTTAAAATAAAAGTTACCATCTTTTGAATCAAGGTGCCATTCCTGAACTCCTCATCCAGTAGTAATACGAACTTGGATCATAGCACTTGTGACATCAATGTACATGGAAGGGTAGGAGTAACTCACACAGAGCCAATCCATTTTGCAAGGATGAGAATGTACAACTGTGAGCGCTAGTTAAAATCCTCATTCTTTTCAATTATATCTTTACCACACTGACAGCTCCTTACTTCTCCATTAGCTTCAGAAAACCTGGGTGGACAAATCCAAATAATTTTGTAAACTCCTGAAACTGTTTGTGAACTGTACACAGTTATCTGACAACAATAACAGAAATTCCACTGACTGCAAAAATTTCTTTGAATAACAGTATCACTACCTCTGATGTGTGACCATATAACTGGTTCACTTCAATACACCTTGAGTAGTTATCTATTACTAAGGACATTTTCTGCCCTCACACTCAAATAAATGGGTTGATGGGTTGTGACAGGGCTGCTCTTGGATTTTTCAAGAGTATCCTAGTGCGTCACGTCGTGAATGTACGCTTGACCTGGACCATTTGATGGGCAACACGACAGCTCAGGGACTATCGCTGTGCTGTGCAGATACATGGATTTGGGCCTGTGTCTGTGGGAGTTTGCGCATTCTCCCCGTGCTTGCGTGGGTTTCTCTGGGTGCTCCGGTTTCCTCCCACATCCCAAAGATGTGCTCTTAGGCTAATTGGCAGAACAAATTCTCCCTAAATTGTCTCAAATTTGGTTTTTAATCCATAGATCTATAAACATAGACAGAGATCACAGGTAGAGGTGGGAACATCGGGGTGGCGGTGCGGGCTCATTGGGCCGAAGGGCTTGTTCTTTGTTCTAAATCCATTTATAGGTGTTTCCATGGAAATCCTTCCAATTTCGTAGGAAGAGATCACCAGTGATTTTCATTCCATTCTCTGAATTGTACATGTGATACATCTCAATATAATTTCTTTCAACGCCTTTTGAGAGACCTGGCTGTCTAAACAAATACCATGCTCTGGCTCTGTATTTGTTAATAGATAGGCCAACTAAGATAGGCAGATCTGTAGCATCTTCCTGGATGAATGGAAAAGATGGCACAAATCTGAGGAGATTTACAAGGATGCTGCCTAGATTGGGAGGCAGGCCTTATGAAGATAGGTTGAGGGAGCTGGGACTCTTCTCACTGGAGACACGTAGGTTGAGAGGCGACCTGATAGAGGTTTATAAAATGTTGAGAGGAATAGATAGGGTGGACTCTCAGAGACTATTTCCCCGAGCTGAAATGGTCACTACGAGAGGACACAGATTTAAGGCGCAGGGAAGCAAATACAAAGGAGATGTCAGGGGTAGGTTTTTCACTCAGAGGGTGGTGAGTGAATGGAACCGACTGCCGTCGGAGGTTGTTGAGGCAAACTCACTGGGGTCTTTTAAAAGAGACTTCTGGATGAGTATGTGGAAAAGAATAGGATAGGGGGTTTTAGGTAGGTCTGTGGATTGGTAGATGTGATCGGTGCAACTCGTGGGCCGAAGGGCCTGTTTGTGCTGTATTGTTCTATGTTCTACGTAAATTAACCTCCTTCTTTCGTGAAACTATTGTGCATAGTTTTGGGATCAACATGTTGAGACAATAGAGAGATTCACAACCATAATATCAGCAAATGTAAATACAAAGAAATAGTTGAAAAAGGCTAATTTTGTTAGAACAGAAGAGATTAAGTGGTGATTCAAATTATGAAAAGACGAAATTGTGGGCAGAAATGGATGATTTCCTTAGAGTGAAATCCAAAGCAATAGATAGGACAACAGAGAGCAAGAGAAACCTTTTCTATGTACGGTTGTGATACTGTGAAATGCATCATCAGAGTTAGTGACTGTGCAAAGGTCAACATTTATATATCATGATTTGATTTATTATTGTGACATGTATTAGTATACAGTGAAAAATATTGTTTCTTGCATGCTATACAAAGCATACCATTCACAGAGAAGGAAAGGAGAAAATACAGAATGTAGTGTTACAGTCAAAGCTAGGATGTAGAGAAAGATCAACTTAATGCAAGAGAAGTCCATTCAAAAGTCTGATAGCTGTTCTTGAGTTGGTCAGTCCTCAGACTTTTGTGTCTGGGCTGTATTCATGACCCTTTGCATTTTCTTGCAGCCTTGGGCAGAGCAGGTGCTATGCCAAGCTGTGATACAACCAGAAAGAATGTGGAATTTATACAAGTTGATGAGAGTTGTAGCTGACATACCAAATTTCCTTAATCTTCTGAGAAAGTAGAGGCATTGGTGGGCTATCTTAACTATAATGTCAACACGGTGGGGGGGTGGTGGTAGTGGTGTGTGTGTATGTGGTGGTGACCAGGACAGGTTATTAGTAATCTGGACACCTAAAAATTTGAAGTTCGCGATTTTTTCTACTTTGCCCATTATTGGTTAGATAATGTTTGAGAGCGCAATAGAGGGGCATGACAACATGTGATAAGAACTTTTGACAGGAGTTTTCTTTTCTTTAGGTAGTGTATTGCTAAAAGTTTAGCTAAACATAGAGACGCACAAACTCAGTGTACTAAGACCCTGATTCTAAGACCCTGAAATACAATGTCTCTGCAAGGGCAATTATACAGTTCAAAATTATTTTCCCATCTTTCTAGCAGGCATAATTCAGTAAACATTAATACAAATCAATTATCCCTGTCACCAACTCCAACCAATAACAATTTACACACTGATCTCATGGGAACTTATTTGTCCTTAATTTTGGAAGTTAATTCCCTTGGTTGCCTAGCAAAACAGCAAAGGTTAAAGTTAATATTCCCCAGACTCAAATGCAGGTGCCTCTTTTATGTCTGTCTTGCACTTGTGTTATTAGCTTTGAGCTGTACAGTTCTATTCATCAAACTGGCTTTGGCAGCCATTCTGTTCCTGACAACTGCTGATAAAGAGGCCGTATTAAGTAAACTCATAACCTATGGAATGAACGCTCTGTGTACACCATCTCATCAAGCCCTACTGAATCTTGCTGTTGGTTGAAGTTTACAAGCAAACTTCATCTATTTTACAATTTCAACAAACATGTTTAAATGAGAAATACTTATTCAGTTAGATTTGTCTTTTACAGTGACAGCATCTTGTCAGCATATTCTGTAGTCTAAGATCATTCACTCTTAAATCAGTATTGTGTTAGTGTTCTCAAACCATGATTGTGTTTTTTATTAGCCTAATTTAACCCCGATACATCAAGGACCACTGCTGGAGTGGAGATTCAAGATTCAATTTGTCACAAAATTCACACCCCAGGTGGAAATTGAGAGATTTGGCCAACTGGAGAAGATATTTATTTTCATTAACCATCAGATAAGTTTCTTCATATCAACAAATAGCATAGATCAATGAAACTCTTAAGTACATTTTAAAGTCATTTTCAATCATTTTAATCAAGTCAGGCATGTGTGGTTTTATTATTTTTGCTGTTTCTCTCTTCACAAGTGCTGCCAGAGTGCTGAGTTTTTCCAGCTGTTTCCATTTCAGATTTCAACATTCTGTTGAAATTTTGCTTTTAATTACTTTTAATTACTTTTGGTGACAAATTAATTTTCAGCTAAATGAATAAAGTTGTACGTGGTTAACTCCCAAATACATTCATTAAATACAAACTGTCATTATACTGCAAGAGATTGTGCAGTTGTATAAAGGATTTAAGTTTGTAAATATGCTTACATATTCAGAGAAAATCAGGAAATAATCGCAGCGCAATCTGAAGCACATTTTTTGGAGCGCAGGAACTTTGTGCTGGTCTCACTCATTTCCTAACACTAAAATCTTTAAGAATTAAGGGGTGACATTTTCAAGTAGAATATATCTCAAGTTAAATCTATCAACAAGATTAAAAAGGATGAATAATTGTGAAAGACGATGTCAAAACAAAGAGCACAGAAAAATCTTCACATGTGGAATTGTACTTCGATTTCACGTGTGGTTGTATTGAAGCACCAAGAATTTGAACCATTATACTGTACCTTCGGTTATATGAACTGTTGGGCAATGCGACTTTATTTTTTACAACAAAGTTTATCTTTTTTGAGGGCGGGAGGCTGCGAGGAAAAAGTTTCGTACCTTGGTTCCATGATAAAAATCGTCCACAGCTTGATAGCCCATGAAGGGGAATTGCATGTGAGTGTGGGTGTCGATGCCCCCTGGCAGCACCAGTTTGCCGGTAGCATCAATCACTCTCCCCAGCTGAGGGGGCGACAGGTCGCTGCCCACAGCCTGGATCAGCCCGTCTTCAACATAAACATCAGCCAGGAACGAGCCGTCCTCATTCACCACCTTCCCGCCACGAATCAGGATCCCATTGCCGGTAGGCATTGCCATGTCTACCTTCACGGACACACCGGTGACAGTTGAACTTGCTCCCTTGGCTCCACCGAGCCCCTTTTAAAACAGTCCCGCCTTCGCGGCGATGTCGACAGTAGACTGCGCGTGCTCACGCCTGCACGCACGCGCCCTCATTGCAGCGCGTGCGCATTCCCTGCACGAGGGTTGCACGCGCCAGTGGCCCCAATGCGCGTGTGCCGTGCTCCACCCCAGTTGTTATGATGGGCGGTTTGTGACTTGTTGTCGTCCGTTAGGGCACAAAACAGAGAATGCTGGAAACCCTCCGTCTGAAAGCATCTGTGGAGAGAGAACAGCGTCACTGTTTCGAATCCGGATGACCTTTCTGCAGAGCCCCTTTTACAACGAGCGTAAGCTTGTGCCACATTATATGCATTAACTGGAATTTTTAAAATGGTTTTTGTCTAATTTTGATTATTCTCATTCTGTTTTCTTTATCAATTCTGTGTGCATCCTTTGCTGAATACAAAATCCTCCCAATCCTTTGGCAACATTGTAAATCTCCTCTATAGAAACAATTGTGGACCATCGAACCCGACAAGTGCTCTTAAATTCAACACAATAATGGCTAATTGAACGCCTCACTGCCTTTTATTAACAATTCCTAATCTTTTACATTATTGTTAGTCTGAAATATTAACCTTTGCCTTAAGTATATTCAATTACGGAGCTCTCTGGGTTAGAGATTTTCAAAGACTTACAATCCATTGTGTAAAGAAATTTCTCATTGCAAACCTAATTGGTTTCCCCCTTATTTTGAAATTGTTTCTCCTGGTTTTAGACTAATTCCTAGTTCTAAACAAAGGAAATATTTTACCTGCATCTACCCTACTATTCCTTTAAGTGTTTTGTAGGTTTCAGTGAAATCACCTTTCATTCCCTGAAACTCTAGAGAATACAGGCCCAGTTTGCCCAATATCTCTTCATATGACAGGTCTCCATTCCCAGAACAATTTGGTAATCTTTGTTGTATGCCTTCTATGGCAGTAAGGTCATTACTTAGGAAAGGGGGCCAAAACAGCACAGAGTACTCCAGGTGTGATCTAACCAAACTTGTATATAATTGAAGCAAGATTTCCCTACACTGTGCTCAAATCCTCTTGTGATAAAGTCTAATAGCATTCCCAGTACCTTGCTGCATCTGCATATTACCTTCAGTGACTTATGGACAAGAATACCAGGTTCCTTCAATACATTACAATACAATACTTCAATAATACTTCAATCAATTGGGGGGGAATTGCCCTGAGAATCAACATTGATTCTGGACCCTATGAAGTTTCATTGCACCAGGTCAAACAAGGGTAAGAAACATTCTGCTGATTACCATGTACTGTCCCCTCTCAGCTGATGAATTAGTATCCCTTCATGTTGAACATCAACATTTGGAGGGAGCACTGAGGATGATAAGGGTACATAATATACTCTGGGTTGGTAACTTCAGTGCCCATCACCAAGAGTGGCACAATGGTTAACATTGCTATCTAACAGTTCTAGGGACCTGGATTCGATTCCTGGCTTTGGGTCACTGTCTGTGTGAAGTTTGCACATTCTTCCCATGTCTCTGTGGGTTCCCTGCAAGTGCTCTGATTCCCTCCTACAGTCCAAGCATGTGAGGGATAGGTGGAATGGCCATGTTTAAATTGCCCCTTAAGTCACCCCTTACTGGCTGGGGTAAATGCATGGGGTTACAGGGGTGGGGCCTGGTTGGAATTATTGTCAGTGCAGACCCAATGGGCTGAATGGTCTCCTGCATTGTAAGATTCTGTAGTACCACCACAGGCTGAACTTGGTGGGACCTAAAGGACATAGCTACTAGACTAATATTGAAGCAGAATGGTAAAGGAATCAACAAAGGGAAAAACATGTTTGACATTACTCCCCCTAGCCTGTCTGCCACAGATGCATGTGTCAATACACAGTGTCTCCTTGTGGAAACAGAGTCCTTTCTTTGCATTGAGGATATTCTCCAATGTGCTGTGTGACATTACCACCATGCTAAATGGATGGACTTGGAACTTGGATTAAGTATCCATGAGGTGCTGTGGGCATTCAGCACCAGCAAGAATTGTATTCCACAATCTATAATGTCATGGTCCGACATATCTCCTACTCTACTATTACCACCAAGCCAGGGATCAACCTTGGTTCAATGAAGAGTGGAGGCCATCTTAGGAACAATACCAAGCACACCTAAAAGCAGCAAGTAATAGATAGTGATAAGTGATTCCATTACCAACAGATCAGATCTAAACTCTGCAGTCCTGCCATATCCAACTGTGAATGGTGATGGACAATGAAACAACACTCCACAAATATACCCATCTTTGATGATGGAGGAGCCCACAACATCAATGCAAAAGATAAGACTGAAACATTTGCAACAACATTCAGCCAGAATTGCTAAGTGGGTGATCTAAGCCTCCCCACAACAGTCTCCAATATCACAGATGTTAGTCTTCACTCAATTTAATTCACTCCACAGGATTACAAGAAATGGATGCGGGCACTGAGTACTGCAAGGGCTATGGACCTTTACAATATTTCTGCAATAATACTGAAGATTCATGCTACAGAACTCACTGTGCCCTGAGCCAAGCTGTTTCAATGCAGCAACAACATTGGCGTTTACTCAGTAATGTGGAAAATGCCCCAAATATGTCCTACACATAAGAATCAGGACAAATACAACCTGGCCAATTATGTACACACCAGCCTATTCTCAATCAACAGCAAAGTTATGGAACGGTCATCAACAAAGTTAGCAAGCAGCAACAATAATTTGCTCATGGATGCTCAGTTTTGGTTCCATCGGGGTGACTCAACTCCTAATTTCATTACAGCCTTGGTTGAAAGTGGACAAAAGAACTTAATGCCAGAGCTGAGGTGAGATGACTGCCGTTGACATCAAGACAACATTTGATTGATCATGGCATCAAGGAGCCCTATTGTAATGTCTTGTAGTGAGTAGCAAAGAAGGGTAGATTAAAAAATGAATGTTTTTTAAACGTAATGTGTATGTCTGGCCTGTATTGGAAAGTGTACTAGAATGTTGCCAGCAACAGAGTCCATAATTGGACGCTCCTTAAAAAGACTCAAAAGGGGTTTGTGATTAGTAACTATTATGAAATGCCATCCATAAACACACTGATGGAACTTCTTTACTCTGAAGATGATGGTTAGTTTTTTCATTTGAGAATAAACTTTCTCAAGCAATGCTTCTTTCTCATGCTCTTTTCAATGCTACATCTGTGCTTCTTGAACAATATCTGTCAGAGTGCCAACACTGTAGAAAGATTAGGAACAAATTTTTCATAGTTATTCAGTTTTCTTAAAAAAAATTCAATTCTGGATGCTTCCTTAATCGCTTTTAATCTTCACTTCCCCAGAGTGCAGCACTTTTGTATCCACTTTGAACCCGACGATGTTACTTTATGAGCCTGGAATATAGATTTCTCCCTTTGTATTCTCTCTCTGGCCCTCAACGCTCCTTAAAACTTCTCTGAATTTGCCAGGTCTTGTCTTTAAATGCCCTTGTAATCAGTGTCTTATCTAAATAGATGACCAGTTTTGGTATGTTCTGCAGTAAACTTTCCATTGTGCACTGGAAAATTGCACACACTAATGTGATGCCAAAGAATAGCTGATTACGTTGGTATAAATCTCAGTGGGTATTTATTCATAGAATCATTGAATCTCTATAATACAGAAGGAAGTCGTTTGTCCCATTGAGAGAGCATTGACTCTCTGACAAAGCTTGCTGTTAAAGGAAGTGCTGACCGTTTACCATCAATGCAATTATAACTGGGATTGTCTTGTCTACCTTAATGTTGTTTGACCTGTAACTTCAGAATCATTTTCAGGTTATTCACAGCGTACTGGAGTTGGAATTCCTTTCTCCTATAGGCTGTGCTTAATTTCGCATTGTTCCTAATGTGCCTCCTTCTATGTAGGCATAACATGTAGTTTCCCTCAATTTACATCTCTCCTGGGGGCGATCTCCTCTACATCAGTAGCATTCTTCATATTTCTGATGGGCGCACTCACTATTCCACATTTTAAAAATGTATTTCTTGACGATATTGAGATCAAGTTAATTCCATGATTTCACTGCATAATGGTGCTAGTGAAGGTGCTGACATGTTTCCGCCTTTAGTGAATGTTAATTCACATTCCAACATCTAATTGTTGTACATCTCCCAGATACTGTCCTTGAGAAGTTTATTTATATATATTACAGACTTTATTGTTGACTAGGTGGGATTTGAACATGTTCCAGATGATCATGTTTTCCTTTGCATAGTCCTAGAGAGGTGGGAGGATGTGATCTTACCAAAAAAATTCTAAGAACCAAACAAGCGTGAAAACAGAAGAGGATTGCACTTTCTTTTAGGGGGAGGGCAGAGGCGCTAGTCAAAAGTCGAATCTTATCTTAATCTGTGAAAAAAATGCAAGATCTGTTTCCTGCCAGTAGGGAAGGGGCAGCTCCTGAATGCTGTCAGAATATAGCAAAGGGCACCAACGCATATGCTCAGATCTCTGTGTTCTTTGCAACTGCACAGAACTGTCTGTCACCTTCCCCTAGCTATTTCTGGCTATTACGGCTGATTGCAATTCTCCTCCCTCCATTGCGGAGTTGCATTGCCGATCCCCACACCCTGCATAGACCGATCATCCATCCACTCAACCCCACACAGACCAATCGAACACCCACCCATGGACCATCTGTTCGGTAGTTGCAGAGTCTTCCTTCCAACCATTGTTGTAAAGTGTAGTGGTCTCCCGATTGGCTTGCTCCATTCAGGCACTGCCTCCTCTGAGTTGTCCATCCCTCACACCTCACCTCATTGGCACTGTCCAGTGCTTGCTGGGTATTGTCAATGCCATGCTGGTGCTGCCCAAAAGGGAACTCTCAGAGGGACTCAATGGCTTCTGGTTCCACTGGCTAGGCCTAAAGTCCAAAGATATGCAGGTCAGGTGAATTTGATATGCTAAATTGCATCTTAATGTAAAAGGGACTAGTTAGGGAAAATGCAAGGGTTTGTGTGGATAAGGCCTGGATGGGACTGTAGTTGGTGCACACTCAATGGGTCGAATGGCCTCCTTCTGCACTGTAGGAATCTATGGTGATTTCTGTGTCAGGTAGGGAACTTGCACGGCTACAGAGGAAAGTAAGCCAGGATGATTGCGTCCAGATCTCAGTTGTAACATTTAAATAGAATTTGAATATCGCAAACAGCTTTGCGTGCTTTTCAGGTACAAGGCTGATTTCACTTGATATCTAGTGTTAGTAAGAGCAAGAGACGTGAAAAATCAATTTCTTGACTCTTGCGATGTAACCAGTTCACCCCATAGGGCACAACAGTAAGATTATTCCCGGGTTTGAAATTTCACATTTGTTTGATCCATTTCTCGTAATCATCGTTTCATACATCCATCCTTTATTGTGACATTAAATTTGAGAGTTTTCACCTTAAATAGCATTGGCTTAAAACTTATGCCATCTAGCACATGGCTAGTCATCAGGACATTTAAACAAATTTCAGAAAGACTCACGTTTGCTAGTATGTTGAAATTCACCGGTATTTCATAGAACATAACAGTGCAGAACAGGCCCTTCAGCCCTCGATGCTGCGCTGACCAATTAAGAAAAAGCAATGACCCTCTAACCTAAACCATTCCCTTTTCATCCATAAACCTATCCACTGGCCACTTAAACGCCACCAAACTTGGCGCATCTACAATTTCAGCAGGCAGGGCATTCCATACCCTTACCACCCTCTGGGTAATGAACCTACCTCTGACATCCATCCTATAACTACCATCCCTTAATTTAAAGCTATGTCCCCTCGTGCTAGCTTTCTCCATCCTAGGAAAAAGGCTATCACTGTCCACCCTATCTAAACCTCTGATCATCTTATATGCTTCAATAAGGTCTCCTCTTAGTCGCCTTCTTTCTAATGAAAACAACCTCAAATCCCTCAGCCTCTCCTCATAAGACCTTCCCTCCATACCAGGCAACATCCTGGTAAACCTCCTCTACACCCTCTCCAATGCCTCCACATCTTTCATATAATGTGGGAACCAGAACTGTACACAATACTCCAAGTGCGGCCGCACCAGAGTTTTGTACAGTTGCAACATGACGTTGCGGCTCCGAAATTCAATCCCCCTACCAATAAAAGCTAAGACTCCATATGCCTTCTTAACAACCTTATCGACTTGATTGCCAACTTTTAGGGATCTATGCACATATACACCAAGATCCCTCTGTTCTTCAACACTATTAAGAGTCCTACCATTAGCCCTATACTCTACACATTTGTTATTCCTGCCACAGTGAATTACCTCACACTTTTCCGCATTAAACTCCATTTGCCACCTCTCGGCCCAGCTCTGCAACTTGTCCAAGTCTCTCTGCAAACTATAACACCCCTCTTCACTATCTACCACTCCTCAACTTTGGTGTCATCCGCAAATTTACTAATCCATCCTTCAATACCCTCATCCAGATCATTTATAAAAATTACAAACAGCATGGGCCCCAAAACAGATCCCTGAGGTACACCACTTGTAACCAAACTCCATGATGAATAATTTCCATCAACCACCACCCTCTGTCTTCTACCAGCTAGCCAATTCCTAATCCAATTAGCTAAATCATCCTCAATCCCATACATCTGCATTTTCTACAGAAGCGTTCCATGGGGAACCTTATCGAACACCTTACTAGAGTCCATATATACCACATCAACTGCCTTACCCTTATCCACCTCTTTGGTCACCTTTTCAAAAAACTCAGTAAGGTTAGAACATAGAACATTACAGCACAGAACAGGCCCTTCAGCCTTCGATGTTGCGCCAACCAATATAAAAAGCAAGGTAAGGTATATAGTAAGGCACGACCTACCCTTCACAAAACCATGCTGACTATCCCCAATCAATTCATTTCTCTCTAAATAACTATAAATCCTATCCCTAATAATTCTTTCCAATACTTTGTCCACAACAGAAGTAAGACTTACCGGTCTATAATTCCCAGGAAAGTCTCTATTCCCCTTCTCGAACAATGGGACAACATTCGCTATCCTCCAGTCATCCGGCACTATACCTGTAACCGACGACGACCTGAAGATCAGAGCCAAAGGCTCTGCAATCGCCTCTCTTGCCTCCCAGAGAATCCTAGGGTAAATCCTGTCCGGCCCAGGGGACTTATCTATTTTCAAACCCTCAAGAATATGTGAGACCTCCTCCTTATCTACTTCAATACTTTCCAGTTTACAACCCTGTATCCCAGTGTTCTCCACAACTACATTTACGTCTCCCTGCGTGAATACCGGAGAGAAATATTTGTTCAGTGCCTCTCTGATCTCTTCAGGCTCCACGCACAACTTCCCACTGCTGTCTTTGACTGGCCCTAATCTTGCCCTAACCAATCTTCAATTCTTAACATATCTAAAGAAAGCTTTAGGATTCTCCTTGATCCTATCAGCCAAAGTCTTCTCGTGTCTTCATCCATCTTTGTAATGCAGGCCTATCAACATGTATGGTTCTCTCGATGTGGATGACAAAATGAGGAATTTGATTAATGTCGAGATCAGGGTGGTAGATAGTGTGGAAGTTTCATTTTTTGGTGTAATACTAAATCGGGCCTTTTTACAAATCTTGTGCATCACCCAGCAAGATCACATTTTGGAATGCCATCTTTCTTCTTTTCTCTGTGAGCATAGAATCAGATGGCTCTTATCAATGATAATATGATCATTTTGCCAATTCTTGTTAACCTATTGTGCACTTCTTTCTCTAAGCAAGACCATTTGCTTGGTCTTCTGCTGGTGCATTTATTCTTGAGAATCGTTTTTACTTTGGTAGACATCTTTCTCCGGTCTCTATTTATTTTCTCAGAAACATCAACTCTCGCTACTGCAAAATTTTCTTTAAAAAAATCAGCCTTCTGGCTGAATGCAACAATTTTCAAATTTAAACTTACACATCATATCCTCCTCAAACGTATTTTGATAGATCACCTGGTACACATTAGCCTTGTCAACTGGCTGGGGGATTGGTGCTAGAATCAGCAGAGAGAAAAATCTGAATGTTCCCTTGCATATCTTTAAATTAATGAACCATAGCAATTAATAATCAAATCAGTTTGAATCCTCAAAAACTAGGATTGATTTTGACAAGGTATATGAAAAAAACATTTTTTTTAGGAATGAAGTCATGGGGTTGACTGTTATATATGGCATTTATTTCTTTAAAGGTGATTTGCGTATCTTCCATAGAAGTTTGTTAGAATGATTTCCCCCTCAATAAATTTGCTTAGTTTCTTTGTTTTGTCAACTTAATTACTTCACTCCTCGTCCTATTTCTACGTTCCACTTCAAGTATAGGAATGAAAATGGCACATACTGATCAAACTAACTATGTTTATACAGCCTTAGTATAACTCTATAGTATCATATTTAAATACGATGGTTCTTCATGTTCACGTATTTTAAAGTTGCAACTCCATATTCTCTCAACATTCAAAGTGATGAATCAAGATAATTTGCTATGAAGCGTTGTTAACTCAAATTACCTATCACTCAGCAATTTCACTTTTTCTCCTCTTATAAGTTGTCAATTTCTATTGTTAGCCATGTCTCAATACAATGCAATGAAGTGCTGTATTACAATACTTTAACCTCTTTTTTCCCCACACTTGCTGAAAACTTATTGAAGCATGTTTCTAAAACGAATCAAGACTTCACAAAACAACGAGCATTGATCTTTACTACATGGTACCGGCTGTAAGATCTAAATAATTGACAGTTATGGCCACATTCACTCTAGAAGGTTCTTGATCCAGTGGTCTTCAGGAACTACGAAGTAAGGTAAATTGCTGAGCCAAAGTCAAGAACTTAAAAATAGCCATCCAATCACAGCACATTCCGATCAAATCAGGACTGCAGGGACACTCCAAAAGTGACCATAACTTCTGGTTAGAATAGATGGCTGATGCTAATGGTGGGCAATATTATTACTTTTTTAAATGAACCAGAAAGAGCAAAAATAGTTTAACATATTTTTCAAGTGAAACATTTTTCAGGGGTCTTGAGTTCTTCATTTCTGTGACATTATCAAAATCAATCAGCTGTAATCATTATACAATGAGGGGGGTTTTGTCATAATTACAGCAGTCATTCCATTATAGTTGGTAAATAACCTTGAGTTTGTGAACACTGGAATTCAATAATAAACAATTTTATGCTTGAAATAACTTGATGTACGCTTCTTCTATATCATGTTATTACTGCTCTTATTGACGTGCTTTTCCAATAGATGGTATAAGAAATCTCACAACACCAGGTTAAAGTCCAGCAGGTTTATTTGGTAGTAAAATCCACTAGCTTTTGCAGCGCTGTCTTTTCATCAGGTGAGTGGGAGCTCTTTTCACAAACAGGACATATAAAGACATAGAAACAGTTTATAAAATAATGATTGGAATGCGAGTCTTTACAGGTACTCAAGTCTTAAATGTACAGACAATGGTGAGTGGAGAGAGCGTAAAACACAGGTCAAAGAGATGTATATTGTCTCCAGACAGAACAGTTTGTGAGATTTTGCAAGTCCAGGCAAGTTGTTGGGCGTTATAGATAGTGTGACGTGAACCCAAGATCCCAGCTGAGGCTATCCTCATGTGTGCAGAACTTGGGTATCAGTCTTCGCTCAGCGATGTGTGTCATGAAGGCCACGCTTACCCGAAGATCAGAAGCCAAATGCCTGTGACCGCTGAAGTGTCCTCCAACAGGTAGAGAACACCCTTGCCTTGAGATTGTCGAGCAGTGTTGATTCATCTGTTGTTGTCACTCCAGTGTGGTCTCCCCAATGTACCATGTCTTGGTACATCCTTTCCTGCAGTGTATCAGGTAAACAACTTTGGCTGAGTTGTAAGAGTATGTACTGTATACCTGGTGGATGGTGTTCTCATGTGAGATGATGGCATCCCTGTCAGTGATCCAGTATATCTTGCAGAGATTGCTGTGGCAGGGTTGTGTGGTGTTGTGGTCACTGTTCTCCTGAAGTCTGGGTAGTTTGCTACAGACAATAGTCTGTTTGAGGTAATATGGTTGCTTGAAGGAAAGAAGTGGGGGTGTGGGGATGGCCTTAGCGAGATGTTCGTCTTCATCAATGATATGTTGAAGGCTCCGGAGATGTCGCACCTTCTCCACTCTGGGGAAGTAGTGGATGAGGAAGAGTATTGTGTCCCTTGTTTGCCTTCTGAGGTCGGTGCGATTTTTCGCTGTGGCACATTGGAACTGTTGATTGATGAGTTGAGCACCATATCCTGTTATTATGAGGGCATCTTTCAGCATCTGGAATGTGTCTGTTGCAATCCTGCTCATCTGAGCAGATCCTGTGTATACGGAGGGCTTATCTGTAGGGCATGGTTTCTTTAACATGTTTAGGGTGGAAACTGGAGAAATGGAGCATCATGAGATTATCTGTGGGCTTGTGGTATAGTGAAGTGCTAAGGTGATTGTCTTTAATGGAGATGATGTGTCTAAGAATGCTAATGGAGAGTAGTCCATGGTGAGACTGATGATGGGATGGAACTTGTTGATGTCATCATATAATTGTTTCAGTGATTGTTCACCATGAGTCCAAAAGGAAGAAAATGTCATTAATGGATCTAGTGTATAGCATCGGTTGAAGATCCTGCAGGGTAAAGAGGTCTTGTTTGAACCTGTGCATGAAAACGTTGTCATAGTGAGGTGCAAATTTGTTCCCTATGGCTGTTCCATGTGTCTGGATAAAGAACTGATTGTTGAAGAGGAAGACATTGTGGTCCAGGATGAAGCTGATGAGTTGTAAAATTGCATCTGGAGACTGGCAGTTGTCAGCATTGAGTACTGAGGCAGCTGCAGCAATGACAGTGTCGTGAGGGATGCTCGTGTAGAATGCCGAGACAATCGTTGTGATGACAAGTGACAATTCGGTGACAAGTGGTGTACCTCAGGGGTCTGTTTTGGGGCCCCTGCTGTTTGTAATTTTTATAAATGATCTGTATGAGGGTATTGAAGGATGGATTAGTAAATTTGCAGATGACACTAAAGTCGGTGGAGTGGTAGATAGTGAAGAGGGGTGTTATAGTTTGCAGAGGGACTTGGACAAGTTGCAGAGCTGGGCCGAGAGGTGGCAAATGGAGTTTAATGTGGAAAAGTGTGAGGTAATGCACTATGGCAGAAATAATAAATGTGTAGAGTATAGGGCAAATGGTAGGATTCTTAGTAGTCTAGATGAACAGAGGGATCTTGGTGTGTATGTGCATAGATCCCTGAAAGTAGGCAGTCAGGTCGAGAAGGTTGTTAGGAAGGCATATGGAGTCTTGGCTTTTATTGGTAGAGGGATTGAATTTCGGAGCCGCAGCGTCATGTTGCAACTGTACAAAACTCTAGTGCGGCCGCACTTGGAGTATTGTGTGCAGTTCTGGTCCCCACATTATAAGAAAGATGTGGAGGCATTGGAGAGGGTACAGAGGAGGTTTACCAGGATGTTGCCTGGTATGGAGGGCAGGTCTTATGAGGAGAGGCTGAGGGATTTGAGGTTGTTTTCGTTAGAAAGGAGGCGGCTAAGAGGGGACCTGATCGAAACATATAAGATGATTAGAGGTTTAGATAGGGTGGACAGTGATAGCCTTTTTCCTAGGATGGAGAAAGCTAGCACGAGGGGACACAGCTTTAAATTAAGGGGTGATAGTTATAGGACGGATATCAGAGGTAGGTTCTTTACCCAAGGGTGGTTCGGGAGTGGAATGCCCTGCCTGCAGCAGTTGTAGATGCGCCAAGTTTGGTGGCGTTTAAGAGGTTAGTTGATAAGTATATGAAGAGAAGGGAATGGTTTAGTTTGGAGGGGCATTGCTTTTTATATTGGTCGGCGCAACATCGAAGGCCGAAGGGCCTGTTCTGTGCTGTAATGTTCTATGAGGAGTGCTCCTGGTTCAACTGCTACATGTGTGCTGAGATTCTGTAGGAAGTCCATAGTGTCACAATAAAAGTTGGGAGTTCTTCGTACAATGGGTTTCAGGATGCCCTTGATGTAGCCCAAAAAGTTCTCGCACAGGGTCCTATTGCCCGATATGATGGGATGGCCAGGTGTGTTTGCCTTGTGTATCTTTGGGAGGCAGTGGAGATCTCCAACAAGGGGAGTACATGAGAAAAGAGCATGGAAGGTGCTCTGAAGGTCCGGATCAAAAGCTTTGATCAGTCTGTTGAGTTGACGGATGTGCTCTTTCATCGGATCCACAAGTCTGTGATCATCCCCATTGTTCAGATGTCAGTCCACTTCTTTACAGTAATCCATTCTGTTCAGTATGGCTCCTCTTTTATCTGCTGGTTTGATGACAATGTTGCGGTTGGTCTTGAGAGCGCTGATGGCATTTCATTATGCTTGGGTGATGTTTGGGGCTGTCTTGAGTGTGTGGCTGATGAATCTGGTATTGATGCCCTACCTGATGGCTTGAGCATACATGTCAAGGGCAGCAGCCTTCTGAAGGAGTCAAATTCAGCTCTTTCCTCTTCAGTTGCTGCACTGTGGATCTGTTGACTGTTCTGGTTCATTGGCTGTCTCATTGTGTTTGCTATTGGCCTCTTGGAGTTGTGGATGAATTCCTCTGTGTCTGTTGTGAGACTGATGAGGTCTATTTTGGTGGTGGGGCAGAAATTGAACCCTCAGCTGAGAACTTCGATTTCATCTGGTTGAAACGTGTAGTCCGACAAGTTGACAATGGACTTCCCTGCTGTGGTACTGTTTTCTACTGTGGTACCACGGGAGGCTTGGTTACTGCTAGTGGTGATGCCAAGTTTCTCAAGTTTCCTGTTCTTGGTGAGCATGTAGATTTTGTAGTTCCTTTGTCTCATCTGCTTAGCAGAGTTTTGCAGCTGGTCTGCGTCCTGAGTGCAAATTGAAAATATGGACTCTATCTCTACAGCGTTTGCTGTAGAGCTTGTGTAGAAGGTGGTTGAGGAATGTGAAAGAGGTACAACGCAAAGTCTGTCAGCATAGTCTATGTTATAGGTTGGCCTGAGTGAGTTTGTGATCTGTAGTCCTTTTGGTATTTTGAATGCTTTCTTGCATCTTTGTAGAAACTTGATATCTGTATCAATATGTGCTATCTTCTTGGAGACCCACACCTCTTGGAGTTGGTAGTTTGTGGCGTCAATGATAGGTCATGCTATGGAGATGCCGGCATTGGACTGGGGTAAACACAGTAAGTTTCACAACACTAGGTTAAAGTTCAACAAGTTCATTTGGTAGCAAAAGCCACTAGCTTTTGGAGTGCTACCCCTTCATCAAGTGAGTGGGAGTTCTATTCACAAACAGGGCATAAAAAGACAAACTCAAATTTACAAATAATGGTAGGAATGTGATTCTTTACAGGTAATCAAGTCTTAAAGATACAGATGTGAGTGGAGAGAGCATTAAGCACTTTGGGTAAGCATTCTCCAAGGCAGCCTTCATAACACATGACAACGCAAAGTCACTGAGCAGAGACTGATAGCCAAGTTCCGCACATATGAAGTCGGCCTCAACCAGGATCTTGGGTTCATGTCAAAGTATCTGTAACCCCCATGACTTGCCTGGACTTGCAAAATCCCACTAACTGTCCTGTCTGGAGACAATACGCATCTCTTTAACTGTGCTTAACGCTCTCTCCACTCACATTGTCGTATCTCTGAGACTTGATTACCTGTAAAGACTCTCATTCCAACCATGATTTTGTAAATTGAGTTTGTGTCTTTATATGCCCTGTTTGTGAATAGAGCTTTGACTCACCTGATGAGGGGGCAGTACTCTAAAAGCTAGTGGCTTTTGCTACCAAATAAACCTGTTGGATTTTAACCTGGTGCTGTAAGACTTTTTACTGTGTTTACCCCAGTCCAATACCAGCATCTCCACATCATAAGATAGACGATAGCAGAGACGTACAGGGTAGGAAGATCTGGCAGAGAACTAAACTACAGCTCTCCCCATGTTTTAAGAGGAGAGGCAGGGGAAAATAGCACCATGAGGGTGCCAAGGGAAAAGCATATAGGACCCACAGCAATAGAAACATGTGAAGCAAGGAAGTTATTCTCAGCTTCATGAAGCCACCAGTTCATAGAACATAGAACATTACAGCGCAGAACAGGCCCTTCGGCCCTTGATGTTGCACCGGCCAGTGGACCCTCTAACCTAAACTATTCCAATATCATCCATATGCCTATCCACCGACCATTTGAATGCCCCCAAAGTAGGCGAGTCCACAACTGTTGCAGGCAGGGCATTCCACGCCCCTCACCACCCTTCAGGTGTGTATTTTAGAGAGTGCATATGGTGAACTGAATCTAATGCATTGGATATGGCTCACGTCGGTGACACTGAAGACAGGTGTTGTTACAATACGAGTGTGGCCATCTGACCATGATCAGTGGCACCAGTCAATTAATAGCTGGAGGCATGGGACCCCTCCAATGCGCATGCAGGGGCAGACCGATTTCAGCATTACCTGATGTGGAGGCTGCCTGCCAGCCCTATAATCAGTCCTGTTTTGTTGATTATAATCATCGTCTTCCCTCACCTGATGTATCAGTACGCCTCCAGATTGTACACCATTTGAAAGAAGCAGTGGATGTAACAAAGTAGAATTTCTTCTTGGTGAGATCTTCAATGTCTACCAGCAAGAGTGATTTGGTAGCACAACTACAGACCAAACTTTCTGGGTTCTGAAGGACAAATCTATCAGACTTTGCCCTTGACTGGTAGCCAGGGAACAAGTAAATCTCCTTTATATTCTGTACTATTATTTCATAGGCTCATCCTCTGTTGGTGTCTACTTCATTGCCTCCACTGGTAACAACTAGCGGTGAAGTAGATTTTCAGTATGTCATTTGTCATTACTTGTGGGTTTATCATATTCATTCTTTGGTGGCCATATGTCTAATTTATTTGTTGTTACATTAATGCAGTTTTCTACAAATCCATTTTGTTTTACACTGATAATTTGATTTTGCAACTTTTATACCTTGAGTTTTAAAGATTCACTCCCAATTTTTTTTTTTTGCCTTCCACTTCACTAAGTACATTTCTATGCATTTTGATTTACATACAATTTTCTTTTTAGTGCTTTGCTGTTGTAATGTTCAGCCATTTAAAACTCAAATGTGGCATCAACTAATTAGTCCCCATTTATCAATTCTTGGGTCTTGATGCTTTACTTCAGTTTTTCACAGAAAATTCTTACTACGTGTTTTACGGCTGAGCAAAATTCAACATCATGAAAATAAACTAAACATGAACAAACAACTGTACATTGTACCATTAATTGCATTTCAGAGTACCCGACCATTTATCTTTTTGGTCCAGTCCATTCTAATCATTTCACTGTGCAACCATGACACTGAACAAAATTGCATTTGATTTTTTTCAGGTTAAAATGAAGCATGAACTGTAACCCAAAAACTAATTGGAACTGGAGTTTGTCTTGTGATTTTCTTAAATTCAATTCCAAATTTTCAGAAATAACCACAACCAGCTTATCATTCAAAACAAAATAAATTAAAAAGCTTGGAGCTGGGGGATGAGAAAGAACACCCTATGAAGCCAACAATCGTTTGAGCAGAACACACAGCATTAAAATTCATCATCACAGCATCATGTACTAATGTACAAGAAAATATCAGTACTGCCTGAAAATTATAACCTTAAAAACCATCTAAATCTCAAAAAGCTAAAACAGATTTTGTTTTAAACTTGAGGACGATTACACACAGAATTGCAGCTATCCACAATTAACATTCTAAGAATCAATATTCTCCAAGTATAGCAGACATTTTACGAGAGATCCAATCACTGCATTAGTATTGATTTCAGTCATCTAATCAAAATGAAAGCCCTACAGAGTGTAATTGCTCTCAAAAGATACTCCATATGCATATTGAATGGATTCAATGATAAAGTTCTGCTTAAAACAGAAGATTGTGATTCATATTAATGCCCCAGCAATTTTCTGCATTTGATCTCCAATTTCACTGCCCTTTTAATGTTTATATGGACACTGCCACTTTCTGTAAAAAAAACTTAGTTGATCCAGTTAAATAAAGATCGTGGTTAGATGAGCAGCTTAAGGGCTCAATATTCTGTGGTGAATGGCTCATCATCTGACTCAACAAGACCCTGTTCATCACCTACAAGGCACATATCAGAGGTGTGATAGGATATTGTCCACATGCCTGCTTGATTGCAGCTCCAACATATTCAAAAAGGTCAACATTATAAGACAAAACAGCCCACTTGATTAACACTCCAACACTGACTCAGTGACAGTAGTGGTTATCAACTGCATAGTACACTGCAGCAATTCCTCCAGGCTAACACGAGATCCCTACCAATTAAAAGGGCATAGCCAGCAGGTGCATGGGAACACCACCAGCTGCAAGCTCCCTTCTAAGTCATATTCCATCCAAATGTGAAAATATATTGCTATTCCATCATCATTTGGTCAAAATCATGCAACTCTCTAATTAACTGCAATGTGACAGTACTTTCAATATAGACTACAGCAGTTTTGGGAGGGCAGTCCACCACCTTCTCTAGAACAATTTGGGATAGGTGATAAATCTAAATCTTGTAAACCGTAATTGTTTTCCAATCAAAAAAAAAGTGGGATAGATCACCCAACTCCAAGTTTGCTGCTGTTGAACCAGGAATTACATATGCTCCATTAGTAATGAGGTTAAAGCTGCCAACTCCATTTACACATATTCCAGAAAGCGACTTCTTGCATCTATCCCAATCATATGAAGATTTGGAAAAAAATTGGAGAAGTGACCTGCTGGAGGGTTCAATGAAAATCACTTTTTGTCTTGGCATCTCCAAGCTTTCAGTTAACAAGGATTTTGATTTGCTGGTTAGATCACATATATTCTGAAAGCAAAGTCTATGTTGCAGTTTTATAGTTCTTGATGTTCACATTCCAATACATTGCTTGGTACAGTCCTCAATCAATCACTGACGTTGATTAGATTATGATGCATGTGCTAAAGCAATCAATGGAACAATCCGTGCTACATCTCAGCTGTTGGCTTCAGGTGTTTTATAAGTGTCTAGGACCTAATTATACCATGTTGGTTTCCTTATCTCCTTGGGACCTTATTTACCCAAACTGTGAAGGCCATTAAGTTTTTATGACTAATGATCTTCAGCTGGGTTTTCACATTAGTGGCTACATACCAATTATACCTACCATGTTGGCAACATTTCTCATCATTCCTTAAAAAAACTCATATCTATATTTGTATATTCTGGAGCTATTAATATATAAATATGAAATCATTTGTTACTCCACATCACTGAACTATCATAGAACATTACAGCGCAGAACAGGCCCTTCGGCCTTCGATGTTGCGCCGACCAGTTAAGAAAAATCAGGTTTAATGATTTTAGATTATAACTTCTGCTTCAATTTTATTTTTTTTTTTATATGCTCAGTTCAGATTTTTCTAATTTCTTTATTTCATTTTATATGGTCTTCAAGCCACTTACATTTTGCTTTATTTTACTACACTTTTTTTTAAAACCATATCCTTTACCATTCCCTGTGGGGTTTTTTTCCATGAAAGCCTTTGCCACTTAATCTCTCATGCTCTCCACCCTATCATAGATTTTCCTTTTTGATCTTCCATTCTTCCTTCCACTTGTTGAGAACCTGTTCATTTTTGTAGTTCTGGGTCAGGGATGGATGCGGAAGAGAGTGTTTAGCAAGTTTAATTTTAAAAACAATTTGTAGAAGAAAGCCTTCCCAATACAGCTTCTATCATAAATCATTTCCCATCTTGGTGATGCATCAGAGGTTAATTTTATGCAAAATAGAATTCCTGGGTAACTTCACAGTGGGTTCAATGTCCAGCAGTTGGTACTGCTATCTCAATTCCAGGGATCAGGGTTGACTCTGACCTCAATTCCAGGGATCAGGGTCGATTTTGCATGTTCTCCCAATGTTTATGTGGAATTCCTCCAAGTGGTCCGGTTTGCTCCCACAGTCCAAAGATGTGTGGCTTAGGTTCATTGGCCATGCTAAAAGTTGCCCCTTAGCATCCTGAGATGGGTAAATTAGAGGGATTAGCAGGTAAATGTGTAGGGATTTGGGCATAGGGTCTGTGGTCGATACAGACTTGATGGGCCAAATGGCCTTTCTGCACTGTAGGGATTCTGTGGTTTATATGATAAACAATGTATGCTGACATTGCAAATTACATCAATTCACCAACAAAGTGTAGGTCAGTTCTTTTATTCAAATTGTGTAATTCTCATCCACGTAGCAACAAATCAGAGTTTAAATAGATACACAAGTTATCATTAAAAAATAAATGCTCAGTCCAATCTTCAACACCTTATAACAGATGTTAATAGTTGTTCGAAAGGGCAGTAAGGAATTGCTGGTTCTTCAGTCAGTAATTTGTATAGAGGGGGAGATAATCCTTTTCTCCCCCAAAAAAGTAAACAATCCTTTTAAATTATGAAATGCATTAGGATGCACATAGCCTATTAAGCATCCTAAAGGAACTTGATTCTAAACTGAGGAAAATAAAAAATAAATATAATTTAACTATCATTTAGTCTTTAAAGAATGGTTACTTTATGTAATAGATTGCTATACATCATACTGATTTAGTTAAATAATATCAATGAAAGATGGGCAACTTTCTGCTTTTGGAATTAAAGAAAAACACTGCTGAAACAAGAGGAAACTGAAATCAGTCCAAGCAAATATTGGACATACCATAGGAAAAAGAAGCAGGAATAGGTCATTCAGCCCTTTGAACTTCTACCATTCCTAATCATCAAATTCAGTATCCTGATCTGTCTTCTCCCCATCCACCACCTCCTGCAATATTGTTGTAGACCGTTAGCCCCAAGAATTTAATCTCATTCCTTCTTGAAATCTCTCAACATTTTGGCCTCGATTCCTTGTCAGATTCAATGCTCTCAGTGAAGAAACTTCTCCTCAGCTCAGTCCTAAAAGGTTCACCTTATCCTTATCCTCAGACTGTGATCCCTAGTTCTGTTCCACCATAAGGAACGTTCCTTCTGAAAGTACCCTGCCTATTTAGGTTTCTGTGAGATCCCCCTTCCCCCAGTCCCCTTATGCTACTGAACTAACCAACTTAAGTTTTTCCTCACAGGACAGTTCTGCCATCCTAGGAATTAGCCTGGTAAATCTCGCTCTATAGCGAGAACATCAGATACGGACACCAAAACTGTACACAATGCTTCTGGTGTGGCCTCATCAAGACCTGTAAAAAAACCATCCTATTCTATATTCAGATCTCCTTACTGTGACATAGAATCAATGGAATATTCAGCTGTGTTAAATGATTTTTTCCCATTCTCACCTTCTTTGCATCAGAGATCAGGATAACGTCACAACAGTTAAAAATCTTATTTGGTGATACAAACATATTTTTAATTTTTGCTTAATGTGAGTTAGCACTGCATTTGGTTGCCTAAAATTATAATTTAAAAGGTTATTAAGCCAGCTTGAATAAGAATCAACTCAAATTCAAATTTCCTCATTGTAGTAATATACCTTTTAACACTTAGATGAAGTAGGCCAGAGAATTGTTCACTGGGGTTGATTGTGCTGATCTCAGAAAATTGCATGCAGGTGCAAAAAAATCGATTTTGTGACCAATCCCAAAGAGTTTGAGAGTCTCCCAAGCCATTTGCTAATGACATGAACCAGATCTTGCCCAGAAAGGATGAGTCTGCTTAGCATATTTGAAGTAGTATTGAATTATGCATAGCCCATTCAAATTCCAGCACCTGGAAGACTCCGAATTTTTGAGTGTGGCATGATAACAGTGAGAATCACTACCAATCTCCAGTAGCGTAGACATGGAGTGACAGTCAACCTGGGGGGACTCGGAGGCCATTGAAGCTTGGGTGGTCACCGGACATCCCAACAATGGCCAATAGGCAACCTGGTGGTGCCAGTTGGGCACCCCACCAGTGCTCGTGCCAAAGGGGTGGGTCCTGAATGGGGTCTATGAAAGAGGTTTGGGGGGGGGGGGGGGGGGGGGGGGGGGGGGGGGGGGAGTCATGCAGAGGTAGATCATGCCTGGGGTCAAGGGATCCATTTGGGGGTCCCTGTGTCGAAAAAGGGGAACATGCTGCCAATGGGGAAAGAGAGGGAGTCTCCCATTGCACTGAAAGATTGGGATGCCCGAGCACTCTGAAACCAGGCTCACTTCCCCAGCGCAAAACTCCCAACTTTACAAAGAAGTGACTGAGTATGGGAGGATTGCAGTGTGGCACATGCCTGAGACTGGCACAGATCACTCCATTATCCTTGCTGTTATGGCACTTCCATCCTTAGTCTGCTACAAATGATTTTCTATCAGTTATTTTAAAACAGATTTTCAGATCAAAAACTCCTTAATTGACTTTTCTATAAAATCAGATATTACAATAGTTTAAATTTCTGACATTTGAATTTAAACATGCTATAAAATGAATTGAGTGGCAAGTTTATTTATTTGTGGATGTGGGTTTGTAGAAAAGACAGACTGACTGATTAGTATCTGAACTAGGACACAAGCCTTTTAATGCAAAGCTCCTGTATCAATGGCTTCACAATTCATTGAAAAGACTGTTTGCCGTCACATCCCTGCTATCTGGTCCATCTAAATGGTACCCAAATAATAGAATTCAAATAAACCATATTATTAAAAATGTTCCTTCAACTGTTCGTGATTTTGGCTCAATGACAGTATGATGTTCAATTGTTACAATCTGTCTTGAAGGAAGCTAGGGAGGGGGGGATATTAAAAAAAAGATATTGTCTCATTCAAGGATGGATAACATCTGAAACATAAAAAGACTACTCTGTGGACTCCCATTTACCTTATTTGATTAATAAAAACAGAAACAATCCCAAATCACAACAAACAAGTTTCCAGCAGGTTGAGCCATGGATATCAACATGGAAAAGTGGACAAGTGTACTTTGCAAATTTTGTGAAAATAAAACTGTGCTGCAGAAATGTTTAAGTATTCATCTTCATGAACCAGAAAACAGTGAACTGTAAAGTTCTGGAGCTCATGCAAAGATGAGAATTTCTGCTAGCTTGCATCTATCAGTGAAGTTCACCCAAAAGCCAGTCAAGCTAGAGTAAAAAGGTTGAGGATCAGCACAAATGTCATCCAGCAATCATTTTCAAATCTTTGTGCTAATTAAAGAAATATTGTGCAAGAAGTTGACTGTGCCCACAAAACTCAGAAAGCCACTAGAACAAATGAACCATGATTGCAGTTTCTGCTTGTTGTTCCTATTTTCTGACCTTCAAGTTCTTAAAAATAAGTTGGCCCTTTTGGCAAGGTTATTAATGGACATGCTTTAAAACTTTTGAATAGATTTTTTTTGAAAGCAAGAAACTGACTATTACACATTATTACAACAGCAAATGGTTCCAGATAACCGTTTACAGTCATTTTCTGTCATTTGAAAATCAGATTACTCACAAATACTAGACAAGACATTCAACTGAAATGTCATTCGAATTTAAATCTCATCATTAATCAGTTTTCAGTGGTACTAATCAAACTACAAAGTTACCATTTCTATTAAGAAGGAATTTTTTTTTAAACCACTAAGATGTTGTCTAATTGTGCTGGGTCATGGCAGATTGTGTATGGCTATATGCAAATGAGTGAAAAAATTTCAAACAGCACAATTTGTACCAAGATTACCGATTGCACAGTAAGTGGCAACTCTACCAAAGAAAGTTTAATTTTGTGTTCTTGCTAATTTAAATATATATCTGCTGCTGCAACTATAGAATGTGTCCTCTAGGAGGCAACAGTACTAAAACCTCCTTTCCAAAGATTTAGAACATAGAACATTACAGCACAGAACAGGCCCTTCGGCCTTCGATGTTGCGCCGACCAATATAAAAAGCAATGCCCCTCCAAACTAAACCATTCCCTTCTCTTCCATATACTTATCAACTAACCTCTTAAACGCCACCAAACTTGGCGCATCTACAACTGCTGCAGGCAGGGCATTCCACTCCCGAACCACCCTTTGGGTAAAGAACCTACCTCTGATATCCGTCCTATAACTATCACCCCTTAATTTAAAGCTGTGTCCCCTCGTGCTAGCTTTCTCCATCCTAGGAAAAAGGCTATCACTGTCCACCCTATCTAAACCTCTAATCATCTTATATGTTTCGATCAGGTCCCCTCTTAGCCTCCTCCTTTCTAACGAAAACAACCTCAAATCCCTCAGCCTCTCCTCATAAGACCTGCCCTCCATACCAGGCAACATCCTGGTAAACCTCCTCTGTACCCTCTCCAATGCCTCCACATCTTTCTTATAATGTGGGGACCAGAACTGCACACAATACTCCAAGTGCGGCCGCACTAGAGTTTTGTACAGTTGCAACATGACGTTGCGGCTCCGAAATTCAATCCCTCTACCAATAAAAGCCAAGACTCCATATGCCTTCCTAACAACCTTCTCGACCTGACTGCCTACTTTCAGGGATCTATGCACATACACACCAAGATCCCTCTGTTCATCTAGACTACTAAGAATCCTACCATTTGCCCTATACTCTACACATTTATTATTTCTGCCATAGTGCATTACCTCACACTTTTCCACATTAAACTCCATTTGCCACCTCTCGGCCCAGCTCTGCAACTTGTCCAAGTCCCTCTGCAAACTATAACACCCCTCTTCACTATCTACCACTCCACCGACTTTAGTGTCATCTGCAAATTTACTAATCCATCCTTCAATACCCTCATCCAGATCATTTATAAAAATTACAAACAGCAGGGGCCCCAAAACAGACCCCTGAGGTACACCACTTGTCACCGAACTCCAAGATGAATATCTCCCATCAACCACCACCCTCTGTCTTCTATCTGCTAGCCAATTCCTAACCCAATTAGCTAAATCACCCTCTATCCCATACATCTGCATTTTCTGCAGAAGTCTTCCATGGGCCACCTTATCAAACGCCTTACTAAAGTCCATATATACCACATCAACCGCCTTACCCCCATCCACCTCTTTAGTCACTTTTTCAAAAAACTCAATGAGGTTAGTAAGGCACGACCTACCCTTCACAAAACCATGCTGACTATCCCCAATCAATTCATTTCTCTCTAAATAACTACAAATCCTATCCCTAATAATTCTCTCCAATACTTTGCCCACAACAGAAGTAAGACTCACTGGCCTATAATTCCCTGGAAGGTCTCTCTTCCCCTTCTTGAACAACGGGACCACATTCGCTATCCTCCAGTCCTCCGGAACCACACCCGTAACCAACGACGACCTGAAGATCAGAGCCAGAGGCTCTGCAATCTCCTCTCTTGCCTCCCAGAGAATCCTAGGGTAAATCCCGTCCGGCCCAGGGGACTTATCCAACTTCAAACCCTCGAGAATATCTAGCACATCCTCCCTATCTACTTCAATACTTTCCAGTTTGCAACCCTGTACCTCAGTGTTCTCCACAACTACATTTACATCACCCTGCGTGAATACCGAAGAGAAATATTTATTCAGTGCCTCTCCAATCTCTTCAGGCTCCACGCACAACTTCCCACTGCTGTCTATGACTGGCCCTAATCTTGCCCTAACCAATCTTCTATTCTTAACATATCTAAAGAAAGCTTTAGGATTCTCCTTAATCCTATCAGCCAAAGTCTTCTCGTGTCCTCTCTTCGCTCTCCTCAATTCACTCTTTAGCTCCCTCCTGGCTAATCTATAGCTATCCATTGCACTAACCGAGCCTTCAATCCTCATCCTGACATAAGCCTCCTTTTTCCTTTTAACCAGCAAATCAACTTAGCCAGATAAATTTCAAACAGGATAAATCAACAAATAAATATAAATACTTGTTGCAGGGTTTTAAAAACAGGATTGCCAGGAGTTGCTATTGTACAATTGCCATTGTACATTATGAGCAAATAAATTCAAACTTAGTATTCATTAATGGCTTTATGTTCTGAAGGAAACAAAAGAAATAGAATATGAAGTAGAATAAAGAGGCAGTCTGGTGGTTAGCATTGCTGCATCTCAGCACCAGGGAACTGGATTTAATTCCAGCCTTGGATGACTGTGAGGAATTTACAAGTTCTCCCCATGTCTGCATGGGTTTTATTCAGGTGCTCCAATTTCCTCCCATAGTCTGAAGATGTGCAGATTAGGTGGATTAGCCATGCTAAATTGCCCATTAATGTCCAAAGATGGTCATTTGGGGAGATTAGAAGGGTAAATATATGTGGTTATGGGGACAGAACCTGGGTGGGATGCTCTGTCGGAGAATCAGCGCAGATTCTTTGGGCCAAATGGCCTCCTTCTCCCCAGTAGGGATTCTATCAAAGATAGGATTAATTAATAGCTCTTTTCAACAGCCACCATACACATGAACTGAAGGGATCTCTCAGCTCGATATGATTTTATGATCTTGTTTCAGGCCTTAATCTTAAGACATTTACATAAATGAATTGTTACCAATGCTCCAAATCTGGCACACAAAGTGAACTTAAGAGGCCAAAAACCTAAAAGAGGTAAACTCCAGTAAACTCAGATTCCAGAGTACTAGTAGCCTTGGTAAATAATCACTCCTTTTCATAGAATCCCTACAGTGCAAAAAGAAACCATGCAGCCCATTGAGCTTGCACTGACCACAATTCCATCCAGGCCCTGTTCCCATAATCCCTTGTATTTACACTGCTCGGACTTTTAGATCATGCAAATCTTCCAGGTGCACCCCCCACACCCTCGAAGTCTTTGCATCCAGCCATCTGGATGGCAAATGCCCAATTGCTTATAACATCTAACTGTGGAGCTAAATTCAATGCAGAAATAGCAGACTCTTGGATATAGCTCAATTAATTCTGGCCAGGTTTTTGCCTAGAATTGGATGCACAGTATGACAGGGAAGTTAGAAAACAGAGATACATTGTTTGATAATTCTCATTTGCAAATAATCTGTTCAATGCTCAACAGCAACAGAGAACCCAAGAATGGAGATGTGAATTGAATGTTTTAACTCACTCAGAATATAAAGTGGTAGGAGTTAATCCTCAAATGTGCCAAGAAATTCATTTGTAAATCTGTTTTTTCCCCAATAGTATTCTGGCTGACTGCCATTCTTGGGCTTATATTTGAACCAATCCAGAAAATAAAATGAGTAAAAAAACTATTATTTACAAAGCTTACCTGGAGCCCAGAGACACAGCTACTTCAGATATTTTATGAAGAATGTTCATTTACATACATCATCACAAGCCCATCTTCAAATGGCACGGTTCTATCAGGAAGTCATTGATAATATTAAGATAAGACAAAATATCTCAACTCATTTAAATAAAAATGCTTCAGAGTCACGATAGATATATTGCACCTGAACAAATGTTTCTCCTTCTGTGGGATTCTTTTGATGTATAGAGGAAAACAGAAAAAGGGAGCAGTAGCAAAAATTACCTTTGGTAATGTAAAAGTCATTTTTTATTTGTGTTTACATTGTTCTTCATGTTCCCAACTCAGTTTTCAGGGCACCTAACAAGTTTAATAGTTAAAAATCATAAAACATGCAATTTATGACAAAATGAATAAATAAAGGCAATATTTTAGAAACAGCTAGTAAAAGAAAGTGTAAATGCAGAAACTTAAGTTATTATTTATTTTCATTTTCCATATTAAAACAAATTTATACGTACATAGCTTGAATGCATGATACAAACCAAAAAAACTGCATGGAACAGGTTACCATGCACTTAATTGGCTCCCATAAACCAAAGTAAATAAATATTGCATCACACAGTCAGACAAATCCAGTTTTCTTTTCAAGTACCAAAAGAACTTAAAAGTCACAATATGCACTGTACCGACAGGAGCTTAAATAAAATTAGTAGATGTATTGCACATCTAGCAGACAAGCAAGGATTCATCATCACTGGCTTCACTCTTCAGTGTTACTTCGAGGCACTCTTCAGGTATCTGGGCTGTATGGACTATTCCACAGTGCTCACAAGGCCCATCTCTATTGTTAGACTGTTCTCTGTGAGGAGTTGAAACATAGTGTTGTCTAGTTCCCTCTACCCTATTGGGGCTAGGCTCAGTTACTGGTCTGCAACGGTCCCTCGCATCCATATCAGATGCAGCTTCAGAAATTGGAATTAACAATTCAACATCATCATCATCATCATCATCTCTTCCATGCACTCCATTATCAAGCTGCCGCAAAGGACTCTGGTTCTGACCTGTTGAACTATATCGCCCAATAGAAAACCGCACCCAGCGTAAACTCTGAGTTACCCTGCTCAGGGCACTGCTCAACTGCTGTCTTGCGGGACTAATGCTTGGCTGCTCTGAGCTTCTCGATTGTGAGGGGACTACTTCAGTGGCAATATTAGTGTGGCAGCCAGCAGAAATCCCTGTTGCTACTACACCAGCTTCTACTGCAGAGGTTGGTGCAACCTTTTGAGGTAGAGGGGCTGCTACACCACCAACTGCACCTGGCATATCTCTCTGTTCACCATCTCTATCTGCTTCATCAGAGTCCAGTGCCAGTAGACTTCTGTGCAGACTGTTCCTTTCAGGTTCCCTTGTAACATTTTGCTCACCAGCAGCATCACCTCCATCTGTTGATACAAGTGCCAGAGATCCCGAATTCCTGGATCTTGCAAAGCTAAAGACACGGTTCCACAGGTTAGATCGCCTACTGGATGTATTGGATCGAAAAGAGGTCAATCCAAGTTGTGACCGCACTGCCAATCGAAGGTTTTCCAAAATAGATGCCTAAAAAGTAATTGAACAAAATTAGGTTCAGAAATAAATCCTATAAAAACTTTAAATTATAAGACCTCATATCACACCTCTCAAAATCCTCAATTAACTTACTGCACCAAAAAATAATAAAAAAAAATTTTGCAAATATTAATGTACCAAAAAGTAGTTAATTTATTGTGGTTCTGTTGAGTGAAGGAAGAACATTAAGTTATATGTTAAGATATTTATGACAAGTCTGATGAATCCAAAACTTTTTTAACACTAGGTGCTGACTCTAGTGCGGCCACACTTGGAGTATTGTGTGCAGTTCTGGTCCCCGCATTATAAGAAAGATGTGGAGGCATTGGAGAGGGTTCAGAGGAGGTTTACCAGGATGTTGCCTGGTATGGAGGGCAGGTCTTATGAAGAGAGGCTGAGGGATTTGAGGTTGTTTTCGTTAGAAAGAAGGCGGCTAAGAGGAGACCTTATTGAAACATATAAGATGATTAGAGGTTTAGATAGGGTGAACAGTGATAGCCTTTTTCCTAGAATGGAGAAAGCTAGCACGAGGGGACATAGCTTTAAATTAAGGGGTGGTAGTTATAGGACGGATGTCAGAGGTAGGTTCTTTACCCAGAGGGTAGTAAGGGTATAGAATGCCCTGCCTGCTGCAGTTGTAGATGCGCCAAGTTTGGTGGCGTTTAAGAGGTTAGTAGATAAGTTTATGGACGAAAAGGGAATGGTTTAGGTTAGAGGGTCATTGCTTTTTCCTAATTGGTAGGCGCAACATCAAAGGCCGAAGGGCCTGTTCTGCGCTGTAATGTTCTATGTTCTAACTGGGTTGTTGTATACATCCAGCACTTCCTGCCTCCTATCCATATACATTGATTGACAGTTTTCTTTTTAAACTTAGCTTTCAGAGTTTACACTTCAAAACACTAAATCATTTAGCAAACTGCTTTCAAAGTTAAAAGATAGTGTAGTTAAAAAAAATTTATATAGAATTTAATAAAGAACAAAATGGATCCCACTTAACACCAACATTTTCAGTATGGTCTTGTTTTAGAATAGGGTTTAAAACTGACTTCCAAAGCTGCAGATTAATGTGGTGATGATAGTTATCACGTGAAAAGTTTACTATTTTCCAGATTCACACAATTTCAATCTCTACATTAAACTATGCACATGTCACATCAGGGAAGTTACAGTGTAAATCATGAAATGGAGATGCAGTCCACTAGACATTTGTATTATTTAATGAACTGAAGTCTTCAAAAGAAATACAGTACAGATAAAACAGTCACAAAATGAATTGTATTTTTAAATCATATATTTCGGCCGCACTTGGAGTATTGTGTGCAGTTCTGGTCCCCACATTATAAGAAAGATGTGGAGGCATTGGAGAGGGTACAGAGGAGGTTTACCAGGATGTTGCCTGGTATGGAGGGCAGGTCCTATGAAGAGAGGTTGAAGGATTTGAGGTTGTTTTCGTTAGAAAGGAGGCGGCTAAGAGGGGATCTTATTGAAGCATATAAAATGATTAGAGGTTTAGATAGGGTGGACAGTGATAGCCTTTTTCCTAGGATGGAGAAAGCTAGCACGAGGGGACACAGCTTTAAATTAAGGGGTATGAGTTATAGGACGGATATCAGAGGTAGGTTCTTTACTCAAAGAGTGATTAGGGAGTGGAATGCCCTGCCTGCAGCTGTTGTAGATGCGCCAAGTTTGGTGGCGTTTAAGAGGTTAATTGATAAGTATATGGAAGAGAAGGGAATGGTTTAGTTTGGAGGGGCATTGCTTTTTATTTTGGTCGGCACAACATCGAAGGCCGAAGGGCCTGTTCTGTGCTGTAATGTTCTATGTTCTATTTCCAATCAGAGAATATGCAGAGGATGGCACAGCAAAAACTAGCAAGTTACTGGGGATTAAACAGGCAAAATTCACGTGGTGGTAGTGTGTTTTAGATTACTTGGAGTTGGAGTTGTTATGGTAACATACATTTACACAAGTTGTAATCTGGATCTATGGATAGAGATGATAGAGATACCAACTTACTTTCCATCTCATGGATGACCAGAAATCTGTCCTGGTCTACCTTGCTACTGGCATGTGTTGGAAGGATTTGCATATTGATAGTCTATTTGGCTGCAGTATAAATGTATGGCCTCAGGATGGCATTTGACCTGGAGTTTCTGATTCAGATGCACTGCACCACAAGACCTTCTAAAAACTCATGTTCATGCATCTGAAGGCTGAAAACATGCAAGGATGACTCCAGGCATCCAACTTCAAATCCCAACTTCTGATTGTTGAAGCAAAGTGAACAATCAAGCATTGATATACAACTATTAATCCTGAACAATGAAGAAAACCCTTTTTATTTATGTTGAACAGCTGAAGTGTAGGTGGCATTAACTTATACTACACTGCTATGTTCAGGTTTTGCTTTGATAAAATGAAATTTCACACCCACGAGACACTGAATAAAAGAACAAACATGATGTAGCACCACAGGAGTTTAAACTAATATTGTAATTACTATATCTATAATTAACAGGGAAAAGATAAACACTTTGAAACAACTACTTATCAAAGGGAAATATGTGCTGTACTGGGAGCTCCTATATTAATCTATTGTAAATGTTGAAACTAATTTGGTGAATTTCAAAACTAATCTGCTGAATTTATATAACTATAATTACTGATTATTACCTATTTGTAAATCTGAAAGTAGCTGAAATTTATAATTTGTATTTTTTTAATGGTTTACATTTCCTATACTATCCCAACTAATTTGCTGCATCTGAGAAGCATGCTACTTTATCCAATATTCTTGATATATACTTTTTACTTCCTATGTAAACGCCTTTCAAAAATATTGTCTTTCTTTCCTTTCTTTGATCCAGCTGCCTGGTATACCATGCTATATTTTTCCTCTCCCATACCTTGCAAAATCTAGAAAATGAAGATGTGTAAAATTGGTTTGTGAGCCCCACCAGCAGTACTTTTCCCTTCTCCTGTATCCCAGGATCTCTTAAATCTTGTTCACCATGTTACATTTAAATGTTGGAGGGAGCAGGACCCAGGAACCTTCCTGATTTCCATATCTCAATGAATGCCAACTATGAATTCCTAGGAGAGAGATGGCAGCAGGCCTCAGGGCAGCAGTGCCAAAGATGGAAGAGGTTGAAGAAGTGGGGAATTTTACCTTGTTCCTGGAGAACGGCATTAATTGAGAACCCTATGTTTTAAAAGGGCCAACTGTTTGCTCCTTTAACTTATGTTCTGCCGCACAGATATCCTGCACTTTTGTTTAATTGCAGTTACAGGGTCTTTCAATTATTATGATCCTTTCTGCTGGTGAAATGACTGCAATACAAGTAATGTTTCTTCAACAGGGCAAGAAAAATCCAATCAAACTGCCCAGCTTCATTCTGATCCTGAGTGCTCCATTCTATTAGATTTCAGGCAGCTCTACATACTAATGTTGGGGAATCGGTTAGCTCAGCTGGCTAGACGCCTGGCCTGTGATGCAAAGAATGGAGTTTCAATTTCTGTACCGGCTGAGGTTATTCATGAAGACTTGCCTTCTCAACCTTGCCCCTTGCCTGAGATATGGTGATCCTCAGGTTAAATCACCACCAGTCAGCTGTCCCTCTCAAAGGGGAGAGCAACCTATGGTCATCTGACACTGTAGCGATTTTGACCTGTTTTACATAATTAATAATGAAACACATACTCCACAAATTGGTCAATCTTCATACAGCTGGGTTCACAATTCACAGAATAGTCATAATTAAGACAAACCCAGAGTTTGCATTTTGTGCCATCGTGTGTTAGCAGTACAGCTATATAGATAGATTGGAGACTTGGGCACTAATAAACTTGCCATGTCTGAATTTTTCAATGCAAAACACCCAAATGGCAAATACTAATCTTGATTAAATTGAATTAAAATGCTCAACTTCACAGAGACACTAATTTTCTCATTTGCTAAATCATTCTAAATAATTAACAAGTCTAGTTGATATCCTGATCTAATACAAACAATCCATTACAAGAGTTGAACTCTATTGCATTTCATGAGTTGGTTAATCCTCTTGTCCTTGCTAATTACGACACTTGAAAGGAAATTTCCAATTGTCCATGAAAACTTTTGAGTCTTGTGTAGTTTTCTGTTGCAAAATGTCCTGAAAATTCCTATGCCATACAATCCAAGAGAAAACTCATAACAAAGATGTCAAAATTTAATTGAAGTGTTTGAGCTTTTGAACTTTAATAGTCATATAAATATACATGATCAACCAACAATTATAGTAGAGATCAACACTTAAATCAAAAATGGTTCTATCTACTTGCAGTTGAAGATTCTGTCCATTGTATCGGGGATTAAAAGGATCTTACAGCATAGAACATTGACATTCTATTTATCACGACGGACACGATATCCAATTAGTCCTACTTCCAAGGCTTTTCCATAGCCCACAAAATTTTCTTTCCTTTGAGCAATCATCAAATTCCCTTTTGAAAGTTACTACTGAATCCGCTTTATCTGCCCTTTGTGCAGTGCATTCCAAATCATCATAATTTTCTGCATAGAAACATGTTTTTCATTTCACCACTTCCTTTTGCCAATTACCTTCAATCTGTGCCCTCTGGTTACCATCCTTCCTACCAGAGGAAACAAAAAGAAATGTACTGCACAGGACTGGCCCTTTTGCCAACCATGATGCTCTAACGAAAGTAAAAAAAAAAATTTCTGCCCTTGCAGGCATCCACCACTCTGTGTCAAAAACTTCCCTTGCACATCTCCCTCAACTTTTCCACATCTTAACTTGAACCTGTGCTCCCTTACAATTGACACCTCTCCCTTGTAAAAAGCCTCTATTTACCCTGTCTATGTCTCTCATAATTTTGTAGAGCTCTATCAGGTCTCCCCTCAGCCTCCATCTTTCCAGTGAAAACAATTGTAGTTTATTCAACTTCTCCTCATAATCAACACCCACAAGACCAGGCATCAGCCTAATGAACTTTCTTTGCAGTCTCCCCAAAGCTTCCACGTCCTTCTGATAGTGTGGTGACCAGAACTGCATGCAATGCTTCAAATGCAGCCTAACCACAGTTTTATATAGCTACAACATGATTTCCCAACTCTTCTTCTCAATGCCTCAGCTGATGAAGGCAAGCATGCCATATCCCTTCTTAATCACCTTGGCCACTTTTAGGGAACTGTGGACCTGCACATTCAGATCCCTCTAGTTATGTTAATATTCTTAAGGGTTCTACCATTTACATTATACTTCACATCTAAATTCTATCCTCCAAAATGCATTACCTCACATTTGTCCAGATTAAACTCCATCTGCCATTTCTGTGCCCAAGAATCCAATCTATCTATATCCTGTTGTATCCACTGACAATCCTGGCACTATCAGCAACTCCATCAATCTTCATGTTATCTGCAAACTTACTAATCAGACCACTCATTTTCCTCCAGATCATTTATATATGCTGCAAATATAGTTCTCTTCATTTACTCTATCAGAACCTTTTGATTTTAAACACCTGTATTAAATCTCCCTTTTATTTTCCCAGCTCCATGGAGAACAATTATAGCTTCTCCAGTCTTAGCACATAACTGAAGTCCTTCATCCTTGGAATCATTCAAGGAAATCTCATCTGTATCATTGACATGTCTAATCTTCTAAAATGTGGTGCCCAGAATTGGACACAGTATTCTGTGGGTGAAGCAGAGATTTATAAATGTTTAACATGAGGTCCACTACTCCATTCCCTCTCCCTCAAGAGTTACTTCTGGAATTCAGGGAAAAAGTTTTGGTTCTCAGGGACTCCTTATTCATTTTCATAAGTTCACTCTTTCTCGAATTCCAACTATCTAATGCAATGAAACAGGAATCACAAGGCTATAGAGACACAGCATTAGTGTAAATTTACAGAAAAAGTTTAAGAATAGGAAGCAATAACTTCAGTGACAATATATTTGAGTGTTTCCTCACTATTCAGGATAAATAGCATCCTAGCAATTCTGGTTTATGACACTTCGTTAAAAATATCACTCAACATATTCATATGCACAGTCCAGGCTACTGCCCACCAGAGCCAAAGAACAAAGAACAAAACAGCACGGGAAACAGGCCCTTCAGCCCAACGAGCCCGCACCGCCACCCTGATGTTCCCACCTCTACCCGTGATCCCTGTCTATGTTTATAGATCTAAGGATTAAAAACCAAATTTGAGACAATTTAGGGAGAATTTGTTTTGCCAGTTAGCCTAAGAGCACATCTTTGGGATGTGGGAGGAAACCGGAGCACCCAGAGAAAACCCACGCAAGCACGAGGAGAATGCCCAAACTCCCACAGACACAGGCCCAAATCCATGTATCTGCACAGCACAGCAATAGTCACTGAGCTGTCATGTTGCCCAACAAATGGTCCAGGTCAAGCGCACACTAACGACGTGAAGCACTAGGATACTCTCAAAAAAGATCCAAGAGCAGCTCTCTCACGACCCATCACATGTATGCTCCTTGTTAGACAACAAGGCGGACCAAAGCACCTGTAGAATAAAAACAAGTACACCAATATCATTGTCTATATACACACTTCCCAGGCACTCCCAAGGCTCATGATCCCTATTTTAAATCAATTTTTTATATCCCTCCATTCCCATTCTGTTCATGTGCCCATCTAAGTATCTTCTAAATAACTCCAGAGTGCCTGCCTCCACCATTTTACTTGGCAGCACATTCCATACCCCCACCACCCTGTGTGAAAAAAACTCCCTCTAGCAGCCAAATTATACCTTATCCCCCTCACCCTAAACCGGTGACCCCTCGTGCTATTTGAGTCCATCCTAGGAAAAAGCTTAATCCTGTTTACTCCATCTGAATGGACCTAGCTTTCATTAAGTTGATCTTTCTCTACACCCTACCTAAGCGCAGAATGTGGTATTACAGCCAGTCTCATTTTCTCTGTATAATATACAAGAAACAATTGCATTTGAAGCAGTTCAGAAACAGTTCATTCAACTTCCTCTTGGATGAGGAGCTTATTTTATGATGAAAGACTGAACAGATTGGGCCTATATCCATTGGAGTTCAGAAGATAGAGAGGTGATCTTATTGAAACATCTGAAACTTGACAGGGTGGATGCTGAAGTGATATTTCCCCTTCTGGGAGAAATTAGTGCTGAGGACAGCGTTTAAGAATCAGGTCTTCCTCTAAGATGGAGGTGGGGAGATGATTTGTTGGAGATTGTTAACCTGGGAATTCTCTTCCCAGAGAATGTGGTAGCCAGGTCATTTCAATTTATTCAAAGTCGAGTAGATTTTTGGTAGACAAAAAGAGTTGGGTTATTGGGGCTGATGGGAAAATGGAATTCGGCAAGATCAGACATGAAGATTGGCTATGCTAAATTGCCCCTTATCGTCCTAAGACGTGTAGGTAGGTTAAGTGTATTAGCTACGGTGAATTCATAGGGTTATGAGAATTGTTGAGGAGGAGGGGGCACTGTAAGATGCCAGTGCTCACTGGTAAGATTCCAAACACGAGGGATTCTTTAGCTCCATGATCTTATTGAATGGTGGAGTAGATTCAGAGGGTTGAGCGGCCTCCTGCTGCTCCTATATCCTATTATCCTGTACTCTATCTGCCAAATCTCTACCCATCCACATAATCTACCAATAGGTCCACTGCAGATTTCTTGTGTCCTCATTACAACCTTCTCTACTATTTGTATCAGCAAATACTATTGGCCTCTCGTAAAGCTCAGTTAGAACGACTTATCCTGGAGTTAAGTTGGATGCCTACACAGAAAGGCAATCAATAACACAAAACTCCTTTAAAGCCCTCAAATGTTCCTTAACTCCAGCACTCTACAGCCTTCAGAACCAAAACTTTGGGCATACACGCGATAGGTCGTGAGAGGGCTGCTATTGGATTTTTTTTTGACAGAATCCTAGTGCTTCACATCGTTAGTGTATGCTTGATCTGGATCATTTGACGGGCAACACGACAGCTCAGTGACTATAGTTGTGCTGTGCAGATACATGGATTTGGGCCTGTGTCCGTGGGAGTTTGCGCATTCTCCCGGTGCTTGCGTGGGTTTTCTCCAGGTGCTCCAGTTCCCTCCCACGTTCCAAAGATGTGCTCTTAGGCTAATTGGCAAAACAAATTCTCCCTAAATTGTCTCAAATTTGGTTTTTAATCCATAGATCTATAAACAATGGACAGGGATCGCGAGTGGAGGTGGGAACATCGGGGTGGCAGCGCGGGCTCATTGGGCCGAAGGGCCTGTTTCCCATGCTGTTTTGTTCTTTGTTTTATCTATACCCCTCATAATCTGGTACAAAGAACAAAACAGCACGGGAAACAGGCCCTTCTGCCCAACGAGCCCGCGCCGCCACCCCGATGTTCTCACCTCTACCCGCGATCCCTGTCCATGTTTATAGATCTATGGATTAAGAACCAAATTTGAGACAATTTAGGGAGAATTTGTTTTGCCAATTAGTCTAACAGCACATCTTTGGGATGTGGGAGGAAACCGGAGCACCCAGACAAAACCCACGCAAGCACTGGGAGAATGCGCAAACTCCCACAAACACAGGCCCAAATCCATGTATCTGCACAGCACAGCGATAGTCACTGAGCTGTCGTGTTGTCCGTCAAATGGTCCAGGCCAAGCGTACACTAACGACGTGAAGCACTAGGATGCTCTTGAAAAAAATCCAAGAGCAGCCCTCTCACGACCCATCACGTGTATGCCCTTGTTAGACAACAAGGTGGACCAAAGCACCTGTAGGATAAAAACAAGTACATCAATATCATCATCTATTTACACACTTTCCAGGGACAACCAAGGCTCATGATCCCTATTTTAAATCAGTTTTCTATACCCCTCCATTCCCATTCTGTTCATGTGCCCATCTAAGTATTTCTTAAATAACTCCAGAGTACCTGCCTCCACCACTTTACTTGGCAGCGCATTCCATACCCCCACCACCCTCTGTGTGCAAAAACTCCCTCTAGCATCCAAATTGTACCTTACCCCCCTCACCCTAAGCCCATGACCCCTCGTTCTATTTAAGTCTATCCTAGGAAAAAGCTTAACCCTGTTTACTCTATCTATCCCCTTCATAATCTTACACACCTCTATCAGATCTCCTCTAAGTCTACATCTTTCTAAGGAAAACAGTCCCAATTTGTCTAATCTCTCCTCATAACTCAGACCTTCCATACCAGGCTGCATCCTGGTAAACCTCCTCTGCACTCTCTCCAGAATCTCCACGTCCTTCTGGTAGTAAGGCAACTAGAACTGGACGCAATATTCCAAATGAGGTCTAACCAGCGTTTTATACAACTGCAACATTAAAGGCCAGCTCTTGTACTCTATACCCCTTTCTATAAAGACTAACATACTATATGCTTTCTTCACAACCTTCTCCACTTGCTCTGCCACCTTCAGAGACTTGTTCACCTGCACCCCCAGGTCCCTCTGCATTTCTATACTCTTAATAGGTCTACGCTTTATCATATACCTCCCCCCTACATTCTTTCTCCCGAAATGCATCACCTCACATTTATCAGGATTGAATTCCATCTGCCATCTGTCTGCCCAAGCTACCAGCCTATGTCCCACTGCATCGCCTGACAATGCTCCTCACTATCCGCAAGTCCAGCCATCTTTGCAAACTTGCTGATCACTCCACTTACTCCCTCTTCCAAGTCATTTATATATATTACAAATAGAAGAGTATACTTTTATTAGATCTCCTCTAAGTCTACGTATTTCTAAGGAAAGCAGCCCCAATTTGCCTAACCTCTCCTCGTAACTCAGACCTTCCATACCAGGCAGCATCCTGGTAAACTTCTGCACTCTCTCCAGAGTCGCCACGTCCTTCCGGTAGTAAGGCAACCAGAACTGGACGCAGTATTCCAAATGAGGTCTAACCAACGTTTTATACAACTGCAACATTAAAGGCCAGCTCTCCATCCAAGTTTTCAAATCCCTTTGTAACCTTTCCCTCCCATATCTCTATAATCTCCTCCATCTCCAGAACTCTCCAAGTTATCTACACTCCTTTAATTCTATTCCCAATTTTAACTATTCCAGCATTAGTGGTTATATCTTCACTATCAAGAGTCTCAGCTCTGGGATTCCTTCCCCAAACATTCCTCCTTTCTATCTCTCTTTTCTCCTTAAAAAGAAACTCCTTGAAACGTTATCTTTTGACCAAGCTTTGGGTCATCTTCCCCAGTATTTTCTTATTAGGCTTGATGTCACACAGATTAAGTTGTGTGACATTCCAGCAAGATGCCTTGGGACATTTTAATCATATTAGAGGTTCTAGATACATGGCAAAGCTCTCATCAATGCCTTTGTAATACCTGGATTCAACTACTGCAATGTTTTCCTGGCCAGTCTTTGCAATAAGAAGTCTGACAACACCAAGATTAAATCCAACCGATTTATTTGATAGTAAACATACAAGCTTTCAACCCTCTGGTCTTCGTCAGGTAAATGAGGTGTAAGACCAGAGGGTCGAAAGCTTGTAAGTTTATTATCAAATAAATCAGTTGGATTTAAACATGGTGTTGTCACTCTTCTTACTGTGTTTACCCCAGTCCAATGCCGACATCTCTACATCAGTCTTTGCAAACCAGTGTTTACCCAAACTCTACTATCTGTATCCTTACTGCAGCAAATCATGTTCACCCATCACCTTGATCTTACTGACCTACATAAATCAGTGCCTTGATTGAAAAAGTCCTCATCCTAAATTTTCAAATCCCACCTTGGCCTTGCTTCTTCCCTTCTCTGTAAACTTGTTCAGCTCTGTTATCATCTGAAATCTCTGCATTCCTTCAAATCTGAACACGTATGCAATTTTCATTCCTCCACTATTGATGGCGGTGCCCAGACCCTAACGCAAACATTATTAAATCAACTTTATGCAATATTATGACAGATTTAGATAAGTTGAACAAAGAAAAGCTGCACCTGTTAGCTGATGGTAAAATGACCAGAGGACACATATATACACGAGGAGCAAGGCAAAGAGGGCAATAGTTCCCAACATCCACAATGAAACAACAAAATCTATCATGATAAATTCAGTTGCTATAGTGTCAGAGGTGGTGTCTTTCTGATGTGTACTCAAACAGAAGGTTCATAGCTTACAAGAGATTCCATGGCACTATGCAAAGAGAACTTTCCCATTGTCCTGGCTTATCTCTCATCCACCAAACATGGATTGTTTGATTATTTATTTTGCTGCTTGTGGGATCTCAATGTGCACACGGTTGTTACATAACAAGTGGCTTCACTTGTAAAGCAATTGAGTTGCTGTAATCTCTTTAAATCTTCCTGAGGTTCCTTAAGCCCTAAATAAATGCAACTTTTCCTTGTATTTGTTTCTTTTTCTTTAAACTTTTCTGATCTACAGCTACAGCTGCAGCTCATTCTGATTTCTGATAGACAAGGCAATTAAGGGTTATGGGGAGAAAGCGGGAAAGTGGAACTGATTCTATCAGTCCTATGAAGAGAGGTTGAAGGATTTGAGGTTGTTTTCGTTAGAAAGGAGGCGGCTAAGAGGGGATCTTATTGAAGCATATAAGATGATTAGAGGTTTAGATAGGGTGGACAGTGATAGCCTTTTTCCTAGGATGGAGAAAGCTAGCACGAGGGGACACAGCTTTAAATTAAGGGGTATGAGTTATAGGACGGATATCAGAGGTAGGTTCTTTACTCAAAGAGTGATTAGGGAGTGGAATGCCCTGCCTGCAGCTGTTGTAGATGCGCCAGGTTTGGTGGCGTTTAAGAGGTTAATTGATAAGTATATGGAAGAGAAGAGAATGGTTTAGTTTGGAGGGGCATTGCTTTTTATTTTGGTCGGCACAACATCGAAGGCCGAAGGGCCTGTTCTGTGCTGTATTGTTCTATGTTCTATGATTCACTTCAGATCAGCCATGGTCTTACTGAATGGCGGAGCAGGCTCAAGGGGCTAGATGGCCCACTCCTGCTCCTATTTCTTACGTGATGTTCACTCACTCCCCAATTAAACTTTCACCAGGAGTTTTTTCACAAAACTCAGTCTCAAAATATTGTCTCTTCTTTAATGAATTGATTGGGGATAGTCAGCATGGTTTTGTGAAGGGTAGGTCATGCCTTACTAACCTTATTGCGTTTTTTGAAAAAGTGACCAAAGAGGTGGATAAGGGCAAGGCAGTTAACGTGGTATATGGACTTTAGTAAGGCGTTCAATAAGGTTCCCCATGGAAGGCTTCTGCAGAAAATGCAGATGTATGGGATTGAGGGTGATTTAGCTAATTGGATTAGGAATTGGCTAGCTGATAGAAGACAGAGGGTGGTGGTTGATGGGAATTATTCATCATAGAGTTCGGCTACAAGTGGTGTACCTCAGGGATCTGTTTTGGGGCCACTGCTGTTTGTAATTTTCATAAATGATCTGGATGAGGGTATTGAAGGATGGATTACTAAATTTGCGGATGACACCAAAGTCGGAGGAGTGGTAGATAGTGAAGAGGGGTGTTATAGTTTGCAGAGAGACTTGGACAAGTTGCAGAGCTGGGCCGAGAGGTGGCAAATGGAGTTTAATGTGGAAAAGTGTGAGGTAATTCACTTTGGCAGGAATAATAAATGTGTAGAGTATAGGGCTAATGGTAGGATTCTTAATAGTGTTGATGAACAGAGGGATCTTGGTGTATTTGTGCATAGATCCCTGAAAGTAGGCAGTCAAGTCGATAAGGTTGTTAAGAAGGCATACGGAGTCTTAGCTTTTATTGGTAGGGGATTGAATTTCGGAGCCGCAACGTCATGTTGCAACTGTACAAAACTCTAGTGCGGCCGCACTTGGAGTATTGTGTGCAGTTCTGGTCCCCACATTATAAGAAAGATGTGGAGGCTTGGAGAGGGTACAGAGGAGGTTTACCAGGATGTTGCCTGGTATGGAGGGCAGGTCTTATGAGGAGAGGCTGAGGGATTTGAGGTTGTTTTCGTTAGAAAGGAGGCGGCTAAGAGGGGACCTAATCGAAACATATAAGATGATTAGAGGTTTAGATAGGGTGGACAGTGATAGCCTTTTTCCTAGGATGGAGAAAGCTAGCACGAGGGGACATAGCTTTAAATTAAGGGGTGGTAGTTATAGGACGGATGTCAGAGGTAGGTTCTTTACCCAGAGGGTGGTAAGGGTATGGAATGCCCTGCCTGCTGCAGTTGTAGATGCGCCAAGTTTGGGGGTGTTTAAGAGGTCCGTGGATAGGTTTATGGATGAAAAGGGAATGGTTTAGGTTAGAGGGTCATTGCTTTTTCTTAATTGGTCGGCGCAACATCGAGGGCCAAAGGGCCTGTTCTGCGCTGTAACATTCTATGTCCTTCTCTCTAGTTATAGAGGCAAGCAATTCAAGCTGCTAGGATGTAGATGGCACTGCTGCGTCTCAGCACCAGGAACCCAGATTCGATTCCTGGTTTGGGTGACTGTGTGGAGTTTGTACATCTCCCCACGTCTGCGCAGATTTCCTCCGGGTCCTAGGGTTTCTTCCCACAGTCCAAAAGACATACTAGTTAGGTGCATTGGCCATACTAAATTCTCCCTCAATGCACCCAACAGGTGCCTGGGTGTGGCAACTTAGGGAGTTTCACAGCAACTTGACTGCAGTGTTAATATAAGCCTACTTGTGATACTAATAAATAAAATAAATTATCTTCATTCGATGATGCGGAATTGCCAGCACTGAACTGAGGTAGACACAGTAAGTAGTCTCGCAACACTAGATTAAAATCTAACAGGTTTATTTGGTAGCACGAGCTTTTGGGGCATTGCCCCTTCATTGAGTGAATGAAAAGTTTGGTTCACAAACAGGTCATATATAGACACAGATTCAAGTACAAGGTAATAGTTGGAATGTGATTCAACAGATGCATTCCAACTATTATCTTGTAATTGAGTTTGCTTCTATATATGCCCTGTTTGTGAACTGAACTCTTCACTCACCTGATGAAGGGTTAACGCACCACTATAAACAGTGCATTCAAGCAGCCTTCACTTCTTAAATAATTGATTATTTTCCCCTTAGATTGGTATGCTTGTGAAGTGGACTGATGAATGAAAGATAAAAATATTCAACATGTGTTTTTTTCAGCAAATGTTGTATCCTTGTTCATAAAAGGGTACAAAGATAAACACAGCCACTGCAGTCCAATAAGTTTACTCTTGATGGTGGAAAATCTTGTACAAACGATAATCCAGGCTGAATAGAACAGTTATTTGCACTAATGCAGGTTAATAAAGGAAACTTTGCATCAATGTTTTACTGAGTTGATTGAATAAAGAACAAAGAACAAAACAGCATGGGAAACAGGCCCTTCGGACCAACGAGCTCACGCCGCCACCTCGATGTTCCCACCTCTACCCGCGATCCCTGTCCATGTTTATAGATCTATGGATTAAAAACCAAATTTGAGACAATTCAGGGAGAATTTGTTTTGCCAATTAGCCTAAGGGCACATCTTTGGGATGTGGGAGGAAACCGGAGCACCCGGAGAAAACCCACGCAAGCACGGGGAGAATGCGCAAACTCCCACAGACACAGGCCCAAATCCATGTATCTGCACAGCACAGCGATAGTCACTGAGCTGTCGTGTTGCCCATCAAATGGTCCAGGTCAAGCGTACACTAACGACGTGAAGCACTAGAATACTCTCGAAAAAAATCCAAGAGCAGCCCTCTCACGACCCATCGCGTGTATGCCCCTCGTTAGACAACAAGGTGGACCAAAGCACCTGTAGGATAAAAACAAGTACATCAATATCATCATCTATTTACACACTTCCCAGGGACTCCCAAGGCTCATGATCCCTATTTTAAATCAGTTTTCTATACCCCTCCATTCCCATTCTGTTCATGTGCCCATCTAAGTATTTCTTAAATAACTCCAGAGTACCTGCCTCCACCACTTTACTTGGCAGCGCATTCCATACCCCCACCACCCTCTGTGTGAAAAAACTCCCTCTAGCATCCAAATTATACCTTACCCCCCTCACCCTAAGCCCGTGGCCCCTCGTGCTATTTGAGTTATAAGGTAACAGAGGATTATTAAAGGTAATGCAGTTGATGTTGTATATTTAATACCACATAATGCAACATAAAATGCACTTGTGAAAAGGCAAATGACCAGTTTGTCAAAAAAGTTGAAGTCATGGTCCGGAATTTTTCACTCCCATCAGTGTCAGGCAGGTTTAGCAAAATATTGCCAAAGTTGCATCAGTGTGGAAGTGCTTTTTCCATTATGAATATGCCTACTGTCACTTCCAGTAGCTCTGTTATGATAAGCTCACACATTGTAACTTTAGTTATAATTTCTGCAAACACCAAACCTAATAGCTGCATATGTGGAAAATGTTTTCCTGCTCTCCATGTGCCAAATTTCATTTGATTGGAACTGTTACATCCTCAAATTCCAATTTGTGCATTTAATACCTAAACTTCATCCTGATTTGATCCTTCCTTCTATGCCATCAGGGCTGTGCCATTCGCAGAATGATCTCAGTATGCCAATGATTCCCTGCTTCACTGTTCTGGCAGATTTCTATCATCCAGTCACCAAGGAACGACCATGTCACTTCAACACTCTTCCACCAATTATTAACTGAATTCTGCTGCTTATAACTTTTTTAAACCTGTCTTTTCTCCCTCAATTTATTTATTCCCCCTAACCTGTAATCATATTTGACTTGATTTGCATTTGGTCCTGGCAGCAAATATGCAAAACCATTGATCAGCAAGCAGAAAGAAACCTACAAAAACAAACTCAACTGAACACCCAGCAGTTAGGCAAATATGGTTCCAGAAAAAGAGACTGCGGAGTTAAGTCCAGTTCTGTTCAGTGACACTGCTGATTATAGTGGATTGTACTCTTCCACTGGTTTATAGCAATATCATGATTCATTTAGTCATAATTATATTGAAGAAGGCATTTGCGACCCCAAAATTTTACTTGTGCAAAAAAGAAAGTCAACTCTAGTCATTCGCAGGGATTCCATTCCATTAAAATCCTACAACAGGTGAAATTGTAAAAGGTGAACTGACACATGCACAAAGACAGTATATACATAGTGTGCACTTTCTATGTGGGAACAGTGAGAGTTTAACCTTCCTTCTGCTAATTCTTTAACACATCTAATAAAATGTGAGTTATTGATGCATTTACATTTCTCTGTGTAGTCCAAGTTAAGCAATTCATTCTAATGTCTCCTGCACTGGTATATGCCAAATCGTGGAGGAATGAACTTTCAGGGATATGAAGCACAATTAGATACACAAACAAATTAACGTGGGTAAATCAGTTTGTGATAGAGGGGGGAATCACAAACAACAGAAGTTGATGGTCACTAAAACAACACAGCTCAAGTATAAAGTAACTCAAGAACAAGAAGGCATTACCTGATTTGATGAGCAAACAGGGAAATCTTCCACTGGGGGAATCAAGCCTTGTGCAATTAACTGGCCATAGGATGGAGGAGCTTCTCTTCGCAGCAGTTCAGCTTCAACTCTTGACAAATGGGTTTCAAAAGACCTTATAAAGGATGAAAATAACAAAGTTCTCCTGATACTGATATAAACACATAGTATTTATTGAAGAATCATAATTGACTTAAAACATTGCCCAGATTTTCCTATCCCACCTGCCACAGGAATCATAGAGACAGCAGATCATTGGCCTCAGATAGGATTTTCCAGTTTTGGGCAATCACGGCCACTAAATTCCACCCATTATCTCTGTTTCTCTCTCCAAGTGCTGCCAGGCTTGTTGAGTATTTTCAGGACTTTGTTTTAACTGTATTCAATAATTGTCATCTATCCATAATTTTTTTTTTTTACAGATCAAAGGGGACAATTTACTTACTGGTTTAAAGATATTTAATTAAAATACCTCAAGCTAAATCAGAGAACTATTTCACTGCTTTAGCATGCAACTGGTAATACAAATCACAGAACCCAGCAGCACTATTGTATGACTGCTTAAGAAGCAACATTAAATGTGACATAAATTCTTCAGCACTGTCACAACAATTTGCATCCAAAGTCACCATCTGTCATCCTAAACAGCATCCAATGTTATACAATTTGTACATGACCAATAACTTTTTCTTCAAAAATACATGTACATATCGGCAGAGATATTTTAAAATAATGATAATCATTAATAATAATGTAATTATTTGTTTATCAATGGATTTCTTCTGTGGGGGCATTGCTTTCAAGTTAACAAACAAAAAGCTCTTCTTCAGCTTGCATTTGTATTACAAATGAACTGTCACATGAGGAGAGTGCAGGTGGACAGAGACAAGAGAGAAAGTTTCTTAAATGCAAAGCATAGGCAGGACTGAATGATTACGTTTAAAAATCCACAAGTGCAAGCAGATTTCCTCCCACAATACCACTTCATACCAATTGTGCAATTTGATGCCAAATAGGAGACATCACAAGAGGGTGGAAATCAACACCCTGTGACTGGCAAACTTTAAGATCCATGCTTTAAGTAGAAGAAGGGATGGGAAAACAAAGGGAGAAAAACTACAGTCCTGTGGTAACCTCTGAATTCCTAGTGAGGAGGTTCCTCACCAAGATTGGAGCCCAGAGAAAAAAAATGAGCACCATTCCCGACAATTGACATTGCTGAAAAGAGACATGTTGCAAAAAAAGTCTGTGGTTAAGTTGCCAACCAGTCAGCACTGTTTATTCCTGTTGTATAAATTCTTGCAGTTGTTTGAAATTTGGCATTTTTGCATTTGTCCTGATGAATACAAGACAAAAGAGGCAATATGCCCTCTTTTCAGAAATGTCTGCACCATGAAGCAACAGGGTATGTATTTACATTAATATGACATTGTGAATGAATAGGTTTTTTAAAGACATATACAGCATAGGTATATCCATAAAATTAGTTAAAAATGAAAAGATAGCTACTTCGCTAACTTTCAATCAAGATTTAATTGCACGATAGAGAAGATTAGAGAAGTTCAAGCTCGACAGATTGATCAAGAAGACAGCACTGATATATAAAAATATCAAATTAAAGTAAAAAGTTAGCAAACAGTAACTTTAAAATGAACATATATAAAGAATTTCTTCACTCAGATGATTAGTGATTACTCTGATGAATAGGTACTGTAATAAAATGTAACAGGATACAAGGTTAGAAGAATAAGCATAAGCAGACAAATGTATGCAGGCTGCATGGCTCTCTCTTTACTGTTCCTCTATAGATTTCCCTTCTCTAAAAAAAGACCTGGATTACTGAAAGCAACTAACATTCACACCACACAAGTGCCAGTCAGTAACACATCTCCAACAAGAGAAAATCTAATCAACCCCCTACATGTTTGGGAATTGGCATCACCAAATTCCTCCACTGTCAACAACCTGGGGTTACTGTTGACCATTAACTGACTGTACCAGAGAGATACATTCTGTGACAATAGCAAATGACGGCTGGGAAATGTGTGGCAAGTAACTCACTTTCTGACTCTCCAAAACCTGTGCACTATTTGCAAAGCACAAGTCAGGAAGATAAATGAAACTCCAATAGCATTCAAGAAGTTCAAGAATAAAGGATAAGACAGCCAAACTGGACCAGCATCTCAGCATCACCTAAACATTCAGTCCCTCCATCACTTGTGCACAATTGCAGCAGTACCTATCATCTATAAGTGCACCGCAGCAAGTTGTGAATGCTCCTTTGGCTGCACCTCCCAAACCCACAACCTGCACGTCGACAAGGATAGCAGACATGAGAACATCATCAACTGCAAGTTTCTCTCTTCACCCTCCACTACAAATCACACACCAGGACTTCAGCTATGCTGGCCTTGTGAACAAGGTACATCTCCCATGAACAAACAAAGAAAAGCATAGTATCTCCATTCTCTTTTCCCATAAGATTTTCAACTTCCTCCATCTTTAAGAAACTAATTAATTAAAAATTAAACAATTGCTTCCATAAAACAGGTCACATTTACCTTATTTCAATAAAGATACTTAACTCTTGGTAACACTTTGTTTTAGAAGTGTATACTTACAGTAATAAAGCAATGAGTGTTATTGAGACCTTACAGCATTGCTTAAAACATTATTTGTGTCCACCTGCTATGTAATTAGTCTCAGGACTGTCAGTGGTGCTGCTTATTAATTTATAGCCCATCTATATCATATTAAAGGTATTTTCTAGCTTTAATAATCACCAGTTGCATCATTCAGTGTTTTCTGCCGAAATTATTCTGTTGCAGAACACCCAAGTTACTGCTCTTTTATTGAAACGCTTGAAGACTTTGACAGTAGTTACACATTTTCACTGAAATATTAATATGCAAATATATGATGTTTTGTACTGCAGACAATGTATTTTGTCACTTCTGATTATTGTCAATTGGCTAAAACTTGATAATTACAGTAAGTGATTTTACCCATTAGAAATCTTTACAGGCAAATCAAGTATTCCAAATTGCTGTTCCTGATCAATATCAATACAGTAAAAAGATCCAAAGATATGCAGCATAGATTGATTGGCCATGCTAAATTGCCCCTTAGTGTCCCAAGATGTGTAGTTAGGGGAATTAGTGGGATAAATACACGGGGTTACGATCTACAACAATGCTCTATCGAAGAGGGTTGGTACAGATTTGAGGAGCCAAACAGCCTGCTTCTGCATTGTAGGGTTCTATTCTACAAAACACACTGTCACCCTGGCACTTCACATTCAGATTGAGATAAGTGGGCTGCTTGCAATAATTCTATTCATTAAATATTGCAAATTCCAAGGTGAGTTGACTATAATCACCCTCAAAAATAGTGACCCACAAATTACCTGAACAAAATTGCAATTTTACATGCAACCACATGAAATTCAAATGGCCTTCACAAATGATTAAGGAGCCCTCGATTTACTAAGCATAGGTACCCACCTCCCTCTTCATTATAAACTTACTGGTACTCTATTCCAAACATCAAAAGTACAAGATACTATCACTTATAATCTATACAAATAAACAATCTTAATTGAGAGAATTCAAAGGTAACCAGTATGAACATACAGTAATCATTGTTACTGTAAGATTAGGATTAAAACTTTATTATGAAGCATAGAAAACAGGGAGCTTCGTTCTGCCACTGGATTGTGCTGTATCTGAACACAGATTACATCATTCTGATACTGGGCATGACACTGAAATCTACAATAATCTTGTACTTTGAGAACATTAAAAATGGAAACAAAAGGTTATAAATTATTGACTTGTTATTCAGAAGTATTAGGGGCATGACTCTTGTTCAATAATTGCCCCTGCAGACACAAGTGCTATGGCCATAAAATGATCCATCCCCGAGAATGATACAAGTGCTAAATTTCAGACCAGAAGTACCTCAGCTTTAAGGAAGGGATGGCTTTGTAAGTCAGGTTGACAAATGAGAGACAAATGACAAATGAGACACAAATGAGAGTTATATCAAATCTTTTAAGATTGCAACCTAGCTTCCATACATTATGTAGGAAATGTAAAAGCACAGTATGAATCAATATTTGCTTTACTATTTCTATCACAGTTTCTTCCCATTATTTACTAGTTGTAGTGTTGACTTACTGCCAGCTGACATTCTACAAACACTGACATTGCAAAATTAGGATTGTAACTCAGTTATTAAAATGCTATCATATGCTCCAAGATTTCTTACGAAAATATCTGTCCCTCCAGCAAGCCTGCTGACATTCTTGCCAGATTTCCCATCCAACCAAAAAGTCCCTTGCTTGCTTCCGAGCTTCATTTTTCCTGCACATCAAACATCACTGCTTGGCCAAGATAAGGCTCAATAATTACTTGGTCCTTACCTCATTTAATTACTTAATAATTCTTTTTTAGTAGGATCATGCAGTGGCTTCTTTCCTATTTTCTCCTCTTCTATTCCTTATTCAGCTATTTCAAACTTCAACTTGATAAATGACCAAAATGTTTAGAATATATACAAAATATTTACTCCTTACCCCAACACAAAAAGTGTACCCACTGCTATATTTCTTCAAGTTGTTAAAAGATACACTTCTAATAAAGAATCTGACAATTGAAATAAAGGGACTGTACTTCAATTTTGCAGAAATTATTTCATCTCCATACTCAATACTTACCTGCGTTCAAACATTCTCAGAGAGTACAGTTTGCAGGTACACCCCAGTGCAATCACAAGGAGTAGTCCACAGATTAAACTGCCAATGACTGCTGCAGTTATCACCCTGGTGGGTACAATCACAGGGCAGTGCTCTTCATCACTTCCATCACCACAATCATCCTGTGCATCACAAACCCAGCTCTCAAATACACAACGGTTGTTCTTGCAGTGAAAGTTACCAGGCTGACAAAAGAAACAATTCTTCTCATCTGAGCCATTTGGACAATGGTTCTGGTAGTTGCAGCGATCAGACAAAGGGTAGCACACACCATTGCGCGAGCAGGGGAACTCATCCTTCTGACAGGAACTACAATTATGTTCATCTCTGCCATTTGGGCAATGCCAATAACCGTCACAGTGCTGTTGCTCTGTATAGCAACCCCAATTGCCTCCACAAGGAATCTCCCACGGAAGGCAAAATCCTGCAACTTGGTAGGTTGCATTAAAACCTCTGGCTGCATTTACTTTGTCAGCATAAAAATGTACTCGCACCTGTCCAGAAGAGGAAATGACTGTGATTGGTGGTTGTGAATCAAAAGACGTCAGGACACGTAGCAACTTGAGAGAGTTTTCCTCCAGACCATCGTACACTTTGATATAATCCCCATAGCCAGTGCCATCCAGCTTAAAGTCAGTGATATGCAAAATGATTTTCCGTCTATCTCCAGTATCTATCAGCCATGTGCAGTTGCTTCCAGGTGGATAAAATGCAGGATAGTTTGGAGAACTAAATGTGCCATAGAAGTTTCTCAGCCAGTCCCCACAACTAGGGGCATCACAATCTATTTCGTCTTCCAAATCAAGGCAGTCAATATTGCCATCACAACGCAAAGCCTCAGGTAAGCACGTGTAAGCAGCAGTATATCTTGAGAGACACTGGAATTGATCATAGGTGCAAGGTTGAAATGGAAAGACAGTTGGTGGCAATGATCGCTCACATAACTCTTCATCAGAATTGTCACCACATTCATCCATCGTGTTGCATTTCCAAATATTGGGGATACATTTTCCATTATCGCAGTGGAACTGATCCCAGTCACAGCCTGCCTCATCAGATTTTCCTGAAAAGAAAATATACTCATAAGTCACATTGTGAAAAGCACTTACACATTCGTCAAACTAAGGAGCATTAAATGTCAATCTTTTCAAAGTAAAGTATACTTTCTTGTATCATAATCATTTTAGGAAAAATTCTCAGCAAAAAAAACAAACCTCACACAGAGCCAAGCATTCAGCTTGACACATTACTACAAATATCAATGGTACTGTGGCTTGCCTCTTACTGAAATGGCTTACTGCTTTCCAATATTCAAAATGTACTTTATGCCCCTAGATAGGTATGGTTGCAAACACTAACGATGAGATATTTAAGGTGAGAAGGTACAGAATGGGCAAGGTTACTTTCAAGTCTTTCCCAATAAAGTGTGGGCACAAAACGCTGCAGGTAGAAATGTTAACTGCAAAAATTAAAGCCTTTGATTTAATATAGACTATTCCTTCTTTCCTATTGTTATAAACTTCTAATGGCAGGCACTCCTCACCTTCCCAAAGTAACCAGTATTATTTCTTCCTCCTACATCATGCTTCTCCTGTATTCAAGGGCAAGACAACCTACCATAATCAATTGAACTGCTATTGCTTTAGGAAATACAAAAGAATACCTCACTTCTTCTCCAATCTCAGGTAAGAAAGCTGAGGGGAAGAAAAATCAACATTTGCAAGAGTGCGTTAACTCTCCAATTGGCAGTGTCACTGGACATTGTGAGCCACACTTTTCTACAGTCAGTAAGTTGTTAAAAATCTTAGTGACAGCAATATAATCAGACAGAAAATATGAGAGGTTTCTACAGAAATCTTAGTGGCAAAAAGATGTTGTATTTGGCCAGCAATGAGTGAAGGAATTTGAGCAACATGGAAGTAGAGGAAGATTTTAACCCTTCATGTTATTTTTATATTTCCAATTACACCTATAGCACTTGACATTCAATAATGAGAATAACGTATCTGTTCATTCATTTAATATGATACATATAATAGCTAGTTAAATTAGATATGTTAGATGAGAAGCAACAACTATTTTAACACAAATAAGAAATTAAGGATGTTTTTCCATAAGAGGAGTAGTGCTACGTTCATTATACATCAGTTTTTAACAGTGTTCAAAAAATGACTTAATATTGCAAAAAATACCAGACTGAGGGTAAGAAAGTGGCAGTTAAGTTGAAAAAAGCAGCATATAAGGTAGCATCTTGACCTTCAAAATTAACTAACAGGGCCTCTCTGATTAGAAATGTCAGCTATGGCAGCTATTAACTCCTATTCACATATGGGGTCTGTGGTAGTAACAAATAATTCATACGGATTAGTTTAAAACACTTTCTTTATTATTTAGTCTAGAATACTTGCATCTATTAGTTCAGAGTTTAATAATTCTATAAAAAAGGTAGTAATCATTGGCTCCAGTGCACTATTCTCTTTGATCTAAACTAACTCAATGAGCTGGTGCTCAAAGCCCTATAAATTCTAATGAAAGGTTATGATCCTAAAACACAAACTGCTTCTATTTGCACAGATGCTGTCTGGCCTGCTGACTGTTTCCAGCACTCTGCTTTTGTTTTTCTAACCTTAAACTTATTTTTTGGTCAAAAACTAAGCACCAATACAAAGTAAATTAGACTTTGTTATTTTGCCAAGTAAAACAGTCATTTTCTGCATTCATCGATTTATTTCCAGAGGATAGCATCAAATTCAATGTGAAAGAATGAACAGCATCATGCTGATCGACTCCAGCTAAGTAGCTGCTTTTAGTATGTCTGCAGTATTAGTAGCAATGGATTCAGATGTTTCACAGATTGATTCCAGGATTTTATTTTTGATTTGTTTTGGGTTCAGCAGGGAACGTTTTTCAACCTCAATATGTTTTCTTGAAAATGTATTCCACTTTTCTCTTCCATGTCACAAACCTCTGGGTGAGGAGTTAATGCATCCTCCAGACTGCTTAACATTTTCATTATGTTTAACATTAACTTGAGCTCAGCATTGATAACAGAATTGAACCACTGAAAGACTCTTTATATATAGAAAGCATACATTACCTGGATGTTGTACATCAAATTATTTCTTACTGTTAAAAAAAAAATCAAAAGTCTTATTTCTGAACAGTGCAGAATAGTTAAATTACATGGATGGTAGAAAAAAATAAGACCTTCAACTTATGTCTGTGTCAGGAGAATGGCAGTTGAGTTTATTTTAATACATTTATTGAAAATTTTCTTATATTTTACATAGCAAACAAACTCAGACACAGATCCATGCAGTACTTGCATATAAATTCCAATGCGACTGGGCTTTCCATGGCCAGAAGGCAACCCCCTTTTATCCCTGGCACCTGCTCTGCCCGAGTCCTGTCTAATTGCACTGGGAATGACAGTGATAATATAAAAATAAAAAGGCAGCAGGAACACTGCTAGAGAATCAACTGAGTGCCCAATAGCCCAGGCTATAAACTAGTGAGCAGAGAAAAAAACAAAAAGGGTGAGACAGCAAAGACGAGGGAGGAAAGACTCTAAGGAAAATTAAGAAGGAAAAATTCTCATGTTGGCTCCAGACCTCGGAGGGCATACTCAAGTAAAGGGCCAGGACGTGTCCAACAATCACACAGGGGCTTTCTGTGGAGCACCCAGGGCCATCGGATATCTACTCTGCCAGCTCCAACTGCAATGTCCTAACATGGGCTAAAACTGGTTACCAGTTATTGTAAAACCTAGCAGTGGACCCATGTTGCATGCAACTCAACTTCTCCAGCTTAATGGTGAGATTTTGAATGTGTGATTTTGACCTTTCAAGTGAATGCAAAGAACTGGAGAGCTCTGAGTAAGTTTTCACAAATGACTGCTAAAAGGGGATCAAATTGAGGGCAACCTGTTGACATGGATGGGAAATTGACTCAAAGGTAGAAGACAAAGTTAGGTCAACAGACGTGCACTACAACTGACAAGATTTAATTAGTGGTCTTCTCATGGACACATGAGATTCATGATTTTGTTATATTTGCAAAGAACTTTAGATAGAGAATTTAAGATCTAATTTTTTCTGACTACACAAACTTAACATAGCAAATGGGAGGAGAAAGTTGCAAAGGAACACTGACAGATTAAGTAAGTGGGTATTGCTATGCATCTGTTGCCGTTTTCCTTCTACATGGAGTGTTTGCTGGTTTGGAAGATGCTACATAAGAAGCACTGGTGAGTTCCTGTATTGCTGTGATTGTACTTACAAATAGTGAGAAGTTATGTAGTGAGGAACAGAACAATTTAAGAATCCAAGTCAACAGGAATCACTAGAAGCTAGTGGACAGATGTAAAAAAATATAAGGCTAATGAAATGTTGGCCTTTTTCATAAGGGTGCTAGAACATAAGGAGGTGGAAGCTAAACTATAACTATATTGAGTCATAGATGTGTAGAGCATGGAAACTGGTCCTTTGGTCCAAAATGCCCATGCATTTTGCATGGCATTTGCCCATGCATTTTGGGGTATTTTTAAAACCCCAAAACTAATCCCAATTGCCCACATATGGCCCATATCTCTCTATACCCAATGTAACTATCTAAATGCTTTTTAAAAGACAAGATTGTACCTGCTTCTATTACTACTTCTGGCAGCTTGTTCCAGATCCTCATCACCTTGTGGATGAAAAAACTGCCCCACTGGGCACTTTTGTATCTCTCTCTCTCACCTTAAACCTATGCCCTCTAGTTTTAGGCTCCCCTACCTTTGGGAAAAGATATTGACTATCTAGCTGATCTGTGCTCCTCATTATTTTATAGACCTCTATAAGATCACCTCTCAATCTTCTACACTCCAGAGAAAAAAGTCCCAGTTTTACTTCACAGAAACACTATGGCGCTGAAAGACGCCATATGGCCTATCGAGTCTGCACTGACGACAATCCCACCCAGGCTCTATTCCCATGTCCCTATACATTTTATCAGTTAATCCTTCTAACCTACAAATCTCAGGACATTAAAGGGACAATTTTAGCATGGCCAATCAACCTAGCCCACATATCTTTGGACTGTAGGAGGAAATCAGAGCACCCAGAGGAAACCCACACAGACACGAGGAGAATGTGCAAACTCCACACAGTGACTCAAGCCAGGAATCGAACTCAAGTCCCTGGAGCTGTAAACCACATGGTAGCACAGTGCTAACCACTGTGCTACCATGCCACCTTAAGTCTATTCAGTCTCTTACAACTCAATCCATCAAGTCCCGGTAGCATCCTCGTAAATCTCTTTCTAGTTTAATAATGTCCTTTCTATAATAGGGTGACCAGAATTGCACACAGTATTCCAAATGTGGTATACATTTGGTAAGAAACAATGTCTTGTACAACTTCAACAAGACATTTCAACTCTATTCAATATTCTAACTGAAACCAAGCACGATTAAGATCCCGTTGCAATTAGAGATAACTTTCTTCACTGTCCACTATGCCACCAATCTTGATGTCATCTGCAAACTCACTAATCATGCCTCTTATATTCTCATCCAAATCATTAATATAAATGACAAAAAACAGTGGACTCAGCATTGATCCCAGAGACACCGCTGGTCACAAGCCTCCAGTTTAAAAAAAACAACTTTCTACAATCACCGTCTGACTTCTGGTAAGAAGCCAATTTTGTATCTATTTAAAAATCTCACCCTAGGTCCCGTGAGATGTAACCTTATACAACAACCTATCATGCAGTACCTTGTCAAAGGCCTTGCTAAAGTCCATGTAGACAACATTAACTGCATTGCCCTCATCTATCTTCTTGGTTACCCCTTCAAAAAACTCAATCAAATTTGTGAGACATGATTTTCAACTCTAAAAGCTATGCTGACTGTCCCTAATTAGTCCTTGCATCTCTAAATGCCTGTAGATCTCGTCTCTCAAAATACCTTCCAACAATTTACCCACCACAGATGTGAGGCTAATTGGCCTGTAATTCCAGGCTTTTCCCTGTAGTCCATTTTAAACAAAGGCATAATATTTGCCATTCTCCAATCTTCAGGCACTTAACCCATGACAATTGATGATTCAAATATCTCAGCTCTCCCTCAAAATTGTGGTGGTTAGGTCAATTGAACATTTTAAAACAGAGAATTAATAATTCTGTTGTAAAGCTTTTAAGGACTATGAATCAATGTCAACAGATGGAGTTAAGTTTCATATCAAGAATGATACATGATGATTATTGGGAAGGTGGTGGTGAAATGTTAATAATTATTGGATTCATAATCCAATTTATGTCTGAGGCCAGCAATTACTAATTTGGTCAATTTTATATTTGAGTTCATTCATGGAATGTGGACTTTGCTGACTCAGCCAATATTAATTGCCTATCACTTGTTGCCCTTGAGAAGATATGCTGCCTCCTTGATTTTAAGAAAATCTGTATTAAAACCATATTGAATTTTTGAAGTTACTTTGTAGATCTTGATTTAAAATCAAATATAATCGAGCTTTGATTAAGTCAAATAAGTAATCAATAGTAATTGATTAAAGTGGCAACACAATGGTATAGTGGTTAGCACTGCTGCCTCACAGCATCAAAGATCCAGGTTCAATTCCAGCCTTGGATGAATGCCTGTGTGGAGTCTGCACATTCTCCTCATGTCTGTGTGGGTGCTCTGGTTTCCTCCCGCAGTCCGGAAATATGCGCAAGTTAGGTGGATTGGCCATTCTAAATTGCCACTAAGTGTTACATTCTAACACTGTAACCCCACATAGTTAGCTACCCAAGGTGTGCAGGTTAGATGCATTAGCCAGCTAACTATGTGAGGTTACAGTAATAGAGTGGGGAAGAAGTCCCAGGTAAGATACTTTGTCAGAATCGGCGCAGACCTCGCCTGCACTGTAGGGATACTATTCTAAACTGGGGACTTGTTTTTCCTTAAGGTTTTATTTTTATCTGGTCAGACTACATTCACTGTTGTTTGTTTTGTCCAAACTACTTTCTTTCCTTTTTGTGCAATATTTATTAAAATAAAAATCATTTTCTATTGTTTAACAGGAATCAATTCTTATTGTATTTAATGACCCTTGAACAAGGTAGGAAATAAACTTGCACGAGATGGTTCATTGTGGTGTAGAATCAGGAGATGGAGTTTGATTAATGGGCAGTATAACTTGATTAATGGCAGTTTGGAGACACCATTTTTTATTTCAATACAGGGAAAAGTGAAAAGCATGGAGATAGATACTGCTTCAAAAATGGGGTCAATGTCTAGCTCAGGCTAGCTGCATTATTAGTTTCACATGATCAGTTCCTGAAGCAGGTAGAGGCACTAAAATGGGGAATTCAAATCTGTAACAGGAATTTGAGGACAACTCAAGCCATCTAACACAGCTAGAGACAGAGACATTCAAAATGAAGAAGGTACTGAAGCAACTGCAAGATAGCATTGAAGATGAGGCTCTGGCTCCTGATAGACAGATTGACTTACTGGAATGAATAAAAAAAATGAAGGCACCAAAGAATATATATAAAGAGCCTGAATATTGCCAAGTCTGTAAATCATGCAGTGTTCTAAAAAAAAAATCTGATAAGGATTCACGGTTGCTAGACTCTTGTTTTGAGATTGTCCGGATAGAGGACTCAGATGGCTGGAATGAAGCCAGAAATTAGACTTAAAGGGAATAAACACCCATGCTTAGGGCTGCAGAGTGGAATAGTCAACCTCTAAATGCTACAGAGAAGGGATGTGAAAAAGTCACTGACCGCAGAGTCCATATTCAGATTATTCGGAGACTTGCTGATATATGAGCCAAGGAGAATTTCACCATTCTACAGAACAATCTAATTAGGGATAAGACCGTAAGAAATAGGAACAGGACTAGGCCATTTGGCCCCTCAAGCATTCTCTGCCATTCAACAGGATCAGAGGTGATCCAAAATTTCTCATATCCACTTTCCTGCCCTTTCCCAGAAACCGTTGTTTTCCTTAAATCTAATTCAGTCTTAAATGTGCACAAGGACTCTGCGACCACAGCTCTCTTGGAATTTCAACCCTCAAGAAATTCCTCCTTATCTCAGTCTTAAGTTGGTTCCTTTTTATTCTGAGACAATGCCCTCTGGTCCCAGACTCTCCCTTGAGGGGAACATCTTAAGCATTAACCCTGTCAAACCCTTAAGGATCCCATATGTTTTAATGAGATCACCTCTCATTCTTATAAATTCCAATGAGGAGGATCACAGAATCCCTACAAAGCAGAAGGAGTCCTAAACTGTTTAACTTTTCCTCACAAAATAATTCCTCCATACTGGGATTCCACTTTGCAGAAGAATCTTGAACAGAACAATTTGGAATTATCATTTGTGTGACTATAAAATTGTCTTTCTTTACATTTATACTTTAGTAAAGTTACTTATTTTGTTTATCATTCATAATTGTTCAATAAAAATTGCTGCCTTCACACATTATTTAGTATCGAGCCACTCATTGCTATTACGTCCAGAGTATGGCTCTGAACTAAGTGAGACTCTACAAAGTAAGGACTCTCAGGCCTTTAAATCAGAGGCATAGGAAGATTCTCTAGGACATTGGTTCAAAGCCCACCACGGCAGCTGATGGAATTTACATTCAAATTAACAAAAAAAAAATCTAGAATTGAAAGTAAATAGTTGGATAACGAATGGGGTCCTGTTATTTAAGAAGGGTAGTGAGGATAACCCAGGTAACTACAGGCCAGTGAGCTTGACGTCCATGGTAGGGAAATTGTTGGAGAGGATTCTTAGAAATAGGATGTACGCACACTTAGAATGGAATAATCTCATTAGTGATAGACAGCATGGTTTTGTAAGAGAGAGGTCATGCCTCTCAAATTTGGAGGAGTTTTTTGAGGAGCTGACAAAAACAGTTGACAAGGGAAGGGCCGTGGATGTCATTTATATGGATTTTAGTAAAGCGTTTGACAAAGTCCCTCATGGCAGTTTGGTGCAAAAGGTTAAATCTCATGTGATAAAAGGAGAGGTGGCTAGATGGGTGGAGAACTGGCCTGGCCACAGAAGACAGCGTAGCAGTGGAAGGGTCTTTTTCTGGCTGGAAGTCTGTGACTAGTGGTGTTCCGCAGGGCTCTGTACTGGGACCTCTGCTATTTGTGATTTATATAAATGATTTGGAAGAATCATTAATAATTTATAAATACTAATCATTTATAAATGATTAGTAAGTTTGTGAATGACACAAAGATGGCTGGACTTGCCAATGACAATATAGAGAATACAGCAGGATAAAGATCGGCTGGAAAATTGGGTGAAGAAATGGCAGATGGAATTTAATCCAGATAAATGCGAAGTGATGCATTTTGGTAGAACTAATGTAGGGAGGGGAGCAATACAATAAATGGCAGATTCATCAAGAATATAGACACACAGAGGGACCAGGGTGTGCAAATTGACAGATCCTTGAACGTGACATCACAGATGGAGAAGGTGATGACAGAGGCATATGGCATGCTTGCCCTTTATAGGACAGAACAGAACAGAGAGTATAAAAATTGGCATCTGATGTTACAGCTATATAGAACGTTGGTTAGGAACATTTGGAATACCGCATCCAGTTCTGTCGTCGCACTAACAGAAGGACATGTAAGCTTTGGAGAGTGTACAGAAAAGGTTTACCAGGATGTTGCCTTATATGGAAGGTCTTAGTGATGAGAAGAGATTGGGTAAAGAGGGGTTGTTCTCCCTGAAAAGACAGAAAATGAGGAGAGTTTGAGGACAGTTGTATAAAATTATGAAGGGCATAGATAGGATGAACAGTGGGAAGCTTTTTCCCAGATCGGAGGTATCGAACATGAGGGATCACAGGTTCAAGGTGAGGGGGCAAGGTTTAACTCAGATATCAGAGGGACATATTTTACATAAAAGATGGTAGGAGCCTGGAATGCACTGCCAAGTAGGGTGGTGGAGGCGGACACGCTGGGATCGTTTAAGACTTATTTGGATAGCCACATGAACAGACCGGGAATGGAGGGATACAAATGAATGATCTAGTTGGATCAATGAGCGGTGCAGGTTTGGAGGGCCGAAGGGCCTGCTTGCTGTGTTGTATTGTTCTTTGTTCTTGTTTTGAGTCTCAGTGATGGTGACCATGAAATGATCATCGATTGTTGTAAAAAGTTATCTATCACTAATAGCCTTTAAAGAAGGAAATCTACCATGCTTACCTAGTTTGGCTACAGGTAAAATGCTAATGCATGTGTACACACGTTAATTTGTTTTTATATAGTTCATTCCACAATCTAAAGTGCAACTCAACCATCTCATTTCCTCTGAAGTCTAATTACTATTCCACAGGTAAAGCATCCAGTCAATTTGTATACAGCAGTTAACTGCTACTCTATACAACTTCAGATTATTTTTATAAAAATAGTTCTTTCCATAAATTCAGAATTTGCTGACGATGGTGACCCATTAACGAATGCACACATACATTGGCATGTCACATGTAGGCCAGAATAGGTAAGGATGGCAGATTTCCTTCAAAAGATATTAGTGAACAAGACAAATGTTCAGAACAATCGATGATCGTTTCATGGTTACCATTACTGAGACTCACTTTTAATTTTGTGGCCTACAGGTGACTCCAGATCCACAGCAACGTGGCTCACTCTTACCTGCTTTCTGAAATGGCTTATCAAGCCATTCAGATCAAGGGCAGTGAGGGATGGGCAACAGATGTTGGACTTGCCAGAGATGTTTGTATCCCATGAAAGATTAAAAGATTGAATTAAATGCCAATAGGTTCAAGATCAAATGAATTACTTTGCTGCCAAAGCTAAGGGCAATATTCATCATTCAACCAATACCACCAAAGTTAATGATTTCACCATCTTCTATGGGACCCTGCTCTATACAAACTGATTGAATACTTTATCTGCAGAATAGTAATTAGACTTCAAAGGAAATGAGATGGTTGAGTTGCCTTTAGATTATGGAATGAATTATATAAAAACAAATTCAGCATTTGCTGGATGGTGATCCATTAATGTGTGCACACATACATTGGCCTATCACAGATTTAACACAAAGCTAAAGTCCAACAGGTTTATTTGGTTGCAAAAGCCACTAGCTTTCGGAGTACTGCCCCTTCGTCAGGTGACTGGGAGTTCTATTCACAAACAGGGCATATAAAGACACAAGTTCAATTTACAAAATAATGATTGGAATGCGAATTTTTACAGACAATCAAGCCTTAAATGTACAACGTGAGTAGAGAGAGCATTAAGCACAGGTTAAGGGGATGTGAATTGTCTCCGGACAGGAATAGTTAGTGAGATTTTGCAAGTTCAGGCAAATCGTGAGGGATACAGATGGTGTGACATGAACCCAAGATGCCATTGAGGCCGACTTCATGCGTGCGGAACTTGTCTATCAGTCTCTGCTCAGCTATCATGTATCATGAAGGCCGACTTGGAGAATACTTACCGAAGATCAGAGGACAAATGGCCCGTGACCGCCAAAGCACTCCCCAGTAGGAAGGGAATACTCCTTGGTGATTGAATGAATGAACACCATTCAACATTGTTGTAGTGTCTGCATGGTCTCCCCAATGTACCATGCCTCAGGATATCCTTTCCTGCAGCGTATCAGGTAGACAACGTTGGTCAAGATGCAAGAGTATGTACCGTCTACCTGGTGGATGGCGTTCTCATGTGAGATGATGGCATCTATGTCGATGATCCAGTATGTCTTGCAGAGGTTGCTGTGGCATGGTTGTGTGGTGTCACGACAACAGTTCTCCTGAAAGCTAGGTAATTTGTTGCAGACAATGGTCTGTTTGACATTGTGCAGTTGTTTGAAGGCAAGAAATGAGGATGATGGGATGGCGGTGGCGAGATGTTCTTTTTCATCAATGACATGTTGAAGGCTCCAGAGGAGATGTCGTAGTTTCTCCGCTCCAGGGAAGCACGTCCGGTGTTTGTCTTCTATGGAGGTCAGTGCGGTTTTTTGCTGTGGCACATTGGAACTTTCGATCAATGAGTCGAGCGCCATATCCTGTTCTTACAAGGGCATCTTTCAGCGTCTGGAGGTATCTGTTGCGATCCTCATCTGAGCAGATCCTGTGTATATGGAGGGCTTGTCTGTAGGGGATGGCTTCTTTAATATGTTTAGGGTGGAAGCTGGACAAGTGGAGCATCGTAAAGTTATCCGTGGGCTTGCAGTACAGTGAAGTGCTGAGGTGACTGTCCTTAATGGAAATGTGTGTGTCCAAGAATGCAACTGATTCCAGAGAGTGGTTCATGGTGAGTTTGATGGTGGGATGGAACTTGTTAATGTCAGCATATAGTTGTTTGTGATTGTTCACCATGAGTCTAAAGGAAGAAAACGTCATTGGTAGATCTAGCATACAGCAATGGTTGAAGGTCTTGTGCGATGAAGAAATCTTGTTCAAGCCTATACATGAAGATGTTGGCATATTGAGGTATAAAATTTGGTTCTTATGGTTGGTCTGTTTTTCTGGATGAAGAACTGGTTGAAGGTGAAGATATTGTGGGCCAGGATGAAGCAGATGAGTTGTAAAATTGCATCTGGAAACTGGCAGTTCTCAGTGTTGAGTACTAAGGCAGCTGCAGCAATGCCATCGTCATGGGAGATGCTGGTGTAGAGTGCTGAGACATGCATTGTGAAGAGGAGTGCTCCTAGTTCAACTGTTTCACGTATGCTGAGCTTCTGTAGGAAGTTCATAGTGACACAACAAAAGCTGGGGGATCTTTGTACAATGGGTTTCAGAATGCCCTTGACGTAGCCAGAGAGGTTCTCACACAGCGTCCCGTTGCTGGATACGATGAGACAGTCGGGTGTGTTTGCCTTTGTATACAGGCAAGCTCACAGATAACCTCACGATGCACCACTTCTCCAGCTCCCACCCTAAACATGTTAAAGAAACCATCTTTTATGGGCAAGCCCTCCATATATACAAGATCTGCTCAGATGAGGAGGATCGCAACAGACACCTCCAGACACTGAAAGATGGCCTCATAAGAACAGGATATGGCACTCGTCTCATCGATCAACAGTTCCGATGCACCAAGCGAAAAACCACACAGGCCTCCTCAGAAGACAAACATGGGACACGATGGACAGAATATCCTTCGTCGTCCAGTACTTCCCTGGAGCAAAGAAACTACAACATCTTCTCTGGAGCCTTATACATGTCATTGTTGAAAACAAACACCTCCGAAGGCCATCCCCACAACCCCACTTCTTGCCTTCAAACAACTGCAGAATCTCAAACAGATCGTTGTCCGCAGCAAACTACCCAACCTTCAGAAGAACAGGGACTATAACACCACGTAACCCTGCCACAGAATCTCTGCAAGACATGCCAGATCATCAATATGGATGCTAACATCTCGTGAGAGCACCATCCACCAGATACACAGTACATACTCTGGCAACTTGACCAACGTTTACGCTGCAAAACAAAAAAAGGATGTCCAAGGCATAGTACATTGGGGAGACCATCCAGACACCATGACAATAGATTAATGAATACTGTTCGACAATCACCAGGCAAGACTTCTCTTCCTGCTGGGGAAAACTTCAGCGATCACGCTCATTTGACCTCTGATCTTCGGGTAAGAGTTCTTCATGGTGGCCTTCACGATGCACGACAGTGCAGAGTCGCTGAGCAGAGATTAATAGCCAAGTTCTGCACACACATTAGGACAGTCCCAACCAGGATCCTGGGTTCATATCACCTCCACGACTTGCCTGGACTTGCAAAATCTCTAACTGTCTTGTCTGGAGACAACACACATCTCTTTAATGCTCTCTCCACTCAATGTCTGTACCTTTAAGATTTGATTACCTATAAAGATTCGTATTCCAATCATTATTTTGTAAATTGAGTTTGTGTTTTTATATGCCCTATTTGTAAATAAAACTCCCACTCACCTGACGAAGGGACAGCGTTCTGAAGGTTAGTGGCTTTTGCTACCAAATAAACTTTAACCTGGTGTTGTGAAACTTCTTACCCCAGTCCAACGCCTACATCTCACATCATGTCACAGATTTGCCAGCAGAGGTTAAAAATACTGTTCATGATGTTGAAGGAACTGAAATGCATCTTTCTGCAAAACACATTTAGAGTCCTAGAGGTTTACACCATGGAAACAGGTCTTTCAGTCCAACTTGGCCATGCTTCCCTTTTTTTTTAAAAACTACTACGTTAATCCCAATTGCCCATATTTGGCCCATATCCCTCTATATCCATGTAATTATCTATATGCTTTTCAAAAGACAAAATTATGCCCACCTCTACTATTACTTCTGGCAGCTTGTTCCAGACACTCACCATTGTGTGAAAAAATTGCCAATGTGGACAATTGTATCTCTCCCCTGTCACCTTAAACCTATGCCCTCTAGTTATAGACTCCCCTATCTTTGGGAAAAGGTATTGACTATCTAGCTGATCTGTACCCCTCATTATTTTATAGATCATCCTCAGCCTCCTATGCTCCAGAGAAAAAAGTCCCACTCTATTCACCCTCTCGTTATAATTCAAACCATCAAGTCTCATAACATCCTAGTAAATCTTCTCTGCACTCTAATTTAATAATATTCTTTCTATAATAGAGTGACTAGAATTGCACACAGTATTCCAATGTGGCCTTACCAATGTCTTGTACACCTTCAGTAAGACATCCCAACTCCTGTATTCAGTGTTCTGACCAACGAAACCAAGTATGCTGAATGCCTTTTTCACCACTCTGTCCATCTGTGACTCCACGTTCAAGGAGCTACAAACTTGTATCTCTCAATCTCTTTGTTCTGTAACTCTCCCCAGTGCCCTACCATTAACCGAGCACGTCTTGCTCTGGTTTAATCTACCAAAATGTATCACCTCGCATTTATCTAAATTAAACTCCACCTGCCATTCATCAGCCCACTGGCCCAATTCATCAAGATCCTGTTGCAATTGGAGATAGCTTTCTTCCCTGTTCACTATGCCACCAATCTTGATGTCATCTGTGATCTTACTAACCATGCGTCCTGTATTTTTCATCCAAATCATTAACGTGAGTGACAAATAACAGTGAACCAGCAATGATCCCAGAGGCATACCACTGGTCACATGTCTCCAGTTTGAAAAATAACGCTTTACAACCATCCTCTGGTTTCTGGACAAGGGGCAAATCCCAAAAGCTTGCAAGTTTACTATCAAATAAATCGGTTGGACTTAAACCTGGTGTTGTCAGACTTCTTACTGTGTTTACCCCAGTCCAATGCCGGCATCTCCACATTCTGCCAAGAAGCCAATTTTGTATCCATTTAGATCCATTTAACCTTTTGCAACAACCTATCATGTGGTGTCTTGTCAAAGGCCTTGTTAAAGTCCATCTAGGCAACATCAACTGCACTGCCCACATCTACCTGCTTCATTACCCCTTCAAAATACTCAAATTTGTGAGACATGATTTTCCACTCACAAAGCCATGCTGACTGTCCCTAATCAGTCCTTACATCTCTAAATGCCTATAGATCCTGTCTCTCAAAATACCTTCCAACAATTTACCCACCAAGCTCACTGGCCTGTAGTTCCCAGGCTTTTCCCCACAGCCCTTTTTAAACAAACATTTACCAATTTTCAGGCATCTCACCCGTGACAATCGATGATTCAAATATCTCGGCTAGGAGACCCGCAATTTCCTGCCTAGCCTCCCACAATATCCTGGAATACACTTCATCAGGTCCCAGAGATTTATCTACCTTGGTGTGCTTTAAGATTCCAACACCACCTGCTCTGTAATATGTATACTCCTCAAGACATCACTATTTATTTCCAAGTTCCCTAACATCCATGCTTTTCCTAATCGTAAATACTGATGAGAAATATTCATTTAGAATCTCACCCATCTCGTGGATCCACACATAGAACATAGAACAATACAGCTCAAACAGGCCCTTCAGCCCACGAGTTGCGCCGATCACATCTACCAATCCACAGATCTATCTATAACCCCCTATCCTATTCGTTTCCATATACTCATCCAGAAGTCTTTTAAAAGACCCCAGCGAGTTTGCCTCAACAACCTTCGACAGCAGCCGATTCCATTCACTCACCACCCTCTGAGTGAAAAACTTACCCCTAACATCACCTCTGTATTTGCTTCCCAAGATGACCTTGTTAATCCTTAAGAGGCCCTATCTTCTCCCTTGTTACTCTTTTGCTCTTTATATGTTTGTAGAAGCTCTTTGGATTCTCCTTTGCCTTATCTACCAAAATAATCTCGTATCTCCTTTTTACTCTCCTGATTTCTCTCTTAACTCTGTTCCTATACCCCCTATACTATTTAAGGGATTCACCTGAACCCAGCTGCCTGTGCATGTCATGTGCCTTTTCTTCTTCTTGACGAGGGCCACAATATTCCAAGTCATCCAGGGTTCCTTACTTCTGCCAGCCTTGCCTTCACTCTAAGGGGAATGTGTTTACCCTGAACCCTTTTGAAAGCCTGCCACTTATGACACATCCTTTTGCCTTCCCACAGACTCCCCCAATTAACTTCTGAAAGTTCCCGCCTGATACCATCAAAATTGGCCTTGCCCAAATTTAGAATTTTAACTTTTGGGCCAGACCTATCATTCTCCATAACTCTCTTAAAACTAATAAAATTATAGTCACTGGTCCCAGTGATCCCTCACTAACACTTCTGTCACCTGCTTTTCCTTATTTCCCAACAGGAGGTCAAGTTTTGCCCCGTCTCTAGTCGGGCCATCCACATACTGAATGAGAAATTCCTCCTGAATACACTTAAATTTCTCTCCATCCAACTTTCTAATACTATGGCTGTCCCAATCAATATTGGGAAAGTTAAAATCTCCGACTATTACCACCCTATTTTTCTTGAAGCTATTTGTAATTGCCTGACATATTTGTTCCTCAATTTACTGCCAACTATTTGGGGACCTAATAATACAACCTTATCAAAGTGATTTCCCCCTTATTTCTCAGTTCTACCCATATAGACTCAGTGGTCGAATCCCAAGATATATCCCCTCAGTACGGCCGTGATGTTTTCCCCGAATCAAAAGTACAACTTCCCCTCCTCTCTTACCTCCTGTTCTATCTTCCCAATAGCATCTGTACCCTGAAACACTGAGCTGCCAGTTCTGTCCCTCCCTTAGCCATGTTTCAGTAATTGCTAATAATATCCCAGACCCACGTACCCATCCATACCCTGAGTTCATCTGCCTTGCCTGTCAGGCCTCTTGCATTGAAATAGATGCAGTTTAATCTGGACTTCCCTTGCTCTGTTCTGCTTTTGCAGGATCTGTCTGGTACTAGAATTTCTGAAACTGCCTTTATTACTTAACGTGCTCTCTTTAACTTCTGTGCTGTCCTCAAACTTTTCTTGCATCTCCCCACTGCTTTGAATCCCACTCCTTTGCCAAACTAGTTTAAATCCTCCCGAGTGGCTCTAGCAAATCTCCCCACCAGGATGTTAGTCCCCTCCAGTTAAAGTGTAACCCGTCCCTCTTGAACAGATCAGCCTTTCCCCAGAAAAGATTCCAATTATCCAAAAATCTAGATCCCTGCTCCACGCACCAGCTCTCAATCCACACATTCATCTGCCTAATCTTCCTTTTCTCACTGGGACTTGGCATCGGTAATAGTCCTGAAATTACTACTTTTAAGATCCTGCACATTAGCCTTCAGGCTAACTCTCTATATTCATACTTCAGGACCTCATTCCTTTCAATATAGTCTCATCTTTCTTCAGAAACCAGGTTAAAGAGGTTAGCCTAGAATATAATAATCATGTCAAAAAAGAAACTTGCTACATAACATCTCTTGGTCATTTTTGAAGCCGGAAGAAGGTCAACAATTGCAGTTGTACAGCACATTTACAGGAGTGTATCAAATAAAACTGACACTGAACCACATCAGCAAAAACAGGACAGGTGAGGGAGCTTTTTCAAAGTGCTTTAAAGAAGGGAAGAGGGCAAGAAATGGAAAAGTTTTAGGGAAGGAATTGTAAAGGAGTGATTAAAAATCAGGGATGCACAGAAATCCAAAACTGAAGGAACACATATCTCAGAGGGCCAATGGGCTGAAAGAGGTTAAAGGAAGAGGGAGGGGCAGTAGAAAAGTAAAAGCAAACTACATTATATTCCCCTTTATAAAACAAAATACACCAATTCTATACATACCTGTAATATAAGAGAGCCGGAAGCCTTTTCCAGTGTATCTGTCATCTGAATGAAACCTAATCCAGACATGGTCCTTTGACGAAATGTAAGGTGCTGGAATGGAAGAACCACACACCCGAATTCCTTCAACACTTTTGTATGTTCCTATAGTTAGCCAGTCTGAACTGCACCAAGCAGAGTTCTGGATATCAAAATCCTGAAAGCTAAAGAAAAAAAAGGTAATAGTTCTCAACTTTCACCACCAAACAACAAAATCTATCACAATAAATTCAATTTACAAAGATATATAAAGGGACAGGTAGTATTGAGGAAGTGGGGGGAGGAAGTGGGGGTGTGGCGGTGGGCGGGGGCTGTATAAGGAATTGGATAGGTTAGGAGAGTGGTCAAAGAAGTGGCAGATGGAATACTATATGGAAAGGTGTGAGGTTATGCACTTTGGAGGGAGGAATGGAGGCGTAGACTATTTTCTAAATGGGAAAATACTTAGGAAATCAGAAATACAAAAGGGACTTGGGACTTATTGTTCAAGATTCTCTTAAGGTTAACGTGCAGATTCAGTCAGCAGTTAGGAAGGCAAAGGCAATGGTGGCACTCATGTTGAAAGGGCTAGAATACAAGAGTAGGGATGTACTTCTGAGGCTGTATAAGGCTCTGGTCATTTGGAGTATTGTGAAAAGTTCTGGACTTCATAATTAAGGAAGAATCCAAAGGAGGTTCACAAGAATGATCCCTGGAATGAAGAGTTTGCCGTATGAGGAATGCTTGAAGACTCTGGGTCTGTATTTGTTGCAGTTTAGAAGGACGAGGGAGAATCTTATTGAAACTTGCAGGATACTGCCTGACCGTGGAGAGGATATTTCCACTAGTAGGAAAAACTAGAACCAGAGGGCACAATATCAGGCTACACGGACAAGCCTTTAAAACAGAGATGAGGAGAAATTTCTTCAGCCAAACAGTGGTGAATCTATGGAAATGTGGGATTTTACTTTACTCAAATTAGTTACCACAGTTTTCCGTAACAAGGGACTTCACTTGTAAAACAATCAATTATAAACCTTTCTTAGGGCCTGCGGGCATTAAGCACTTAGGCCTGAACTTTACACACGCTCCAGCAGGGTTATATCTGGAAGGGTGGCGCAAAATTCCTTGGATGGGCTTCCCTTTGGATTCCTGCCATCCTCAACCTCACTGCAGTTTTATCCTGGAGCAGACGGGGCCTCAAAAGGCCACCCATCCTTGCCCTGTTGAGACCTTATAGAGGCCAATTATTACCCATGCAAGGACCGTTGCTATATCTTCAAGGTGGGGAAAGCCCAAAAATAATCAGATTAAGGCCTCAGACAGAATTGGGGAACAGGCATTATTGCCTCCATCAGTAGCCCCTTTTAGGTCAGGTGTCCTCAAGATCCAGCAGCTGCAGACTGTCACTCCTCAACTCCCACGAAACCCCAATCTCTCACTATCCATTTCCCCCAGAGCTCCCCTAACTTACTTGAAACTCAAAAGCTCACCTCTTCCTAGAATTCACCATCTAAGGTTCCAGGGAATGCATGCAGTCTCAGTCCTGCCCAATGCAGTTTCTGCCAATGCAGGAACTAGTGAGCTATTGCACAGGTTGATAGGCAGCTCTTTAAGGTGGAAAATTGTATAAGGTGGGACTTCCTCTCGAGTGAGGAGCAAAACCCCAATCTACAAACGATTAACTCTCAATAGGAGTGTGAAACGACTGTTGGGCAGACAGTGTTAGCGGGGATGTGTCCCCCACTCGCTCTGAATGCCATGACAGGAAATCCTGCCATCCTAAATATCCTGGCCTGTGTAAATGCAAGTTTTCCTCAATTTCTTCTTTCCCTTTAAGCTCTTTCTACTCTTTAACTCCAACTTGTGATGTAATTCACTCCCCAATTAAAAGTTTTCCGTAAAGCTCAGTATCAAAATATTCTTGCCATCTCTTCTTCCCTTTTAATTACAGATAACAAGTAGATACGCTATCTTCACTAGATATAGAGGCTAAAAAACGTTTTAAATTCAAACTATAACAAAAGAGATATTCAAAAGTTTGCATTTTCTAATTTGTTCCAAACTGGACAGGTCAATCCTGTATAGCATTAATGTTAAATATTGTATCACCTAGCAATTTATTGAAGAGCTTCAAGAAGTGTCACAAATTGAGATATTATTCTCAATTTTGATAAAAAAAACAAAAGACTACGAATGCTGGAAGCCTGAAATAAAAACAGAAAATGCTGGATAAATTCAGTCGGTCTAAAACATTCTTTTTGCAGGACAGAAAGAGAAACAGTTTTGAGTCCATCTGACTCTTCAGCTCTGCACAGGAATCATACAAATTTCAAATATTAACTCTGTTTCTCCTTCCACAGATGCTGCCAGAGCTGCTGAATTTATCCAGCATTTTCTGTTTTTATCCTTGATTTTGAGTTGATTCCAATTCTATTTGCAGCATTTTGAAATTAATTCATAGAAATAGAAAATGGGTGCAGGAGTAGGCCATTCAGCCCTTCAAGCCTGCACCACTGTTCAGTATCATAGTTGATCATGGATTTTCAGTATCCCACTCCCGCTTTCTCCCCATTACCCTTTTAGCCACAAGGGCCACATCCAGCTCCCTCTTGAACGTATGTAATGAACTTGCCTCAACAGCTTTCTGTGATATTCTACAGGTTCACAACTTTGAGCGAAGAAGTTTTTCCTCATCTCAGTCCTGAATGGCTTAACCCTTATTCTTATTTTGCGACCCCCTAGTTCTGGACTTTCCTAACCATCAGGAACATTCTTCCCACATCTAGCCTATCCAATCCCATCAGGATTTTAATTATTTCATGAGATCCCCTCTCATTTTTCTAAATTCCAGTTAGTACAAGCCCAGTCAATTCAGTCTCTCTTTATATATGTCCTGCCATTCTAGGAATCAGTCTGGTGAATCTTTACTAGAGTCCCTCAGTAGCAAGAATGCCTTTCCTCAGACTAGGAGACTAAAATTGCACACAATGCTCAAGGTGTGGCCTCATCAAGGCAGAAATTGAATGAACTGTATAACTGCATCAAGACATTCTTACTCCTGTACTCCAATCTTCTTGCTATGAAGGCCAGCATGCAAATAGCGTTCCTCACCACTTGCTAAACCCGTTTGCTAATCTGCAGCGATTGTTCCATTATGACACCCCAATCATGTTGCATTTCCCCTTTTCTAAAACTATCACCATTCAGATAATAATCTCACTTCCTGATTTTGTCACCAAGTGGATAACCTCACATTTATCCATATTAAAGTGCATTTGCCATGTATTTGTTCACTCAGCCACCAGTTGACATCACCCTGCAGCCCCTTAGCATCCTCCTTACAGCATACACTGCCACCCAACTTACTGCCATTTGCAAACTTGAAGATATTACATTCAATTCCTTCGTCCAAATCATTAATGTACATTGTGAATAGCTAGGGTCCCAGCATTGAACCCTGCAGTATCCCATCAATCACTGCCCGTCATTCTGAAAAGGACCTGTTTATTCCCACTCTCTGCTTCCTGTCTGCCAACCAGTTCTGTATTCTTGTCAATACATTACCCCCAGTACAATGAGCTTTAATTTTGCCTTCTTGTCTCATGTGGGATCTTTTCAAAAGCCTTTTGAAAGTCTAGATACATAACATTCACTGGTTCACCCATGTCATATCCTCAAAAAATTCCAGAATATCTGTCAAGCACAATTTCCTTTAATGAATCCATGCTGAATAGGTCTGATCCTGTCACCATTTTTGAAATGCTCAGTTGTTACATCCTTAATAACTGACTCCAGCATTTTGTCCATCACTGATGTCAGGCTAACCGGTCCATAATTTCTGGCTTCTTTCCCGCCTTTTTCAAAAAATGGAGTTACATTAGCTATCCTCCAATCCACTGTGACTCTTCCTGGATCTACAGCATATTGAAAAATGATCACCAATGAGTCCAGTACTTCTGAGGGCCACTTACTCATTACTCTGTGATGCAGAACATCAGACCTTGGGGACATATCAGGTTTCCCTAATACAATTCATGGCATGCGGGTGTCGCTGAGTAGGCCTGTATTTTCCCCCATTCCCAATTGTCCTTGAGAAGGTGGTGGTGAGCTGCCCACTTGAACTGTTGCAGTCCCTGAGGTGTAGGTATATACAAGTCATTAGGGATTTCCCAGGCAGTGCCAGAGGTAGGCCCCTTGGGAAGCCCTATGGGAGAGGTTCACCTTGGGTGTGTGGGGGAGGGCTGATATCTGAGAGGAGGGAAATAGTGCTTCCAAGTCAATAGTGATAGCAATGGGGGTGCCCCAATGTTGGCTTTGTATATGTGTGTGAAGTGGGGGGGTGGGATGGGGGTTATAGCCGTGATATGGTGTTGGGGAATGGAGCCCTTGATGCTTGCTTCTCAGCAGGGGGCTCCTAACTTTTACTGGATTCAGTTTCCGTTGATTGGGACGGCCTTTAAAGATAACACCCAAGTCTCTGAGGAGACAACCTTGCCCCATCAGACTGACGGCATAAACTGTATCCACTGATGTTTTCTTCTCTGAAGAAATTCAAAATCTGGAGTAAAACCTCAGCTGTGCTACTGGAAAGCAATATGCTATTCCAACTGGTAAATTTTAAAGGGAGTTGCAATTCTTTTAAGAAAGAATGTATGCAGAGACTATCTCTTGTGGTTGTATGGCTGTGCTGGAGTTCACCTATTTGATAAATGATCTGATTAGGTTCAATACTGAACACTGCACCTTAATGAAGTCAATGGCAAGTTAGACAAGAAGAATTTGGTGGCAGACACACTACAATTAAAGTTCAAAACTAAAACTTTTTTTCATACTCTTTGCTCGGAGGAGAGTAAAGGCCAGCTTTGGTTTCTTCTTTCAACAACTGGCTGGCAAGAGTACATAAAAAGGTCATCAACTTCTACTAGTTACAACTGTCCTTACAAGATGCTAATGCAGAATTCAGAGCACCAGTCTTTCCTTGCCAACACTACCTGGAGTGGGGCTAGTTTAAGAGGCACAAATGCCAGCACTAAGACAAAAGTTTACTTCACTAATTGAAATGATTTCCACATACTGTAGACAATTGAATATGGTTTTGCTTTGGATCCCTTCCTTCTCTTGTGCTCCCCTGCCTCTGAAACATTAACTGCACTCGACTTTGTGCTCCACATTTTGCAGACCATAGATGTGGACAATTTGCTCAAACAGCCCTTTAGTTTGCCTCTCCCACTCAATTCCCTTTTCCACTGTGAAACTGCTGATTTATCAAGCATCTCATTTGAGATTTAGGAAGTAGATGTAAAGAAAATATATTTTTTTCATCCAATGAAAAATGAATAGAGACAAGGTTAAGAAAATGGGGAGATGGAGAGTGCAGGTGGGGGGAGAATATGGAATTCTCTAATCATACACCACATGGTTTAACTTAGCAACAACAGTTCAGATTTCTTTAACATTACATCCTTTTAATCCACATTTGCTCCAAATTCACAACCAGATTAAATGTTGAAATGTAATGTAACACTGCAGACTGTAAACAGAGCCTCAGCAGATGCAGAGGAAAAACATAACTCCTCATCCTGTATTTAGCTCTGCTCCACAACAGTTCATTCAATTTCTGCCTGTGTAATCTGTAGGAAGAATCACAGATGGCAATCAAAAGCTGAAGGAGCAGGGCTTTCCTTTCACTTCACCACCGCCACTCCATTGATCCTTTAAATACTGCAGCTAGCAGTATAGTTGTTTGAAGACTGATCTAACCTTGCACGAAAGGAAAGGTTTGTTACTGTTTATAATTTGATTCAATTAAATTGCCACCTGAACTCTTAAAAGGGCATTTTCTGCTAGCCTTTTGACTTGAATAAATCTATCCGACTTCTACAGAAGACAGTCATGCTGTGGAATTCAAAAGCAGTATTATGCCACACAACATGAGATTAAATATATCCAACATTTGAAAATATAACAGCTTTTGCATGTTGTGTCTAGATAATATGTTTACTGCATAGAATTTGAACTTTATAGATTCATAGGGCATTTACTGCAGTGAATCAAAATTCTCACCCCCAATTAAAAAATGCACAGCCAAACAACAGCAAATGAATTAACATATAACTAACTATACATTTGTATGAGGCTTCCTATTACTTCTACCAAATACGAAATGGCCCTTATGTCTCAGCACGTTTATCCACTAAGAAGCTGAGCTATATACAGACTAGAATGAGCGCACGTTCAATTGCGAATTATGTGATCTCAAAGAGGATAACAGTACATGAGTTGACAACTGCCTCAAGTGTCCCTGGCTTAGAGAATAGGAAAGGAAGTAAGACAGTTAGCTGCTCACTCCTACCACAATAGAATCATAAAATCTTACAGCGTTGAAGGAGGCCATTCAATCCACCATACTTCTGCCAGTTTCTTGGAAGAAGTATTCAATTAGTCTTATTACATTGCCCTTTCCCAGTAGCTCTCAAATTTTCATCCTTTTAATTTTCAAATTTCCTTTTGAAAGTTACTATTGAATATGCTTTCAATATCCTTTCATGCAGTGTATTCCAAAATGTAACTTCTGTTATCCCTCTCTGCCCTTTTATGTCAATTGCCTTCAATTTATTAACCTTCCTGCCAATAAAAACAGGTTCACCGGACTTAACAGTGGTTAGCACTGATGTGTCAGGGATCCAGGTTCAATTCCAGCCGTGGAGGTATCTGACTGTGTAAAGTTTGCACATTCTCACAGTGTCTGCGCGAGTTTCCTCTGGGTGATTCAGTTCCCTTCAACAATCCAATGACATACGGGTTAGGTCAACTGGCCACAATAAATTCTCTCTCAGTGTCAGGGGGATTAGCATGGTAAGTACATAAGATTATGGGGAATAGGGCCTGGGTTAGATAGTTGTCAGTGGTTTGATGGGTTGAACGGCTTCCTTCTTCACTGTAGGATGTAAGATTTGATGGTATATTAGCTAAAATAGTAAATAAATGTGATACGACTAAAAAAATTACAACATTTGCAAATTATGAGAATCAGCTTGTTCAAATTCAGTTAGTCTTGAGTGGCAGATGCTGTTTAAGTCAGATTGTGTAAAGGGGTCAATTTTATGAAACTAACTTACGTTATTGGCTCACTTCAAGTGCACTGAAGGCAGAGCAAGAAACACATTCAGACTATTAATGAGAGATTACTCACACCATCACTCCAGTGATCAAGATAGCAAATAAAATGTTAGGGTGCACAGTGGATAGAGTAAGATATAAATCAAGAGGGGATTTTAAGATTATATGAGAATGAGCAAGACTATATTTGGAGCATTATGTCCAATTTAGTTTCCAACTTTGTCAGTATAATTGTCTAGCCATAGATCCTCCACTTTGTTGTCCTCTCTCTCTACTCAGCACTGTATGCAAAGGTGCTATGTATCTCCTTCAAGTTCTCTTTATTTTGAACACAGACACTTAATTTTGGGCAATGAGGTAAAGTTTAAAGCAAATCCTTAACCTGTTCACATCCAATGTCCTCAAAGATCCACTTCCAGCAAAAATTGCTGCACTACAAACAGAAATACAAATCATTTTTCTTTCCTAAATGTGAGACACTGATGCCAATTATAATGCCATCAGTGCAATCACAGTTGAGGTTCACCAATACCAGCCAGGGGTTTGAACCCCAGATGCTCCTAGCCGGATGAGTAACATACCACAGGCAATATCCCCAAAAAAAGCAAAGTGCCCAATGGTAGGAAAACAGGAGTTTAGAACATAGAACATAGAACAATACAGCACAGAACAGGCCCTTCGGCCTTCGATGTTGTGCCGACCAAAATAAAAAGCAATGCCCCTCCAAACTAAACCATTCCCTTCTCTTCCATATACTTATCAACTAACCTCTTAAACGCCACCAAACTTGGCGCATCTACAACAGCTGCAGGCAGGGCATTCCACTCCCTAATCACTCTTTGAGTAAAGAACCTACCTCTGATATCCGTCCTATAACTCATACCCCTTAATTTAAAGCTGTGTCCCCTCGTGCTAGCTTTCTCCATCCTAGGAAAAAGGCTATCACTGTCCACCCTATCTAAACCTCTAATCATCTTATATGCTTCAATAAGATCCCCTCTTAGCCGCCTCCTTTCTAACGAAAACAACCTCAAATCCTTCAACCTCTCTTCATAGGACCTGCCCTCCATACCAGGCAACATCCTGGTAAACCTCCTCTGTACCCTCTCCAATGCCTCCACATCTTTCTTATAATGTGGCGACCAGAACTGCACACAATACTCCAAGTGCGGCCGCAAGTGGAGTATTGATAAACTTGGAGTTTATCACCTGTTTTTTGGGCATATTTAGTTGAACGAATCTCTGGCACTGCGCTCCAAAGTGAGCTACTGCGCATGTGTGATGTGCCAGTGGAAAGATTAACACACACACACGCTGCCATCCCCCCTTCCAATTGCCAGCCTCCTCGACTCTCCCTTGATCTTTGGCCTACCTGACCCCATCCCCGGCTTCCCGACAGCCCTCTTTACCCCCAAAATCACCAGCCTACCTGACTTCCCCGCCCCGATTACTGATGGGGGAGTCTGTGACACATTAGTGAGCCTGAAGAATACCATCACGGGTTCGCTAATCATATAGAAATGTGGATTTTCATACTGTAATCAGCCTCACACTGATTTGCGATGCAAGGTTGATTACTTCAAAAATACGGGCCTGCAAGGCGCGCGATCAGCTGGACACGAGTCCCACTACAGACTACCCGCTGATGTCCAGCAAAGCAGCAGCCCCCCCCCCCAAACACACACACACAAATATTCAAATCACCATGAGGGACATCCATCACCATCCTGTTTTGTTTCTACATGTTAAATAGCCAAAGGTTTCTGCAAAATATTGGGTCCTGAATCTATGTTGGGTATTGCACACAATAAGATACATTATTTAGTCCCAGTTATTCATGCTTACCTGATGGTGATGACTTCCTCCCGATTAGCCTGGATGTGCCAACTACAGTTCACTCTAGTTTGATAATGGAAGGGCCAACCTGGACTTGTAATTATCCCACCTGGAGCCCTGAGCTGTTCTGGTGCATCACCACAAGCTAAAAGAAGGACAAGTTGACAATTATAATTAATGCAGCTAACACTACAGCACAATTTTGCCTAACAGAAACATCACTGCAATAATAACATGGAATTCAGTTATTTTGTTAAGTTTGAAAGTGACACACTCCATTCACAAGTAAAAATTAAATTCAAAACAGGCAATGATTAATTGGGTAATTAAAATAAAAAGGTATGGTGGTAAATAAACAGTGGGCAACATTTAAAGACGCAATTCAAAATGTTCAACAAAAATACATTCCATTGAAAAACAGAAATTCAACAAGACCATCTGCAGCTCACGGAGGAGGTTAAGGATAATTATTACATCAAAAAAGGTTGCAAAGACTGAGGATTTGAAATGTTTAAGGAAGCAGTGGGGGTAGGGCCACCAAAAAGTTAATAAAAAGGAAAAATGTGCTCTTAGGCTGATTGGGTAACAAATTGTCCCTATATGGGAATCTTCCACAATAGGCATAGCCTAAAGTCATGGATATGTCATTAAGAAGTTAGGACGGCAGCGCGGGCTCGTTGGGCCGAAGGGCCTGTTTCCCGTGCTGTGTTGCTCTTTGTTCTTTGTAAATAGAATATGAATAAGCCAGCCAGAATTGTAAAAACTGAGTTTTTACAAGGATATAATAAGGAAGAAAGTAGCTGAAATACATGGTAGTCCCTGAGAAACAAAGATGGGAGAAATTATTATTGGGAATGAGGAAGTCACACAGACAGTGAACACAGAACATAGAACATAGAACATTACAGCGCAGTACAGGCCCTTCGGCCCTCGATGTTGCGCCAACCAATGGAACCAATTTAATGACCCTCTAACCTAAACTATTCCAATGTTATCCATATGCCTATCTACTGACTATGTGAATGCCCTTAAACTTGACGAGTCCACAACTGCTGCAGGCAGGGCATTTCATGCCTTTACTACCCTCTGAGTAAAGAGCCCACCTCTAACATCCATCCTATAACTATCACCCCTTAATTTAAAGCTATGTCCCCTCATGTTATCCATCTCTTTCTTTATGTTATCTCATGTTATCCACCCTCTTTACACAGAGGGTGGTGAGAGCGCGGAATGCCCTGCCTGCAGCAGTTGTGGACTCGCCTACTTTGGGGGCATTCAAATGTTCGGTGGATAGGCATATGGATGATATTGGAATAGTTTAGGTTAGAGGGTCCACTGGCCGGTGCAACATCGAGGGCCGAAGGGCCTGTACTGCGCTGTAATGTTCTATGTTCTATCTCCATCTGAAGAAAAAGGCTCTCACTATCCACCCTATCTAACCCTCTGATCATCTTATATGTCTCAATTAAATCATCTCTTAGCCTTCTTCTCTCTAATGAAAATAACTTCAAGTCCCTTAGCCTTTCCTCATAAGACCTACCCATCATACCAGGTAACACCCTGGTAAACCTCCTCTGCACCCTTTCCAATGCCTCCACATCTTTCTTATAATGTGGCGACCAAAACTGTACACAGTACTCCAAGTGCGGCCACACCAGAGTTTTGTACAGTTGCAACATAACATCTCGGCTCCGAAATTCAATCCCTCTGCCAATAAATGCTAACACACTATACGCCTTCTTAACAACCTTAACTTGAGTAACAAATATTGTATGTCTATCTTTGCAGTGCAAGATGCAAGTTTCATTACAGAAAGAGGGTATCTTAATTACTAAAAAATGAGGAAATTAACATCAGCAGAGATAAAGGACTGGAGCAACCCGAGGGACTAAAATTCGGTCAATCTCAAGACTTGTATATCCTTATACAAATCCTTATATATGTAAATCCTTGAATTCTTAAATGAGATAGTTACAATGTTCTGGCAAAGACTTTCCAAAATTTCCGAGAGTCTGAAGGAATCCCAGCTGATTAGAAATGAGAAAATGTGACACTGTTATTCAAAAAAGAGAGAGAAAACAGGGAACGACAAGCCAAACTTAATACCAGTTGTCAAGAAAGTGCAGAAAACGCTTAAGAGCATCTTAATGACGAATTTGGAAAATCATAGCATAATGAGACAAAGTCAACATTTTTTTAAGTGAAAGAGAAATCCTGTTTGAGAAATTATTTGAGTTTTTTGAGAATGCAAATAGCAGGCTGGACAAAGGGGACGTGATGATGTATTTTTACTCAATAAGAATGCACAGAAGTTAAAAGGCTTATGGAGTTTGGCTTGATATAAGAATTGGTATACAGACAGAAAACAAACAGTAGGCATAAATGGAGCAGTCTCAAGTTGGCAGGCTGTGCTGCAAAGATCAGTGCTAGGGCCTCAGATATTTGCAATGATTTCGAAAGACTAGCAGTAATGCATCTAGATCTGGTAAGATACTAAGCTAGGTGAAAATGTAAGCTGTGGAGAGAACACGGAGGCTGCAAAGAGATATAGACAGGTTAAGTGAGTGAGCTACAAGATGGCAGATCAAATATAATATGATCATTCATTATGGTTATAAAAATAGTAGAGCAGAACACTTAAGGGAAGGTGGAAAACTTGTAAATGTCCATGTTCAAAGAAACTTGAATTTACTCATACAAGGAATGCAGAAGATTAGCATGCAAATGACATGTTAGCCTGTATTGCAAGGGGACCTGCTTACAAGAGTAAAGAAATCTTGTTGTAATTGTACAGGGCTATGATGAGATCACAAATGGAGTACACTGTGCAGTTTTGATCTCTATATTTAAGGAAGGATACACTTGCGTTGGAGCAGCACAAAGTTTCCTAAATTGTTTCCTGTGATGTGACGATTGTTCTGTGCTGAGAAGCTGAACAAATTGGAGGTTCAAAGAATTGAGGCTTAGTGGGGTATCTACTAGGAAGTTATTTCTATTGATCAGGGAATGCAGAATAAGAGGACAATCATTTGGGACAGGGTGGAGGAGAAATTTCTTCACTCAAAGCATAAAGAATCTTTGGAATTTTCTACCAGAGAGGGTTGAGGATTCTCCATTGTTGACTGTGACTGTATATTTTTTTCTTTATCCTTTAATGGGATGTGGATGTCACTGGCAAGGCCAGTATTTGTTGTTCATCCCTAATTGTCCCTGAACCAAGTACCTTGCTAGGCAATTTCAGACAGCAGTTAGTTAACCATGTTACTGTAGATCTGGAGTTATACACAGGCCAGACCCAGGTAAAGATGGCAGGTATATTTCCCTAAAGGGATTTAAAATTTCATTCACAAAATGACATTACTGAACCAGATAGGTTTTTAATCACAATTAATAATAGTCTCATGGAAACCATTATTGAGACTAGTTCTCAATATCAGATGTTATTAATTGAATTTAAATTCCACCAGCTGTTGTACTGGGATTTGAACTGTGTCCTCTATAGTATTATCCTGGATGTCTGTACTACTCCAGCGAAATTACCACTACACCATCGTCTCCTCAAGGCTCAGACAGGCAAATCTTTGCTCTGTTGGGGAATCAAGGAATGAGGGGAGGAAGAGTGAAAGTGAAGTTGAAGTCTATTATCAACCATGAACGTATTGATTGGCAGCGCAGGCTCAACAGGCACATGGTCTACTGCTTCCCTCTCTCATATTTAACGATGGTAACCATTTAGCCCATCGAGTCTGCACTGACATTCTGACAAGAGTCCCTCCTAAACTCCTTTACTTGTGACCCCACGTATTTATCCCACTAATTGCCCAATCTACACATCTTTGAATACTCAGAGGCAATTTAACATGGCCAATCTACCTGACCTGAACATTTTTGGACTATGAGAGGAAACAGGAGCACCCAGAGGAAACCCACATAGACATGGGGAAAACGTCATTGAATGTCAAAGTGCAGGAGTGATCAAATTTTCTTTTTCTGTAAATGGTCATTACCTGATACTTGTATGGCACAAATATTATGCCAATTATCACGTCAGGCCTAAATGTTATCCGGGTCTTGCTACAGTTTTAAAAAATCCTAGTTGCCCTAGAGGTGTGGTGGTGAACTGCCTTTTTAAACCACTGCAGTCTCTGAGGTATAGGTACATTCATAATGCTATTATGGAGGGAATTCCAGAATTTTGATCCTGCAATAGTGAAGGAACAGTGATATATTTCCAACTCAGGATGTTGAGTGACTTGGAGGGGAACCCCCAGGTGGTGGTGTTCCCAGGTATCAATGCTCTTGTCTTTCTAGATGGTAGGGGCCCTTGGTTTTGAAGATGTTGCCTAATGAACCTCCATGAGTTTCTGCCAAGCATTTTGTAGAGAATACGTATGCTGCCATTGTTTGTCGGAAGTGGAGTAATTGAATATAGGTGGAGGAAGTCGCAATTAAGCAGGCTGCTTTGTCCTGGATAGTGCCAAGCATCTTCAGTGTTGTTGGAGCTGCACTCATCTAGGCAAATGGAGAGTATTCCATCACATTCCTGACTTGTGCCTTGTAGACGCTGGACAGGTTTTGGGGAGTCAGAAGGTGAGTTACTCACCACAAGTTTCCGAGCCTTTGACCTGCTCTGCTAGCCACACTATTTATTTGGCTAGTACAGTTCAGTCTCTGACCAATAGTAACACCAGATGTTGATAGTGGTAGACTCAGCGATGGTAATGCCATTAAATATCATAGGATGATGGCTAGATCCTTTCTTGTTAGAGATGGTCATTACTTGGCACCTGTGTGGCACAAATGTTATTTGACACTTGTCTGCCTAAGCCTGGATTTTATCCAGGTCTTCCTGCATTTGTACATGGACTGATTTAATGTACGAGGAGTGGCAAATAGTGCTGAACATTGTGCAACCATCAGCGAACCTGTCCCCTTCTGACCTGATGATGCAAGGAAAGTCATTGAAGAAGCAGCTGATGATGGTTGGGCCTGGATGTTCACTGATGATTGCAGTTCTGTACTATTTACTATTTCTCAGCTGGTGAAGCAGTCTATGTGGGCAAGACCTGAATTCCAGAGATAAGAGTGACTGTCCCTGACCTCAATGCAGCAATTGACTGTGTATGACATCAAGGATACATCCTTGTGGAACTCCTGCAGTGATATCCTGCAGCTGAGATGACTGACCAATCACCACAACTACCTTTCTTTGTATTGGTATGACTCCAATCAGCAGAGGGCTACCCCTATCCCCATCTTCCATTAACTCCAGTTTTGCTAGGGCTCCTTGATGTCATATTCAGTCAAATGCTGCATTGATGTCAAGGACAGTCACTGTCACCTCTGGAATTAAGATCTTGCCCATACGGACTTGGATGGCTTCGCCAGCTGCGAAATTGTGAATATACAGAACTGCAATCATCACTGAACATCCAGATTCTGGCTTTCAGGGAAGGTCATTAATGAAGAAGCTGAAGATAGTTGGGCCTCAGATACTACTCTGATGAACACCAGCAACAATATTCTGAGGCTGAGATTTTTGGATTCCAACAACCACAACCATGGTGATGGGCACTGAACACTCCCGGCCATAATAAATTCTGTTCCCAAGTTATCCTTAATAATTCTAAGTGATGTTCAACATGGAGAACTACTGATTCATCTACTGAAAGAGAGTTCGAAAGGTCAAAAATAAGCACGAAAACCTGCTATTAACCTTAAGTCATTGGAACTCATGGGATCCAGAGTCAATATTGAGGACTCTCAGAGCAGCTGAGGTGCTGCCACCTTTGCCAGATTGGCCTTGCCAGAGGAATAAAACATACCCAAAGATGGAGGAATGTGGATCATTGGCTGCAAGAATGATTTGGTACATACAACTATGCCAGGCTGTTTGACTAACCGAAAAGAAGCTCTCCTAATTTTGGCACTAGTGCTGATTCGAATCCTTATTACAGGGCCAACTGGGCAGTGTCGTTGTCTTTTCCCATATCTAGGATGGTGCCTAGAGGTCCATCCAGTTTTAATTATTTTTTGATTTTTCTGTAATGATTTGGTACAACTGGTGGCTTGCTCAGTCATTTCAGAAGACAGTTAAGAGTCAACACATTGCTGTGGATCTAGAGTCACACATAAGCCAGACCAAATAAAAACGGCTGATAGCCCCAAAGGGCAATTGTGAACCAGATGGGTGATATGACAATCCAAAGCTTTATAATCATCATTACTGAGATAAGTTTTTAATGCCAGATTTTAGTCATGAATTGAATTGAATTGAAATTTCACCAGCTGCCATGGTGGGATTTGAAACCCTGCCCCCAGAGCATTAGCCTGGGCCTCTGAATTGGTAGTCCAATATCACTGCCATCACCACTGTCCTTGGATGCTGAAATTTCAAAGAGTCTGATTCAGCCTAAGACTGTGATCAGGCAAGAGAATGCAATTGCTATTGAAAATATAATGTTACTGCCAGGATGATCTTCTTGACAGTTAGCTAGCAGAAATTATAGTTCATCCAAGACTGGATGTCAGCCAAGGGTCTGAAAGAATGGAGACTGGGAAGCAATCAAAGTGGTGGTGAATATCTGAGCTGAAATAATAGTATGTGTGTGGTAATAGCACAAGGTTGCTGCATTCATAAAAGGGAAGGGCCAAGGATGAATCCTTGTGGATTACCACAATGACAGTGCAGGGTTGCAGAGTTTGTGACAATGGCTAGATAGGCAAAGATGTACCAAGTGACGACTGTCCTCCCAAACTGAACAATGAAGGTGTCAGAGGAAGATGGGATGATTCATTAAAAATCAGGGTTTTAAAGAAGTACAAAAGAGATAATGCATCACAGTGAAAGTATGTATGATTTATATAGAATTATAGAATGGTTACAGCATGTTAATTTGAAAAGGGAGTTCTAACTCCACTTTCCCTGAATCGCTGGTCTATCAGTGACATGAACTGAGAAGCTGTAAATGAATTGATATCTTGGCACATAGAGCAGCAGGCTGAGATCACAGACTGGGGAGAAAGATTCCTTGTAAGCAATTACTAGTTTGAATGCCACTAGTATATAACTACTGCTCGTGAAGTGTTTTCTTCATTTCTATAGTTAATGCTGGATAAACAGATTTCCAAATTAATAGAATAGTGTGCGTGTTACCAATACTTCACTTTCATGCTGACCAGTGTGGATCTTAATGCAACTAATGCTGATATCAACAGACCTTTCAAAAAGTTTTAAAAATATAAACTTCACAATCACTGTGCACTTGTTATTTTACTTTAAAATATTGCAACAATAAAAACTAATGTTTCTCTTTACTGATCCAAGTAAGATTGAGGTATACAATAAAATCAAGAGCCTTCCATATAGTGGGGATTTTCTATATACACAATTGAAACATTTTCTTTGGCATCTAACAAGAGAATAAAAAGTTCCTGAAAAATGAAATATAATTATCATCCCTAATCCATTAGGATCAAAGCACTTTGGTACTGTTTGTTCGAATGGACTTAATGAAATCAAAAATATTGGGTCATATGAATCAAACAAATTGCTATTTATAACCGATGCGGCTTTAGATGGCATCCGGAACATCTATTAATTGTAACAATGCAGGGTAAAATACTTCAGAGAAACTCTTAGACAGTGTTATGGATGAGTCTAATGCATCTTTCTCAATGAATACGCTCACAGTGAGCTGATTACTCCACCAATATCAATCTCACTCTGATTTAATAACTCACTTCTATAACCACCAACATAGACTGCACTGTATTTGCACTTACAACGTACATACTGAATTTATTGACTCTTCACTGCCAAAATTAAAATAATCCCTTAAATTATCATAGTCTCATACATCAACTTCTACATCCACTGCTAACTTCCTTTCAACATCTGTCACGCAGCCCAGCAAACATAACACATTTGGAAAACAGCCAAATAAAATTGCAGCTGAAATCCTTGAACCCTAGAAGAGAAAGGCTTTTCCCCAACGGTAGCTCACTCTCAGAGCAATCAATCATTTGAAAAAATTAGAAATATACCAGTTGAGATCTGTGAAATTTGTGCATTTCCTGATCCATACTTTCCTCCTAGAACACTGTCTCCTGAAATAAAAGTAAAAAAATAAATTCAGCATGTTAACAACTTCAGCAAGCAAATCTTGTTTATTTCAATTAAAAAAACATTTGTAATGGAACTAGAAATATGTATATATTTGTATGCCAATGGTTTCCTAATCAAAGTATGTTACAAATCACATCACCCAAAATAAGTTAAAATGAAAACATCTTGGTAAGAAATCAGTAACAGCATTTTAACTATACAATGTATGGCTAATTTTACATCTGAAGCAGTTAAGGCAGTGAAAGAGTAACCAATCATTGCAAATCATGTGACCAGCTACAATTACTTCTGCTAAATTTAAAGTTATACAAAAATACTCTCCTACAACAAGAAAACTATTGCAAAACAGGATATTTCCTCTAATGCAAGCAGTATGACAGAGCATGTTGCTAAAAACGTAAGAGTTCAAGCAAGGTCTCAGAATTACTAAAATCGTAGGAAGGCATTCAACCCATCATGTTTGCGTAGGCTGTTTGACTGAGCAATCCCTGAAAGTTGGCAATCAAGTCGATAAGGTTGTTAAGAAGGCATACGGAGTCTTAGCTTTTATTGGTAGGGGGATTGATTTTCAGAGCCGCAACGTTATGTTGCAACTGTACAAAACTCTAGTGCGGCCACACTTGGAGTATTGTGTACAGTTCTGGTCCCCGCATTATAAGAAAGATGTGGAGACATTGGAGAGGGTATAAGAGGAGGTTTACCAGGATGTTGCCTGGTATGGAGGGCAGGTCTTATGAAGAGAGGCTGAGGGATTTGAGGTTGTTTTCGTTGGAAAGAAGGCGACTAAGAGGAGACCTTATTGAAACATATAAGATGATTAGAGGTTTAGATAGGGTGGACAGTGATAGCCTTTTTCCTAGGATGGAGAAAGCTAGCACGAGGGGACATAGCTTTAAATTAAGGGGTGGTAGTTATAGGACGGATGTCAGAGGTAGGTTCTTTACCCAGAGGGTGGTAAGGGTATGGAATGCCCTGCCTGCTGCAGTTGTAGATGCGCCAAGTTTGGTGGCGTTTAAGAGGTTAGTAGATAAGTTTATGGATGAAAAGGGAATGGTTTAGGTTAGAGGGTCATTGCTTTTTCTTAATTGGTCAGCGCAACATCGAAGGCCGAAGGGCCTGTTTTGCGCCGTAATGTTTTATGTTCTATGTTCTATTTATTTAGTGCCATCTCCCATCTTTTTCTTATAACCCTGCACACTGACTGTCCAATTCCCTTTTGAATGTCTCGATTAAACGTACTTCCATACTCTCAGGCACTGCATTCCAGATCATAACCACTCGCTGTGTGAAAAAGGTTTTTCTCGTATTTCTTTTGCTTTGTTTGCAAATTACTTTAAATCTGTGTCTTCCCATAGATGGATATCCAGAAGCCACATTACAGACTTGTGAGCAAAGTTAAAGCTCATGGAATGAAAGGGACAGTATCTATATAGATATGAAATTGAGTGACAGAAAACAATGATCCTTTTACGAGTGGAAACAGTTTCTCTTTATCTACTTCATCCAGGCCCCTCATGATTTTGAATACCTATCCAAATCCCCCCTTGGCTTTCTTTTCTCCAAGGAAAAACAGTCCTAATTTCTCCAATCTAGTTTCATAACTGGTTCTAGGGTTGAGGAACTTCATTCTCACAAATCTCTTCCTGCACTCTGCAATAGCTTCACATTTTTCTTAAAGTGCACTCAGAGCTGGAGCAATATGGCATCGTAAGGCAAACCAGTAACTTATGTAAGTTCAACATATTAATAAGCTGAGGATACTGTACGCTTTATTAGCTGCTCTTTGAAGGTCCTGCCACCTTCAATGACTTATGCATCAGATTCCTCTGCTCCTGCAACTGCTTTAAAATTTAGCTTTTATTTTTTGTCTCCCATGTTCTTCTTATCAAAATGAATCATTCCACGTTCCTTTGCAGTGAACTTCATCTGCTGTCTGTCCACCCATTCCACCAATGTATCAATGACATTCTATAACATCCTCTTCACAGTTTACAACACTTCCAAGTTTTCTATCATTTGCAAATTTTGAAATTGTGCCTTGTATATCAAGGTCTAAGTTATTAATACATATCAGGAAAAGCAATGGTTCCAGTACAGACTTCTACAAGCCTTCCACCAGCCCAAAATCGCTACTCTGTTTCCTGTCACTTAGCTAATTTCAGTTACTACTTTCCCCTTTCATTCCGTGAGCTATAATTTTGCAAAGCATTATATCAAATGCCTTCCAGAAGTCCATGAAACCCACATCAACAGCATTACCCTCATCAATCCCAATGTCATTCTTCAAAAAACTCATGTAAATTAGTCAACATAATTTTCTTAACTAACCTGCATTTGTTCATTTGACCATTAATTTTGTCCCAAATTATTGCTCCTAGAAGTTTTCCCACCACCAAAGTTAAAGTGACTGGCCTGTAGTTGATGAACACATATTTACTCCCTTTTTTGAACAACGACAATGTTTACAATTTTCCAGTCCTCTGGCACCACCCCTGAGTCTAAGGCTGGATAATTATAGTCAGTGCATCCACAATTTCCATTCTCAGTTCCCAGTGTCTGAGATACATTTCATCCATTCCTGATGCCTTATAACTTTAAAGTTCAGACAGCCTATCTCATACCTCCTCATCACCCTTTCCAGTGTCTAACTGACCTCTCCCAATACAGTGGCCTGGATAGCATCTCTTTCATTGGTAATGATAGATGCAAAATATTTATTTAATATCTCAGCCATGCCCTCTGCAAATGTCAAGTTTAGATATAAATTACCAAAGATAAACTCCTCTTGCTAAAAGTAGCAGTGAAATTTTTGAGGAGCTGAATTTTGAGTAATCTGTCAAGGACTCAAACAAAATTTTATATTAGGGTGGCCTGATAATATTTTCAACATAATGTTCGTCATGGTTTTAACTATATCTACCCTTCCCAAAGACCAGTGCAACATTGTGGAATTTCATGTTCTATTATATAGGATATTTTGTAGTGTACTTCTGAATAATTTTTTATACAGTTACAGCATACCTGCAAACTACATGGTCACAAAGGAGGTGATACACAAGGCCAATACAGGAAACCGAGAGACATAGGTATTGGTACATGTTGGACATCAGGGAATGAATGATAAGCATATCTTCCACAATGCATATTTATTAGTACCCAAGAATAGCCCATTTCAGCATCTTCCTGAAATTCCCAAAATTTTATGCCAGTCTTTAGCTAAGACAATTAATTTCACTAAAAAAAAAATGCTGAATATGGTGAAGGTCTTGACAACATTTCACCTGTAATATTGAACATTTGCCAATTAACCTAAGAGCACGTCTTTGGGATGTGGGAGGAAACAGGAGCACTCGGAGAAAACCCACGCAAGCACAGGGAGAATGTGCAAACTCCCACAGACACAAATCCATGTATCTGCACAGCACAGCGATAGTCACTGAGCTGTCTGTACAGTGTGTACAGCTATTCACAATTTCTCAAATACTGTAGCAGTTCATACCTATTTGCAACTATACAACATGGACCAATAAATGACAAATAACAGTGTGACACTCAAATGTCAGGCAAACACTATATATAACAAAAGCTATTCTAATCACCTCCTCTTCACATTCAATTGTACAACCATTACTGAATGGCCCACCATCTGATGGAAGTTAGCACTGACCATATACTGAACTGGATCAGCCATATAAATACTATGGCTACAAGAATGAAAGGCTGGGTAACCTCTAGAGGACAAGTCATTTCCAGATTCCCCATTGCCATTCTACCATCTGTAAACTACAAATAAGAAGCGTGAGTGCCAGTGTTGTTGGAACTGCATTCATCAAGAAGTTTAATTCCATTCAAGTCAAAGCACTCAACTGAATCCCACACTTGCCATCTTAAACATTCACTCCCATTCACAGTGGGCAGTGTATACCGTCAACAGGATCCACTGCAGCAACTTGCCAAAACTTCTTTGGCAGCACTTTTCAAACTCATGACCTCTACAACCAAGATGATCAAGAGCAGTAGGCACGTGGGAACATCTGAAAGTTCCTCTCTAAATTACATACAAAATATTGTCATTCCTTTATCACTGATCAGTTAGAACTCCCCATGTAAAACACAACATGGTCTATAGAATTCATGAAGATGGATCACCACCATCCAATGAGCAATTAGGGATGGGAAATTAATACTGTCCTTGCCAGTTAATATAAAAGACAATACTTAAATGGTATCCATATTAATTTCAGCTTTGCATATATTTCTAATGTGAAAAACAGTAAGAAGTCTGACAACATCAGGTTCAAGTCCAATGGATTTATTTGATAGTAAACTCACAAGCTTTCGAGGCTGTATTCTTTGTCAGGTGAAGGGTCATTGACAAAGGGGACATCCTCAAAAGCTTGTGAGTTTACTATCAAATAAATTGGTCGGACTTAAACCTGGTGTTGTCAAACTTCTTACTGTGTTTACCCCAGTCCAACGCTGGCATCACTACATCATGTCTAACGTGAAACACAGATGTCTTTTTCCTTCTTTTTTCAATATCATTAACCAATAAGATTATGACTGGTACCATAGAGCATCATCTGTACAAGAATCAGCAAGTGACGTTCTTAATTTCATTCCCTGGATAAAAAGGTAGCATGTACAAAAACCTTTCCCTCCAAATGCACAACACTATAAAAGTTTAAGTGAACCTGGATGTGGGCAGTCCTCCTACAACATTTGCTAATGTATACTGAACTAGTGTTGAAATCTGCCATGATTCATCAGAACTCCTAGCAAATGAGTCAACTTAAATCATGAATACGATATACTTCATGTCAGTTGTTTTTAGCAACAGTATAAAACCTTTTGACTTCCAGCAGATTGCTTAAAGCTGCAATCTTTTTATCCTAAAAAAATGACAGGCAGATCACTTGGGGGCCATCTACCTTCCTCCTTCAATGACATTTCTTGCTGAACTCTATCTGCACCCATTGCAACTGGATTCTCTTCTGTGTTAAGTGCTAGCTCAGCAAGATTAAAATGAAATCAGTCTGCAAAGGATCAAACTTTAGGATGACTACAAAGCAAAGTTTAAGTTAATAAAACATTAGAGACTTAGGTGACTAATTTCACTGAGGAAATAGTTATTGCATTGAATGCCTGCACTCCAATTGTGAAGCGGCTATCAGGTGGAAATGATTATAGCAGGTGGCTATAAGGCAATATTATTGTTAATTTATGGCAATTATTTAAACATATTTAAAGATAACACTTCATTAAAACATACGTGAACAACATATTCTTCATAAACTGCAATTGTATCAATATGTTAAATCTGCCCAGATAAGTCACAAAGCTTTTTCACTGTTGCTGCAAGGATCACCATACAAATTAGCTTCAAGTTGCAAGCTTCCAATCAAGAAAATGGAATGAAAATTCTAGACATGTACATTTCATGCTTCCACAATCTATGGATTAGGTAGGTAATTTAATATAATCTGCACGTAAATGTTTCAATATCCTAATGGAATATTTTTAAACTGCATTAGTCTATCATATTAATTAAAAAGCATAATATGGACAGAAAGGTTAAATCAAAAACAAGAATAAATCTCAAACAGAAAACGTTTCATAATTTTAATATATTTTCAACAAAAGGGTGGAGGTAAGAGGAGACATATACCATATGAAGAAATACAGATTCACAGCCACAACCCATGGCATATCCACGATCCCAAACTGCTTAAGGGAGATATCAATGGAGGCTCTTCCCCAATAATAGAAAACAAAAAGCAGGAAGGTCAACCCAGACTAATCAAATGTTGTCCAGCATCTGCTTATAGAGCAGAACTAGAAGAGAGGCCTTAAAGCAAGTTAACTAACAATTGTCGGCTCAGAAATGGGCACCTAAACATGGAGCCGAGAGAAAATAGCAAAGGATTAAACTACTATCTGTAATGTTCATATATTATCACATGGAAATCACTCTCTTTGTTTCCTGATTAAAGAACATCAGGGGGTTCTGATCTTAGAAATTTTAAAACTTCAAGTCCCCTTTGTGTGCTAGACTGTGTGTGTTTACGTGTGTGCCTCGCGATCTCATAGGATTTACATTGAATACAAAACAGAATAAAAACCAATCCACAGAGACTGATTTAGCAGCTGGAAAATGAGCAGGATACAACAGCGTCGGTATCCTCTCTCTCTGAAGTGGAACAAGACAGAACAATGATCTCTCTCTGGGTGAAATGGAATCAGATTAAAGCTCCGTACTCACCAGCGAAGGTGAAGAGAAAAATGATGAGCGTTAATGTCCCAGTCCCCAGAGTCGGACAGGGGAATAAGAGAATTCTCTGGCAGCAGCGGCTAAGGGCCATAACCAGGGGCTGGAAGGTCAATGAGGGGCCTGGAGACAGGGACAGCTTCACAACAACTGGCAGCCGATAGCGGCTGCCCTCCCCCCGCCGCACACACACAGCATCACCTCTGCCGGCCCTGCAAACTGTCCCCCCGTAACACACCTCCCCCTGCCAGGCCGCACAAAGCACTGCGTTTCCGGGCTTCTCCTACCCCCCCCCCCTCTACACGGCAGTCCCGGAGCCCAGAGACAGGCCAGCACAGACCGATCCTTCTCCCCCTTGTCCGGCCTTTCACACTGCCGGCCGTCTCTCCCTCACAAACAGCCCCTCTCCACTTTCCCCCTCCTCCTTCTGGCGCTATTCCTGCCGGGGGCTCCGCCGGGGGTGAAATGTCAGCAGACGGAGAACGTCAGCAGCAGACAGAGGGGGCGGGGCGGGGCAGGGCTGTGATTGCCCCCGCCCCAGCAACTTCCCACCCCCCCCCCAGCCCAGCCCTAACATAGCATCTCAACTGTTCACTCCTCCTATACCCAATGTAGCACCTATCCCACACTGTACCAATACATCCCCTCACTCCCCCTATACTTAACACAGCACCTTTACGCACCCCTACACTTACCCCAACACAACACCCTCACTCACCACCACACTACCCCAAAACACCCCCCCTCACTCCCCCTATACCCAACACAACACTTTTACTCCCCCCACTTACTTCAACACAGCACCCTCACTCACCACCACACTACCCCAATACACCCCCTCACTCCCCCTACAAGTTCTCAATCCCCCTATACCAAGCACAGCACCCCTACTCCCCAGATACTACCACCTCACTCCGTCCACAACCCTAACACAGCACCTCAACTGCTCAACACACTACCCAACACACCCCCTCACTCCACCTATACCCAACACAGCACCCTCACTCACCACCACAGCCCTAACCCAGCACCTCAACTGCTCAATCCCCCTATATCCAACACACCACCTCCCCCCGCCCCACAACCCTAACACAGCACCTCAGCTGCTCAACACACTAGCTAATACAGCCCCTCACTCACTCCACAGCCCTAACACAGCACCTCAACTGCTCAACACACTACCCAACACACCCCCTCACTCCACCTATACGCAACACAGCACCTTCACTCCCCCCACAGCCCTAACACAGCACCTCAACTGCTCAATCCCCTATACCCAACACAGCACCCTCACTCCCCACACACTACCCAACATTCACACCCCCCACTCGCCCTATAACCAACACAGCACCCTCACTCACCCCAGACCGCCCCAACATACCCCTTCACTCCTCCATCCCATCCCTAAACCCTCCCTCCCCCCACAGCCCTAACACAGCACCTCAAGTGCTCACTCCCCCACACCCCACACCACTTCAACACACCCCCATCCCACCTCCAAACCCTCCCTCCCCCCACAGCCTTAACGTAACACCTCAACTACTCACTCCCCTTCTACCCAACACACTACCATCACTTCCCCCATATCCTCACTCACTACCTCAACACACCCCCTCACTCCCCCATCCCATCCCCAAACCCTCCCTCCCCCCAGAGGCCTAACATAGCACCTCAACCGCTCACTCCCCAACATCCAACACAGCATCCTCACACCCCCGACACCACTTCAACACACTCCCATCCCACCTCCAAATCCTCCCTCCCCCACAGCCCTAATGTAACACCTCAACTGTTCACTTCCCTTATACCCAACACAGCACCCTCACTCTCCTCATACACCCATACACTACCCCAACACACCCCCTTCACTCCCCCATTCCAACTCCCCAAACCCTCCCTCCCCCACAGCCCTAACATAGCACCTCAACGGCTCACTCCCCGTGCAACACTCTCATGCCCTCACTCACCTCACACCCCAACATACCCCCTCACTCCCAACACACCACCCCAGCATAGCAATGTCACTCCCTCCCCTACAGCCTGCACCCTAATTCCCTCACTCACCTCACACCTCAACACATTACCCAACACAACCCCTTCACTCTCCATTCACCCCAGCTCAGCACCTTCACTCCCCACCTACCCCACCCCACCTCATCACAGCACCCTCACTCCCCACCCACCCCATGCCAGCACAGCACCCTCACTCCCCTCCCACCCCATGCCAGCACAGTGCCCTCACTCCCCACCCAACCCCACCCCAGCACAGCACCCTCACTCATCCCACATCCTCAATACCCTTATTCTCTCATTCAACCCCACATCTCAACACATCCCCTCACCCCAACACAGCCCTAATACAGCACCTCAAACACTCACTCCCCCCACCTCATCACAACACCCTCATCCCCTCATTCACCCCACACCTCAATACATTATCCCCTCACACTATCCTCCACCCCCTCACTCACCCCAGCACAACATCCCCACTCCGCCCACACTTCCAGTACAGCACCCTCACTCCCCCCACAACCCCAATGTCGCACCCCACCCCAACACAACACCCCATACCCTCATTCCAACACACTACCCCAACACACCTCCTCACTCCCCCATCCCACCCCAGTACCCTCAGTCTCCCTCACACTCCCAACACACCACCCCACATTCCAACACAGCATCCTTACTCCCCCCATCATCCCCTCACACTATCCCATCACCTCATGATCCTCCACCCCAGCCCCCCCACTCACCACAGCACAACACCCCAACATTCTGAGTACAGCACCCCCACTCCGCTCACATACAGCACCCTCGTTCTCCTCACAACCTCAACATGCCACCCCCACCCCAATAAAACACACCACCACCTCACTTCCCAATGCAACACACCTCCTTATTCCCTTTGCCCCTCACTCCCCCACATCCCCAACACAGCATTCCCATCCCCTCACTGCCATCCCTTCCCTCTCCACCCAGAACACAGTATCCCACCCCCTCACTCACCCCACATCCCCACTCCGTCTTCCAACAAATCACTCACTCTTTCCCTTCCATCCACACTACATCCTACACCCAACTTCCAACTCTTCAATTTACACGTAGTGACAGCCTTCTCCCCTCTAAACTCAATCTACACACAGTGACAGTCCTCCCTTCTCTCCATTCAGTCTACACTCTGTCTCTTTATCCAGGCTTTGTTGTATTCACTTATTCATTCAAGGTTTGTTTTTCACAATCCAAAAATGCAGGGGTTTTTTTATTCTCACAAGGAGAATAAGGAGAAAAAGAGATTTTCAGATACTTATTCCTCCTCGATGCTAATTGAATTCTAGTTCAGTTTTCAAGCAACTGTTGTATCTTTTTATTGGAACAAACAATAAGATTTGTTTGAAGATGTACCTGCATGTTGATGCAACAATGTAAGATAAATTTGTCAGTCAGCAATAAAGCCAATGCTTTAGTGTAACATTTCAGATCACTAACTTTTAGTATGGTTTTAACTGGCTTAGAAACCTGATCAGGACCCTCTCAAACGTATGTCACATATTGTCATACATATTGTATTAACAAGCTTTTCCTGCTTACATTTTGCTTGCATTATAAATAGAAAGATGGAAAAAAACTTGCATATAGTGCCTTTAATGTGCTCAGCTCCTTAAATTGTTTTCCAGCCAATGAAATACTTTTGAGACAGTTACAAGAAAACACAGCAGCCAATTTGTGCACTGTAAGTGCCCAGAAATTGCAATGAGATTCTGAACAGATAATCGGTGTTAGTGATGTTGATTGAGGGTTAAATATTGGTCGGAGCACTGGCATTAATCCCCTGCTCTTCTTTGACTAGAGCCCTGGGTTCTTTGAAATCCATATGAGAGATTAGGTTTAATGATCTAAATGATAGCGCCGCCAACAGTAGTGAACCCCTGATTGTTCACTCAAGTGTCAGTCAAGATGAAGTGCTCAAGTCTTTGGATTGGAAATTGAACATGCAATCTTCTGATTCAGAGGCATTTGCTGCCACAAAGACAGATTTGACACTTTTATGTAGCAGGAGACTGATTGTCAGATAATCTTTTCTGATGTTTAAAATGACTTTCTGGAGAGGAAACTGTTCAAATAAGAAGGTTGAGAATATTTTTAAGTTGGACAAAGTGAAACCAGTTTCTCTTTAATAAAATGAATTACTTCAGTTTGTTTAGTGACATGTGTAACTTCTAATGCGACAAAATGTGATAAACATGCAGCATCCCAAATACCTGGTTAAAACGTCTAAGTGAAAGAAGGATTTTGGATTTTGTAATTGTTCCAAGTACTGGGCTGTTCAGAAAGTTGATAAAATAAAATATAAATTCACAACAAGATAATGTAAATGGAAGAATGATTCATTTTCAGTCACAGTAAACCCACCACCTTTCAGCTGTACGTTTTGATATTAAGGGAATGAAGACTTGAAATATTTATTAGACATACAATTATTGCTTGCTTGGAGTATGTGATAATTGTTACTATCGGCAACTGCACACTAATTCTAACTTGTAATATAAAAAAAATCTGCACAAAAAACATGTAGTTTGTATAGCAACTTTCAAATTCCTTACACTTCCTAAAGCATTTCTTGGCCAATGAAGTACTTTAGAAAGTGTCATCACTGTTGTAATGTAAGGAAGAAATGAAGCCAATTTACACAAAAACAGTTAAAGATAATGTAATATTGAATGATATATATTGGCCAGATACTTGGAGATTTCCTCTGCTCTTCCTCAAAGGATATTTTGCATCTACCTGAGAGACAGAAGGTACCAAGATTTAACATCGCAATGAAAATATCATATGTGATATACACAACCAGTAACTAAGACAATCCAACACTTTACTTCTCCCAATGTGGTTATGTTTGACCTCACCCCTGCCTCATCCATTGCTGCTGAAACCCTGATCTATTCCATTGTTGCTGCCAGATTTGACAATGGCTTTGTAATCTTGGCCGGCCCTCCATCCTCCTCTTTCCGTAAACTTCAGCTCGTCCAATGCTTTGCTGTCTATATCCTAATTTACACCCAATCCTTACCATCACCCACGTTCTCACAGATTTACATTAATTCCAGCCCAGCAATACCTCACATTTACAATTCTCATCTTTCTCTTCAAGTCCCTCCATGACATTACCTCTTCTTTCTGTAACCTTCATCAACTATACAATCTCTTGTGTTCCTCTAATTCTACATTTGCGCTTTTGCCCCAAAATTTAAATGTTGATTTCAGTTGTCGAGATATAAACTCTGATATTCCCTCCCTTAACTCCCCAATCTCTCTCTCTCTCTTTTAAGACATTCTTCAAAGCCCTCCACCATAAAGCTATTGCCAACTGTCAGAGTATCTCCCCATGTGGCATGGTGGCAAATTTGATCTGCTAATACTTGTGTGAAAATCCCTTGGGTCATTTCACTATGTTGGACATGTTATATAAATTTAAGTTGTTATTGGAAGATTTTTCCCTACAAAATGCAATTACAGCAAAAATAATGTTAATGGCCATTAAAATGGGTGCTGAAAAGTTACTGATTAAACGGCTTACAATGTGTATTTATATTACACGTTTACCAGAGAAAACATCCCTACTCAGCAACAAATGTCAAGCAGTAAAAGAGTAAGAAAAGATGACTGAATGCATGATTTAAAAGATAGAGTTTGATAAAGTTTCTAAAGGTCAGAGTGAAGTAGCAAAGGATGGGGGCTAGGTGGCCAGAGAATAGAGTCAAAACACTGAGCGTTGTGCTTTCAAATTGGAGCAGACTAATGGCACAGGATGGGACCATGCATGTGTCTGCATCACTTGATCTGCAGCAGTTCAAAAAGGCAGCTCACCACCACCTTGTCAAAAGTAATTAGGGATAAACAATAAATGCCAGGTTAGCCAGTGATGCCTACATCCCGTGAAAGAATGAGAAAGGAATCCATATTGGAGCATAAATTACAGATTGGCATGTAAGGTGAAAGAGCTTGCAAGAGTAAGTTGGGGCCAAGTCCTGGAGGGATTTGTCAAGTAGAATGAGGATTTTTAACTATTACTGCTCAGGAAAGATATGAATGACAGATAAGGAAGCCATAGACTAGGGTAGGATTAGGGAAGCTTTGGATGAGTGAGAGTTTGGTTGAATTGAGCTGAAGAAAATGATAAGGAGGGCACTGGAGAAATTAAGTCTGCAAATAATAGAAAGCAAAGGTAAAGATTTCAACATAGACATAGTTAAGAACAAAGAACAAAACAGCATGGGAAACAGGCCCTTCAGCCCAACAAGCCCGTGCTGCCACCCCGATGTTCCCACCTCTACCCGTGATCTCTGTCTATGTTTATAGTTCTATGGATTAAAAACCAAATTTGAGACAATTTAGGGAGAATTTGTTTTGCCAATTAGCCTAAGAGCACATCTTTGGGATGTGGGAGGAAACCGGAGCACCCGGAGAAACCCACGCAAGCACGGGGAGAATGCGCAAACTCCCACAGACACAGGCCCAAATCCATGTATCTGCACAGCACAGCGATAGTCACTGAGCTGTCGTATTGACCATCAAATGGTCCAGGTCAAGTGTACACTAACAATGTGAAGCACTAGGATACTCTCGAAAAAGGTCCAAGAGCAGCCCTCTCACGACCCATCGCGTGTATGCCCCTCATTAGACAACAAGGTGGACCAAAGCACCTGTAAGATAAAAACAAGTACATCAATATCATCATCTATTGACACACTTCCCAGGGACTCCCAAGGCTCATGATCCCTATTTTAAATCAGTTTTTTATGCCCCTCCATTCCCATTCTGTTCATGTACCCATCTAAGTATTTCTTAAATAACTCCAGAGTACCTGCCTCCACCACTTTACTTGGCATCCATAGTGGATGCCACAGAGGTAGGAGGAAATAGTTAGTGATTGAATCATAGAATAGAATATCTACTGTGTAGAAGGAGGCCAGCTGAGTCTATCTATTGTTGGGACAACAATCCCATCCAAACCCTATCCCCATAACCCCAAATATTTACCCTTCTAATTCCCCTGATGCTCAGGGGCAATTTATCATGGTCAATCAACCTAACCCACATGTTTTTGGAGTGTGGGAGGAAACTGGAGCACCCGGAGAAAACCCACACAGACATGAAGAAAATGTGCAAACGTTACATAGTCACCTGAGTTGGAATTGAACCTTTGTCCCTGGGCACAGTGAGGCAACAGTACTAACCACTGTGCCACCAAGATATTGTTCAACATCCAATTGGAAATTGAGATTGTGAAGACCCAGTTCAGCCAGAGTAAATAGACAGTTTGAGAGGTGGAATCAGGAATAAAATGTAGTTTTGCTGAGAAAACACTGGATAATGAAGACTGGGGTGAAAGATGGACTAGATAATTTGACAATGCAATCCTTCATAGTCTGGAAGGAGCAATAGTGTAAAGTTCAGGTGCCTGAGGCAGTAAGAGTCATGACTTGTGAGCTAATTTCTATCAAATGCAGGATATCAATAAACATTTTCAAAATAAGGTACTGGATAGTTTTATTTGCAAGACAGAAAACATTCTGGGGGACAAAATGGATTAAGGCAGTGATTGAAAACTTGCAGAAGGGTCAGAAAATGGACAGTAGAAAAGAGGAATGGGGAGATCAAAGGAATTAACTTACAGGAATCTGCAATGCAAGTGATGGATATGGTAGTTTGGATTCTTACAATAGGAGAGAAACTGAAGATTTCCAAAGCTAATAGAACATAGAACATAGAACATTACAGCACAGAACAGGCCCTTCGGCCTTCGATGTTGCACCAACCATTATAAAAAGCAATGACCCTCCAAACTAAACCATTCCCTTCTCTTCCATAAACTTATCAACTAACCTCTTAAACGCCACCAAACTTGGCGCATCTACATCTGCCGCAGGCAGGGCTTCCACTCCCTAACCACCCTCTGGGTAAAGAACCTACCTCTGATATCCATCCTATAACTATCACCCCTTAATTTAAAGCTGTGTCTCCTCATGCTAGCTTTCTCCATCCTAGGAAAAAGGCTATCACTGTCCACCCTATCAAAACCTCTAATCATCTTATATGCTTCGATAAGGTCTCCTCTTAGCCGCCTCCTCTCTAATGAAAACAACCTCAAATCCCTCAGCCTCTCTTCATAAGACCTGCTCTCCATACCAGGCAACATCCTGGTAAACCTCCTCTGTACCCTCTCCAATGCCTCCACATCTTTCTTATAATGCGGGACCAGAACTGCACACAATACTCCAAGTGCGGCCGCACTAGAGTTTTGTACAGTTGCAACATGACGTTGCGGTTCCAAAATTCAATCCCCCTACCAATAAAAGCTAAGACTCCGTATGCCTTCTTAACAACCTTATCGACTTGACTGCCTACTTTCAGGGATCTATGCACAAATACACCAAGATCCCTCTGTTCATCAACACTATTAAGAATCATACCATTAGCCCTATAGTCTACACATTTATTATTCCTGCAAAAGTGCATTACCTCACACTTTTCCACATTAAACTCCATTTGCCACCTCTCGGCCCAGCTCTGCAACTTGTCCAAGTCTCTCTGCAAACTATAACACCCCTCTTCACTATCTACACTCCACCGACTTTAGTGTCATCTGCAAATTTACTAATCCATCCTTCAATACCCTCATCCAGATCATTTATAAAAATTACAAACAGCAGGGGCCCCAAAACAGACCCCTGAGGTAGACCACTTGTCACCGAACTCCACGATGAATATCTCCCATCAACCACCATCCTCTGTCTTCTATCTGCTAGCCAATTCCTAATCCAATTAGCTAAATCACACATTGTGGGAGAATGCCCATAAGGACCTGTATTCAAGCTGTTCAAACTCTTTACTCTGGATTAGGTATGGACCTAAATACCAAAGTTTTGAAGTGTCTCTGGATCAAATGGCAATAATTAAAGTAAAAATAATTAGTGATAATTCAACAGGAAATAATAGATGATAAAAATTTAGTAATAGAGTTTTGTTTAATCTTATCTGCTCTTATTTATGACATCATGGAATTCTGAAGATTAAATCATAACCTTAATATCAACACCCCGTACAATGTGTGATTCTGTTGTTCCAACTAGCCCCAACTTGTACGCTGATTATAGGACACATTTCCTTTTGAAAATTAAGTTTTAGTATTGTGTTATTGATGGCAGTAATATTTTATAGATTGTTTTCGGTAGTAACCCCTCTCTGTCTTCCACTCTTCATGATGTTACCTGGACATCACAATATCTGCTGATATCCAAGGTCAAGTAAATCCTTAATCCTAATTTCCCTTTCTATTCTAAGCTTTCACATCTGAAATGTGGAGCTTATTCAAGGAGCAGCTGCTGCGAGTCCTTGATAAGTATGTCCCTGTCAGGCAAGGAGGAAATGGTCGAGTAAGAGAACCTTGGTGTACGAAAAAGTTGATTTGCTGGTTAAAAGGAAAAAGGAGGCTTATGTCAGGATGAGGCTTGAAGGCTCAGTTAGTGCAATGGCTAGCTATAGATTAGCCAGGAGGGAGCTAAAGAGTGAATTGAGGAGAGCTAAGAGGGGACACGAGAAGACTTTGGCTGATAGGATTAAGGAGAATCCTAAAGCTTTCTTTAGATATGTTAAGAGTAGAAGATTGGTTAGGGCAAGATTAGGGCCAGTCATAGACAGCAGTGGGAAGTTGTGCATGGAGCCTGAAGAGATTGGAGAGGCACTGAATAAATATTTCTCTTCGGTATTCATGCAGGGAGACGTAAATGCAGTTGTGGAGAACACTGAGGTACAGGGTTGCAAACTGGAAAGTATTGAAGTAGATAGGGAGGATGTGCTAGATATTCTTGAGGGTTTGAAGTTAGATAAGTCCGCTGGGCCGGACGGGATTTACCCTAGGATTCTCTGGGAGGCAAGAGAGGCGATTGCAGAGCTCTGGCTCTGATCTTCAGGTCGTCGTTGGTTACGGGTATGTTCCGGAAGAACTGGAGGATAGCGAATGTGGTCCCATTGTTCAAGAAGGGGAAGAGAGACCTTCCAGGGAATTATAGGCCAGTGAGTCTTACTTCTGTTGTGGGCAAAGTATTGGAGAGAATTATTAGGGATAGGATTTATAGTTATTTAGAGAGAAATGAATTGATTGGGGATAGTCAGCATGTTTTGTGAAGGTAGGTCGTGCCTTACTAACCTTATTGAGTTTTTTGAAAAAGTGACCAAAGAGGTGGATGGGGGTAAGGCGGTTGATGTGGTATATATGGACTTTAGTAAGGCATTCGATAAGGTGGCCATGGAAGACTTCTGCAGAAAATGCAGATGTATGGGACCACCTCTTTGGTCACTTTTTCCAAAAAAACCTCAGTGTTCTCCACAACTACATTTACTCTCCCTGCGTGAATACCGAAGAGAAATATTTATTCAGTGCCTCTCCAATCTCTTCAGGCTCCACGCACAACTTCCCACTGCTGTCTATGACTGGCCCTAATCTTGCCCTAACCAATCTTCTATTCTTAACATATCTAAAGAAAGCTTTAGGATTCTCCTTAATCCTATCAGCCAAAGTCTTCTCGTGTCCCCTCTTAGCTCTCCTCAATTCACTCTTTAGCTCCCTCCTGGCTAATCTATAGCTATCCATTGCACTCACCGAGGCTTCAAGCCTCATCCTGACATAAGCCTCCTTTTTCCTTTTAACCAGCGAATCAACTTTTTTCGTACACCAGGGTTCCCTTATTTAGAACATAGAACATTACAGCACAGAACAGGCCCTTCGGCCCAGTTTTGTACAGTTGCAACATGATGCTGCGGCTCCTAAATTCAATCCCCCTACCAATAAAAGCTAAGACTCCATATGCCTTCTTAACAACTTTATCCACTTGACTGCCTACTTTCAGGGATCTATTGACACATACACCAAGATCCTTCTGTTCCTCAACACTATTAAGAGCCCTACCATTAGCCCTATACTCTACACATTTATTGTTCCTGCCAAAGTGCATTACCTCGACCATTTCCTCCTTGCCTGACAGGGACATACTTATCAAGGACTCGCAGCAGCTGCTCCTTGAATAAGCTCCACATTTCAGATGTGAAAGCTTAGAATAGAAAGGGAAATTAGGATTAAGGATTTACTTGACCTTGGATATCAGCAGATATTGTGATGTCCAGGTAACATCATGAAGAGTGGAAGACAGAGAGGGGTTACTACCGAAAACAATCTATAAAATATTACTGCCATCAATAACACAATACTAAAACTTAATTTTCAAAAGGAAATGTGTCCTATAATCAGCGTACAAGTTGGGGCTAGTTGGAACAACAGAATCACACATTGTACGGGGTGTTGATATTAAGGTTATGATTTAATCTTCAGAATTCCATGATGTCATAAATAAGAGCAGATAAGATTAAACAAAACTCTATTACTAAATTTTTATCATCTATTATTTCCTGTTGAATTATCACTAATTATTTTTACTTTAATTATTGCCATTTGATCCAGAGACACTTCAAAACCTTGGTATTTAGGTCCATACCTAATCCAGAGTAAAGAGTTTGAACAGCCTGAATACAGGTCCTTATGGGCATTCTCCCACAATACAAAACCTCCTCCAACCTGACATTAATTGGCACAAAATCTCTTGGAAACCATAAGCCTATTGTAAAAGATTAGAAAAAAAAACTGCATTTGTGTAAATGAGAGTGCTCAACTGGAATTGAGGCTGAGGAAAATTATTCAAACATGGTAAAGAGAGATTTTACTCTGCATCTCATCTCATTACACTTGATCTAAATATACTTGATGCTCATAGTGCTTAATTAACAAGCTTTTCATTCCTCAGTACAATTGCCTTGAATTGCAAAGAAAAATATTTTCTCATAATGATACTGACCATTAATTGACAACCTCGGCTGGTGAGTGCATTGCATGAGTGGCCCTCCTTCATTTCAGCAGGCTGCAAGATTGAAATCGAGCTCATTGACTAAGCATAATTTCGTAAATAAGATTAAGTACATGCCAAATATTTCATAGTTATAGAAAATGTTCAACCTTTCATGTATGTCATCAATTTCAAATGATAAAAACAAAAGAAGTATTGGAAACAGAGGGAGAACATAGATCTCACAGTCAACGTTGTGTGAGATCAGCACACACCTCACTTCACTTTGCTTTATTGTGTACCACTGGTAGGAAGGTGGCAACCTTGCATGTGGACAATGCTCAACAAAATGACTCATAGGCCACTCAGAACACAGATGAGCTATAAGTTGACCAACACTGTTACTGACAGATTTAAATCTGAATTTTGGTTCTGTGTTAGAATTCCTAATATGGACATTTTGTTATTCATTATTCCCTAATTGGATCTTGGTAAGATCTAATTCAATTCTGTGGCTACAAATACAGTGCTATAAAACCCCTTGTGTACTCACTGAGAATGTCTCATTTAGATTGTGTAATACTTTTCCTACACTGATAAGACTAACAGTTTAGATTGAAAACATTAGATAAGGATTACATGTTTAAAATAATTTACCTTTCCCAAAATTGAGAGTCGTGGGCAGAATTTTCCATTTTTCTGATGAAATACAAAGCATGTCAAAGCTGCTTAGAATGGCGAGAATTCATGCCTGATTCCACACTTGGAAGCTCATTAAATATGCACAGCTGAGCATCTCTCCAAATCACTTGCATGTCTCAAACTGTTTCGTCCTTTAGCTGTCAAGACATCAGGCTGAGCCTCCTGTTTATACTGCACTCTGCAACATCTCCCCTTCCTTCACCTCCTTCATTGCAATAGGATCCTCCAAAAGCCAGCATTGAGCCCTGGATCCATTTCTGTTTTCACTTTCCCTTTGAAATGCGACATTGACATTAATGAGGACAAGTTTAAGATAGCAATTCTCACAATCTACTACCTATTGGAACTATAATGGTCTACAGTGAATGGTATGAAAAAGTTTGAATGAAAGATGCTACCAAACCTGGTTCAGTGCTCCAACGTCTGATCTGGCATTGTAATTAAAATAAATTGTTGATGATTAATTTTCTCTTTGTTCAATTGCCTCACAGCAACATTGTCTGTGTGAAGTTTGCCTGTTCTCCCCATGTCTGCATGAGTTTCCTCCAGGTGCTCTAGTTTCCTCCCACAGTCCAAAGATGTTTGGGTTAGGTTGATTAGCCATGCTAAATTGACCCTAGTGTCAGGGGGATGAGCAGGGTAAATATGTGGGATTATGTGAATAGAATCTAGGTGGGCTAGTGGTTGGTATAGACTCGATGGGCCAAATGACTTCCTTCTGCAATGTAGGGATTTTATGATTCATGGGATGTGGGAACTTACCTGGTTCATCTCGCTGGTTTCCAACGTAGTCGTGACTGTGCCTGCACTCCTGCAGTGGGAGACACACATATGTCGGAAATGCGTGCATGAATCCTGCACATCTGACACGCCAAAAAATTAGTGCTTTGCAATGGGAGAATTGGGCCCATTGGGTAAATGAGTTCTACAGTTACAGTGGGAAGTATGCACCTTCGCTATTTCAAATTCTTTAGGAGAGTGTATTCCTTAAGATGACATAAGCAAGCTGATGTGAACTATCTCTCTTTATAGAGTGGAGTCACAGTAGATAGGGCCATGAGGAAGGCTTTTGGCATGTTGGCTTTTATCAGTCAGGACAATGAGTAAAGAAATTGGGAAGTTATATTGCAGTTGTACAGGACATTGGTTAGACTGATTCAGTTTTGGTTGACTTGATATAGGAAAGATGTTATTAAACTGGAGAGAGTGCAGAAGAAATTTACAAGAATTTTGCCAGGACTCAAGGGCTGATTACCGGAAGAGATTGGATGGCTAGGACCTTTTTCTTGGGAGTGTAGAAGACTGAGGGGTGATCTTATGGAGGTGTATAAGATCATGAGAGGTATGGATAGGATGAATGCATATAGTCTTTTTCCCGGCATTGGGGAATTGAGAACACAAGAGCATAGGTTTAAATTAAGAGGGGGAAGAATTAATGAGAACCTGAGGAGCAACGTTTTTACACAAAAGGTGGTACGTATATAGAATGAGTTGCCGGAGGAAGTGGTTGAGGCAGGAACACTGACAACTTTAAAAGGCATTTGGACAGATATATGGAAAGGAAAGATTTAGATAGGTATGGGCCAATGCAGGGCTAATGGGTTAGCTTAGATGGGCTTTCTGGTTGGTATGGGCTTATAATGTGAACTTTGCTTTTCATATTATATTGGTGAAGTTGAAATCCCCTACTTCTATAACCCTATTCATCTTACACTTGTTTGTGAGTTGCCAACATCTCTGCTCCTTTATCTCCCTGTTGCAGTTGTAGTGTAATCCCAACAAAGTGATTTTTTATTTCTAAGCTCGACCTACATGGCCTCAAACCCTTAAAGCTTTCTAAGACATCCTCCCTCACAACTGCAGTGATGGTCTCTTTTATCAGTAGTACAATGCCTTCTCCGCTCTTACGTATCACTCCCATCCCACATCATGCCTAAAACATCTGTACCTGGAATGTTGCCCTGTCCTTCTTTCAACCATGTCTCAGTGATTGCAACAGTATGGTATTTTGACATGCTGATCAATTCTGTAAGTTCATCTGCCTTACCAGACAGGCTCCTTGCTTTACAGTAGATGCAATTTAGCCTTCCAATCTTCCCATTCACACATATGGTATTCATTTCACACCTTTGTTAGCATTTTAATTGCTCTTGTTGGATTCCAGCTTTCTACTCCTCAGTTTACCTTCTGCCTCCCATTGTTCCTTCTCCTCCACTACCTGTCTTGCAAACCTCTTCCCAGACAAGCACAGCTGAGGAAATTGCATCTGAACCTGAGAGCTTTATGAATAGGGGAATTTAATGTGTCAATTTTGCTGCTAAAATATAATCTACTCTGTAATTAATCGTAACAGGAAAGTACTAAGTAACTAGACTAAGGTCCTTCCCTTTCTTGCACCTTTTGCAGCATAAACTCACTCTGCTGTGAGAGCTAAGTAGTTAATTAGCTAAGTGGTTGAATCTGGTTTCTGACATTCAGCCTCTGATCTTCAGCTAAGAGTTATCCAAGGCAGCCTTCAACACACACGACAATGCAAAATTTCCAAGCAGAAACTGATAGCCAAATTCCACACACATCAGGACAGCCTCAACTGGGATCTTGGGTTCATGTCACAGTACATATCCATTTGGCCGGTGCTTGCAAAATCCTACTAACTATCCTGGCTTGAGACAATTCACATCTCTTTAATCTGTGATTATCGCTTTCTCCACTTGAACTGTCTGTACCTGTAAAGGCTTGATTATCTGAAGTCTTGTATTCCAACCATTATCTTGCAATTGTGTTTTTGTCTGTATGTGCTGTGTTTGTAAAACCTACCTCTCACGCACCTAATGAAGGAGCAGTGTTCTTAAAGCTCGTGATTCCAAATAAACCTGTTGGACTTTAACCTGGTGTTGTGAGACTTCTTACTATAGAAAAAAGAACATTAAAACAATCCACTTAAACACAAACAGCAATATACATATATCTATAGCATATTATCATCCTAGGCAACCTAAAATGATACTTGTATATGTTTGTATGACATTCTGCTACTGTAGCACAGGCATTAATCTATTTAAAGTGAAAAGTGCCATTGCAATGCATTATGTTGTCCACTAACATATACAACAATCAATTCTGTGCTCTTACCTTGGAAACAGTCATTCAAACTTGGAGTAAGTCATTCAATTGCTCAAACTTGTTCCATAGTCTTGGCTGACTGTATCTCAATGTGAAGATGCCGGCATTGGATGGGATAAACACAGTAAGAAGTCTCACAACATCAAATTAAAGTCCAACAGGTTTATTTGACAGTAAACATCACTAGCTTTCGGGATTTGCCCCTTCGTCAAGCAAATCCCAAAAGCTAGTGGCGTTTACTACCAAATAAACCAGTTGGACTTTAACCTGGTATTGTGAGACTTCTTACTCGGTATCTCAATAGCAGGGGTGGCATGGTAACACAGTCATTAGCACTGCTGCTTCATAGTGCCAGGAACCTGGGTTTGATTCCTGGCTTGGGTTACTGTCTGTGGAGTTCTCCCTGTGTATGCATGGGTTTCCTCCAGATGCTCCCGTTTCCTCCCGTTGTCCGAATGACATGCTGATTAGCCATGCTAAATTCTCCCTCAGTGTACCCGAAAAGATGCTGGAATGTGGCAACTGGGGGATTTTCACAGTAACTTCATTACAGTGTTAATTTTAACCCTACTTGTGACACTAATAAATAAATTAAATTTTTATCTGCCTGTGCTCCATATTTCTGTGTTGTATTAGTGTGACCAAGCTGTGTTCCCTTTATGTAATAGCTGTCCTCAATTTTTAAACTTCTCCTTTCAAATAAAAATGAACCCTCCCTATGAATTCGGTTGAGATAGTCATAGTAAGAACTTCTGAAAATGAAAATAAAGCTAAAAATGCTGTGTGCTTGATTATGTGTTATTTTCTCATATAAAGTATCCTTAAACAGTTTTCCAACATGATCATTTTGGGCTTGGCATAATATCAATTAACATCAGAATCATATCTTTACAGTGCATAAGGATTAAAGATGTATTAAAATGCAAAGTGAGTTTTTGAATCAATCACCTAATTTGTTCGTAGAATATGTAGAAGCAGTAAAAGCTGCTCTGCCATGAAGGAACTCTCTTCTCACACTGATTTCTTAAAAACTTTACAGGATTCTTTTCATCTATGGTATGGGCTCTGACAATTGAGTAACAGCAATTTTTCACTGCACAACAGATTTTCATAGAATCATAGAATCCCTGCAGTGCAGAAGGATGCCCGTCAAATCTGTACCGACTTACCAACAGAGCATTTTACCCATGCCCTATTTCCGTAATCCCATGTATTTACCTGATAATCCCCCTAACATTTGGGTATTAAGGGGTAATTTAACATGGCCAATCTGCACATCTTTGGACTGTGGGAGGAAATCAGAGCAACTGGAGGACACTCATGCAGACATAGGGAGAACATGCAAACTCCACTTGGTCAGTCACCCAAGGCCAGAATTGAACCCAGGTCCCTGGTACCGTGAGGCAGCAGTGCTAACCACTGTGCCACTGTCAGAAATAAGAAGGGGGAAATCACTTTGATAGGGTTGTACTACAGTCCTCCAAATAGCAGCAAATTGAGGAGCAAATATTTAAGAAGATTATGGATAGCTCCAAGAAAAATGGGGTGGTAATAATAAGGGATTTTAACTTTCCCAACATTGATTGGGACATCCATAGTATGAGAGTTGGATGGAGAGAAGCTCGTATTCAGGAGGAATTTCGCATTCAGCATGTGGATGGCTCGACTAGAGAGGGGCAAAACTTGACCTATTCTTGGGAAAGAAGGAAGGACAAGTGACAGAACTGTTAGTGAGACATCACTTTGGGACCAGTGACCATAATTCTATAAGATTTAAGATAGCTATGAGAAATGATAGGTCTGGCCCAGAAGTTAAAATTCTGAATTGGGGCAAGGCCAATTTTGATGGTATCTTTTTATTTAGATTTAGATTTAGAACAGTACGGCACAGTACATGCCCTTTGGCGCTCAATGTTGTGCCGAGCTATGTCCGAATCCAAGATTAAGCTATCCCAATCCCTATCTTTCTGGTGTGTTCCATATGGCTATCCAATAATTGCTTGAAAGTTCCTAAAGTATCCGACTCCACTATCACAGCAGGCAGTGCGTTCCACACCCCAACCACTCTCTGAGTAAAAAATTTACCTTGCACATTCCTCCTATATCTCCCACCACGAACCTTATAGTTATGCCCCCTAATAACAGCTACATCCACCTGAACATAGAACATAGAACATTACAGCGCAGTACAGGCCCTTCGGCCCTCAATGTTGCGCCGGCCAGTGGACCCTCTAACCTAAACTATTCCAATATCATCCATATGCCTATCCACCGAACATTTGAATGCCCCCAAAGTAGGCGAGTCCACAACTGCTGCAGGCAGGGCATTCCACGCCCTCACCACCCTCTGTGTAAAGAACCTGCCTCTGACATCCGTCCTATAACTACCACCTCTTAATTTAAAGTTATGTCCCCTCGTGTTGGTCATCACCATCCGAGGAAAAAGGCTCTCACTATCCACCCTATCCAATCCCTTGATCATCTTATACGCCTCAATTAGGTCACCGCGTAACCTTCTTCTCTCTAATGAAAATAACCTCAGGTCCCTCAGCCTTTCCTCATAAGGCCTTCCCACCATACCAGGCAACATCCTGGTAAACCTCCTCTGCACCCTTTCCAATGCTTCCACATCTTTCTTATAATGCGGCGACCAGAACTGTACGCAATACTCCAAGTGCGGCCGCACCAGAGTTTTGTACAGTTGTAACGTAACCTCACAGCTCCTAAATTCAATCCCTCTACCAATAAAACTAGCACACCGTATGCCTTCTTAACAACTTTATCAACCTGGGTGCCAACTTTCAAAGAGCTATGTACTTGTACCCCAAGATCCCTCTGCTCGACAACACTATTAAGGGTCCTTCCATTAGCCCTATATTTCATATGCCTGTTATTCCTACCAAAGTGAATCACCTCACACTTATCCGTATTGAATTCCATTTGCCACCTCACGGCCCAGCTCTGCAACCTATCTATGTCCCTCTGCAAACTGTAACATCCATCCTCGCTGTCTACAACTCCCCCCACTTTGGTATCGTCAGCAAATTTACTAATCCAACCCTCTACACCCTCATCTAGGTCATTTATAAAAATGACAAACAGCAGTGGCCCTAAAACAGATCCTTGAGGTACACCACTTGTAACTGCACTCCAGGTTGAATATTTCCCATCAACCACCACCCTCTGTCTTCTATCAGCTAGCCAATTCCTAATCCAAACTGCTAAATCACCTTCAATCCCATGCATCTGCACTTTCTGCAGTAGCCTACCATGGGGAACCTTATCAAATGCTTTGCTAAAATCCATATACACTACATCAACTGCCTTACCCTTATCTACCTCTTTGGTCACCTCCTCAAAAAACTCAATAAGGTTTGTGAGGCACGACCTACCCTTCACAAAACCGTGCTGACTATCCCTAATCAATTTATTTCTCTCTAGATGCTTATAAATCCTATCCCTTATAATTCTTTCCAAGACTTTGCCCACAACAGAAGTCAGGCTCACCGGTCTATAATTTCCAGGATGGTCCCTACTCCCCTTTTTGAACAAAGGGACAACATTTGCCATCCTCCAGTCTTCCGGCACTATACCTGTAGCCAACGACGACATGAAGATCAAAGCCAAAGGCTCTGCAATCTCCTCTCTAGCCTCCCAGAGAATCCTAGGGTAAATCCCATCTGGCCCAGGGGACTTATCAATTTTCATACCCTCAAGATTCGCTAACACCTCCTCCTTATGAACCTCAATCCTGCCCAGTCTACAACCTGGTATCGCAGTATTCTCCCCGACAACATTGTCTTTCTCCTGCGTGAATACTGACGAAAAATATTCATTCAGTGTCTCTCCTATCTCCTCAGGCTCCACGCACAACTTCCCACTGTTATCTCTGACTGGCCCTAATCTTGCCCTAACCAATCTTTTATTATTTATATACCTGTAAAAAGCTTTAGGATTCTCCTTAATCCTATCCGCCAAAGTCTTCTCGTGTCCTCTTCTAGCTCTTCTCAACTCCCTCTTTAGCTCCTTCCTGGCTAATTTATAGCTCTCCAGTGCCCTAACTGAGCCTTCACGTCTCATCATTATATAAGCCTCCTTCTTCCTCTTCACCAGAGATTCAACTTCCCTAGTACACCTTGGTTCCCTCACTTGACCACTTCCTCCCTGCCTGGCAGGTACATAGTTATTACGGACATGCAGAAGCTGTTCCTTAAATATGCTCCACCTGAGGAAATACTCTCTGCATATCAACTGTATCTGTCCCCCTCATCATCTTATAGAACATTACAGCACAGAACAGGCCCTTTGGCCCTCGATGTTGTGCCGACCAGTTGAGAAAAAGCAATGATCCTCTAACCTAAACCATTCTCTTTTCATCCATAAACCTATCCACTGACCACTTAAACGCCCCCAAACTTGGCGCATCTATAACTGCTGCAGGCAGGGCATTCCATACCCTTACCACCCTCTGGGTAAAGAACCTACCTCTGACATCCGTACTATAACTACCACCCCTTAATTTAAAGCTATGTCCCCTCGTACTAGCTTTCTCCATCCGAGGAAAAAGGCTATCACTGTCCGCCCTGTCTAATCCTCTGATCATCAAATCTCTATTATGTGAAGGGTAGGTCGTGCCTCACAAACCTTATTGAGTTTTTTGAGGAGGTGACCAAAGAGGTAGATAAGGGTAAGGCAGTTGATGAAGTGTATGTGGATTTTAGCAAAGCGTTTGATAAGGTTCCCCATGGTAGGCTACTGCAGAAAGTGCAGATGCATGGGATTGAAGGTGATTTAGCAGTTTGGATTAGGAATTGGCTAGCTGATAGAAGACAGAGGGTGGTGGTTGATGGGAAATATTCAACCTGGAGTGCAGTTACAAGTGGTGTACCTCAAGGATCTGTTTTGGGGCCACTGCTGTTTGTCATTTTTATAAATGACCTAGATGAGGGTGTAGAGGGTTGGATTAGTAAATTTGCTGACGATACCAAAGTGGGGGGAGTTGTAGACAGCGAGGATGGATGTTACAGTTTGCAGAGGGACATAGATAGTTGCAGAGCTGGGCCGTGAGGTGGCAAATGGAATTCAATACGGATAAGTGTGAGGTGATTCACTTTGGTAGGAATAACAGGCATATGAAATATAGGGCTAATGGAAGGACCCTTAATAGTGTTGTCGAGCAGAGGGATCTTGGGGTACAAGTACATAGCTCTTTGAAAGTTGGCACCCAGGTTGATAAAGTTGTTAAGAAGGCATACGGTGTGCTAGCTTTTATTAGTAGAGGGATTGAATTTAGGAGCCGTGATGTTATGTTACAACTGTACAAAACTCTGGTGCGGCCGCACTTGGAGTATTGCGTACAGTTCTGGTCGCCGCATTATAAGAAAGATGTGGAAGCATTGGAAAGGGTGCAGAGGAGGTTTACCAGGATGTTGCCTGGTATGGTGGGAAGGCCTTATGAGGAAAGGCTGAGGGACCTGAGGTTATTTTCATTAGAGAGAAGAAGGTTACGCGGTGACCTAATTGAGGCGTATAAGATGATCAAAGGACTGGATAGGGTGGATAGTGAGAGCCTTTTTCCTCGGATGGTGATGACCAACACGAGGGGACATAACTTTAAATTAAGAGGTGGTAGTTATAGGACGGATGTCAGAGGCAGGTTCTTTACACAGAGGGTGGTGAGGGCGTGGAATGCCCTGCCTGCAGCAGTTGTGGACTCGCCTATTTTGGGGGCATTCAAATGGTCGGTGGATAGGCATATGGATGATATTGGAATAGTTTAGGTTAGAGGGTCCACTGGCTGGCACAACATCGAAGACCGAAGGGCCTGTACTGCACTGTAATGTTCTATGTTCTATGTTCTATTAAGTCGCCTCTTATCCTCCTCCGTTCTAAAGAGAAAAGCCCCACCTCCCTCAATCTTCCCTCATAAGACCTACCCTCCAAACCAGGCAACATCCTGGTAAATCTCCTCTGCACTCTCTCCAATGCTTCCACATCCTTCTTATAGTGTGGTGAGCAGAACTGAATACAGTATTCCAAATGTGGTCTCACCAACGTCTGGTATAGTTGTAGTATAATCCTAAGCCTCTTAAACTCAAACCTCATGTTAATAAATGCTAAAACATTATAAGCCTTCTTTACGGTTCTATTCATTTGAGTAGCAACCTTCAGAGATCTGTAGATATGAACCCCAAGATCTCTCTGTTCCTCCACATTCCTCAGAACTCTGCCAATGACCCTGTAACCCGCATTCAAGTTTGTCCTACCAAATAAGTATGGTAAATCATACTTATCAGTGTTAAACTTCATCTACCACTTTTCTGCACAGCTTTGCAAGAGCCCTCCAACTCATTCACTACCCCACCAATCTTGATGTCATCAGCAAATTTACTAACCCACCCTTCAGCCCCCTCTTCCAAGTCATTGATAAAAATCAAAATAGCAGAGGACCCAACACTGATCCCTGAGGTACACCATTGGTAACTGACCTCCAGTCTAAAAATTTCCCTTCCACCACCATCCTCTGTCTTCTATAGATAGCCAGTTACATATCCAATCAGCCAAATTTCCTTCTATCCCAAATTTCCTTACTTTCATCATGAGCTGACCATGGGGAAACTTATCAAATGCCTTACTAAAATCCACGTACATGACATCAACTGCTCTACCTTCGTCTACACATTTAGTTACCTCCTCAAAGAATTCAATCAAATTTGTGAGGTAGGACTTACTCCTCACGAAACCGAGCTGTCCAACCCGGATTAAGCTGCATCTTTCCAAATGGTCATAAATCCTATCTCTCAGGACCCTTTCCATTAAGTTATTGACCACCAAAGTAAGACCAACTGGCCTATAATTACTAGGGTCATTCCTATTTCCTTTTTTGAAGAGAGGAACAACGTTCACCAGGAACTTTCAACAGTTAATTGTGGGAAGGCAAAGGGACATCTGGTAAGTTAACAAAAATATGTTAAGTAGAGTTCAGAGTAAGCACATTTCTTGTAGAATGAACAGAGAACATAGAACATAGAACATTACAGCACAGAACAGGCCCTTCGGCCTTCGATGTTGCGCTGATCAATATAAAAAGCAATGACCCTCCAAACTAAACCATTCCCTTCTCTTCCATATACTTATCAACTAACCTCTTAAACGCCACCAAACTTGGCGCATCTACAACTGCTGCAGGCAGGGCATTCCACTCCCGAACCACCCTTTGGTAAAGAACCTACCTCTGATATCCGTCCTATAACTATCACCCCTTAATTTAAAGCTGTGTCCCCTCGTGCTAGCTTTCTCCATCCTAGGAAAAAGGCTATCACTGTCCACCCTATCTAAACCTCTAATCATCTTATATGTTTCGATTAGGTCCCCTCTTAGCCGCCTCCTTTCTAACGAAAACAACCTCAAATCCCTCAGCCTCTCTTCATAAGACCTGCCCTCCATACCAGGCAACATCCTGGTAAACCTCCTCTGTACCCTCTCCAATGCCTCCACATCTTTCTTATAATGTGGGGACCAGAACTGCACACAATACTCCAAGTGCGGCCGCACTAGAGTTTTGTACAGTTGCAACATGACGTTGCGGCTCCGAAATTCAATCCCCCTACCAATAAAAGCTAAGACTCCATATGCCTTCTTAACAACCTTATCGACTTGACTGCCTACTTTCAGGGATCTATGCACATACACACCAAGATCCCTCTGTTCATCAAGACTACTAAGAATCCTACCATTAGCCCTATACTCTACTCATTTATTATTCCTGCCATAGTGCATTACCTCACACTTTTCCACATTAAACTCCATTTGCCACCTCTCGGCCCAGCTCTGCAACTTGTCCAAGTCCCTCTGCAAACTATAACACCCCTCTTCACTATCTACCACTCCACCGACTTTAGTGTCATCTGCAAATTTACTAATCCATCCTTCAATACCCTCATCCAGATCATTTATAAAAATTACAAACAGCAGGGGCCCCAAAACAGACCCCTGAGGTAGACCACTTGTCACCGAACTCCACGATGAATATCTCCCATCAACCACCACCCTCTGTCTTCTATCTGCTAGCCAATTCCTAATCCAATTGGCTAAGTCACCCTCTATCCCATACATCTGCATTTTCTGCAGAAGTCTTCCATGGGCCACCTTATCAAACGCCTTACTAAAGTCCATATATACCACATCAACCGCCTTACCCCCATCCACCTCTTTGGTCACTTTTTCAAAAAACTCAATGAGGTTACTAAGGCACGACCTACCCTTCACAAAACCATGCTGACTATCCCCAACAATTCATTTCTCTCTAAATAACTATAAATCCTATCCCTAATAATTCTCTCCAATACTTTGCCCACAACAGAAGTAAGACTCACTGGCCTATAATTCCCTGGAAGGTCTCTCTTCCCCTTCTTGAACAATGGGACCACATTCGCTATCCTCCAGTCCTCCGGAACCACACCCGTAACCAACGACGACCTGAAGATCAGAGCCAGAGGCTCTGCAATCTCCTCTCTTGCCTCCCAGAGAATCCTAGGGTAAATCCCGTCCGGCCCAGGGGACTTATCCAACTTCAAACCCTCGAGAATATCTAGCACATCCTCCCTATCTACTTCGATACCTTCCAGTTTGCTACCCTGTACCTCAGTGTTCTCCATAACTACATTTACATCACCCTGCGTGAATACCGAAGAGAAATATTTATTCAGTGCCTCTCCAATCTCTTCAGGCTCCACGCACAACTTCCCACTGCTGTCTATGACTGGCCCTAATCTTGCCCTAACCAATCTTCTATTCTTAACATATCTAAAGAAAGCTTTAGGATTCTCCTTAATCCTATCAGCCAAAGTCTTCTCGTGTCCTCTCTTAGCTCTCCTCAATTCACTCTTTAGCTCCCTCCTGGCTAATCTATAGCTATCCATTGCACTCACCGAGGCTTCAAGCCTCATCCTGACATAAGCCTCCTTTTTCCTTTTAACCTGCAAATCAACTTTTTTCGTACACCAAGCTTCCCTTGACCCTTTCCTTCTCCTTTACTTTTTTACTTTACTTCTTTACTTCTTCCCTTTTCTACTTCTATTAGCCTTGAAGGGCAAGGCTAATAGAAGTAGTAAAACCTGAATGATTCAAGATATTGAGGCCAGTTCAAAAAAAGGAGACACATGACACGTATAAACAGTTGGGATCAAGCGAATCCCTTGAAGAATATAGGGGATGTAGGAATAGAGTTAAGAAAGAAATCAAGAGGGCAAAAACACAATATTGTTTTGGCAGAAAGGCAAAGGAGAAACCAAAGCACTTCTACAAATATATAAAGACCAAAAGAGTAACCGGGGAGAGAGAAGGGCCTTTTAAGGATCAACAATGTTATCTACGTGCGGATCCACAAAACTTGGGTGAGATTCTAAATGAATATTTTTCATCAGTATTTACTGTTGAGAAAAGCATGGATGTTAGGGAACTTGGGCATGTAAATAGTGGTGTCTTGAGAAGTGTACATATTATAGAGAAGGAGGTGCTGGAAGTCTTAAAGCGCACCAAGATAGATAAATCTCCGGGACCTGATGAAATATCTCCCCGGACATTGTGTGAGGATAGGGAGAAAATTGTGGGTCCCTTAACAGACATATTTGAATCATCTATAGTCATAAGTGGGGTGCCTGAAGATTGGAGAATGGCAAATGTTGTGCCTTTGTTTAAAAAGAGCTGCAGGAAAAAGCCTGGACACTACTGGCTAGTGAGCTGCACATCTGTGATAAAATAAGAATACCTTGTTGGAAGGTATTCTGAGAGACAGGTTCTACAGGCATTTAGAGACTCAAGGACAGATTAGGAACAGGCAGCATGGCTTTGTGAGTGGAAAATAATATCTCACAAACTTGATTGAGTTTTTTGAATGGGTAACCAAGAAGGTAGATGAGGGCAGTACAGTTGATGTTGTCTACATGGACTTTAGCAAGGCCTTTGACAAGGTACCTCATGGTAGGTTGTTGCATAAAGTTAAATCTCGCAGGATTCAGGGTGAAATAGCTAAATAGATGCAAAATTGGCTTGATGACAGAAGCCAAAGGATGGTTGTAGAGAGTTGTTTTTCAAACTGGAGATTTATGACCAGCGGTGTGACTCAGGGATCAATGCTGTTATTTGTCATTTATATTAATGATTTGAATGAAAATATAGGAGGCATGGTTAGTAAGTTTGCAGATGCCATCAAGATTGGTGTCATAGTGCACAATGAAGAAGGTTATCTTGGATTGCAATGGGATCTTGATCTATTGGGCCAGTGGGCTAACGAATGGCAGATGGAATTTAATTTAGATAAATGCATTAGCATTTTGATAGATTGAATGAGGGCAGGGCTTACTCAGTTAATGGTAGGGCATTGGGGAGAGTTACAGAACAAAGAGATCTAGGAGTACAGGTTCATAGCTCCTTGAAAGTGGAGTCACAACTGGACAGAATGGTGAAGATGGCATTCAGCATGTTTGTTTTCATTGATCACAATATTGAATACAGAAGTTGGGACATCTTGTTGAATTTGTACATGACATTGGTAAGGCCACATTTGGAATACTGTGTACAGTCCTGGTCTCCTATGATAGAAAGAATATTATTAAACTAGAAAGAGTGCAGAAGAGATTTATTAAGATGCAACTGGGACTTGATGGTTTGAGTTATAATGAGAGGCTGATCTTATATAAAGGTCTATAAAATAATGAGGACATAGATGAGCTAAATAGTCAATATCTTTTCCTAAAGGTAGGGGAGTCTAAAACTACAGGGCGTTAGTTTAAAGTGAGAGTTTTGAGATACAAAAGGGTCCAGAGGAGCAATTTTTTTTACACCAGGGGTGGTGAGTGTCTGGAACAGGTTGCCAGAAGAAGTAGTAGAGGCAGGTACAATTTTGTCTTTTAAAAAGTGTTTAGACAATTACATGAGTAAGATGAGTATAGAGGGATATGGGCCAAATATTGGCAATTGGAGCTAGCTTAGGAGTTTCAAATAAAAGGTGGCATGGACAAGTTGGGCTGAAGGCTCGAAAACCTCTATGACTATGATTCTTTTGCCTTCTTTTTATTTCTGTTGCTAAATTGGCTGCAGCCTCTGTGTAGATTAATGAAGTCATATACAAAGGCAATTGCAGAGACCAGTAAGAAAGTTGCCGATTTCCGCCAGGGCAGAATTTTATGGCAGTAAGACTTTGCAGTCCTGCTGAAATCCATGAAATTTTGAACAGCTTGCTGCATTTTACAGCCTTGCTCCTGTCACGGTGGGGTTTTAAAATTCTACCCACAGTTCTGAATAAGTGGCACATTTAAGTAGTATTATTCATACTGTACTGAGGAGTTATTTTCCATGATGGCATCTTCAGTCATGCTGAAATATCCTGCTCAGGCTTTGATTGACAATGAAAAGTAAAAAGTTGGCAGGGTATAATAAAAGGACAGTAAAAAGTCAGGTTTAAATTTCATTTACTTGAAATAGTAAGAGGCAATTGTAATGTCATTGCGAATGAGCAAAATTGCCCCACAAGGTACAAAATAGTGAAATGTCAGAGCTCATATATTGGTATTTTTGGAGCTCCCAGGAAATCTTGAAAAATCTGTTTCTAATACCAAATGCTATCATCTGTACTATGTATTCAAAGACAAATATTTTATTTCATTAGAAATTAAGATAACATTATACTTAAATGCAAATTGTGCCTTTGCACGAACTTTAACTCAGTTACTTTGCTATAATTTAGTATGCCTTTGCATCACAATATTTTATTTATTGTGGTATCCATTCAGTTATCAAATTGAATAACTAACAAGTACATTTAAACAAAAGTAAAATACTGCAGTTATTGAACATCTGTTACGAAAACAAAGCACTCTCAGCAAGTTGGACTGCATCTGTAGAGAGAAAATATGTAACCCCCATTGGAACTGGAAGATATTACAGATTGTGCATTTAAAAAGGAATGCAACAAGGGAAAATGAGGAAAAATACAATGGATGAAAAGGAATAGAATGATGTGCCACACGAATAGCCTTGAGAATATTACAAATTTACTAAAAATTGCATTTTCTGTCAAAAATGGATATAATTGAACTTGAAAAATAGATGCCACAGATCACCCAAGTTTTAGAAATGCAAGTTGGTCAAGCTTCTGGAAGCTTCTAAAGTGGATTACATTGACCACAACCTTGTGTTAAGGCCCAAAGCCAGAAACTCTAAGGAGTTTTATGAAGTTAGGTTAGAACCTAGGTTTCACATTTGATTTTGGCGTGGGTAAACAAAAGGTGTTTCATTCCAGGTATGATTCAAGTGATCCACTAGGACACAATTAAAACATAACAAAAGAATTAATATAATTTCACCAATTACATGATATAGTATAATTATTAGCAGCTAGCTATCTCTGTTGTTCCAATTTTAAAGCAATACCTTATAGACATACACCCTTCTTCAGAATTAGTTAGCACTAAAACAACTACATGATATTAGGTTTCCAGCTTTTAACATCTGTGGACAGAATTCCACATAATAATTTTCTGAGAAGGATACATACTCAAGACAGGAAAAGAAAAGTAAATCCAGTCTCCAACTTTCAGGCTTCAGAGACAAGGAACGATGCATCTCACTTCGCAACTTTCAAAACAGCGACACTCAAACAGCACAATCTCCAACTCCAGAGAAGGAAAAACAGAGACTGCTCTCTCTCTCTCTCTCTCTCAACTCTAAACAACATCTGAAAACAACTAGGCTGGAAATTGCTGTGAAAGCCTAGCTGCTTCCCGTCCTATTACCTGGCTTGTCTATCATCTCAATCAAGCTCTACTCTGCAATCCCAGGGAACATTAAAAAAAAAGCACCGCATTAGTTCAGATTAAAACCAACATGAAATTTGCATCGACAGAGGGGAGCAGTGCCTAAGCTCGCCAGGGAAACCAGCTTCAGAGTACTGACCTCTCATCTCCTTGCGCTCCCTTCCAAGGATATTGGACCCCATCATTGGTGACTTGTTCTCACCCTGCGCCTACACAGGTCACCAGAATCAATACATCAGGACCCACTCAATGAATCCCTTGATGGACTTTCTATGCCCCTCTATGTTTGTACCCACTCTTGTATAACCCTCCCCGCCTACATATGCCCCCGTCATTGTGCATGTCCCCTTCCTTTGGTCATATTGCCACCCCCACTTAGGCCACACATCTCTGGCACTGCCCCAGGATGGCACTGCCAGAGTGCGAGGTGTGCATTGTCAGGTTGGCTCTGCCCAATGGGCACTGTTCGGCCATGCCTCTGACCACCTGGAGGCTTCAATGTCCTCCAATTTCCACCCCCCAACCCCCCACTCCGGTGTGGCCATGTGGTCACTACATCTGGTCTGCACTAGTGGTGACCAGCAGTGATTCTCACCTGCTTGACCAGATTCCAGCAAGGTGGGAGTGGGGAGGGCGGCATCTGAAAGACAGGAAACAGCTGTTCCAGATGCACTAATAGGATTGAAATGAAGTGAATCCTTTGCAAATTGACTTTGCACTCTTTCTGGGTACAAAGCTGATCCTGCTAGCAAAACAAAGCCAGGAAAACTGTGTGTAACATGGGTGCGAACCAGAATTTTGGCCTTGCACATAATCTTATTGGCTCACTGTGCTGATCCACTGGCACTGATAGCCAGTAAAATTGCATCCCTGATCAGTGTACCAGTAATATTTAATAATATTTATTCATGGTGAAAGGCATGGAAATGAAGGAAGGACAGAAGCTGTTAATTCACTCCGCCTAATCGGGAAATGTAGCAATCCTGGCTGATCATTAGTGTGATGATAATGTGGCTATATATGGTTTCAAAGCAATGCAGTTAGAAATATCATCAAATATGTAATTGGTCTGATTTGCCCCACCACATACCCCCTACTGTACCCACCCACCACAACATCATACTGTCTCTGCCCTGCTGTGAAGCTGGCCAATCTACCTCAGAACCCGAAACTTTGTTCCATAAGATAGAGGATAGTGAACGGGTAAGAGACTGGAAAAGAGTTTGTGGTGTAGCTAGCTACAGTTGATTGCTTAGCAGCAGATAGTAAGAACAAAGTAAACTGCAGCTATAAAGTGCTCTTCATATGTTCAGAGCATCATAAAATATTTCACAGTCAATAAAGCACTCCAAAAGCTGTATCTAAGTCCCACAAACAGCAAAAAGATGAATAGCCAAATAATTTGCTTTTCTGTTATACTGATGGAGAAGGACATAGAATCATAGAATCCCCACAGTGCTGAAGGAGGCATTTGGCGCATCGAGTCCGCACCAATGACAATCCCACCCAAGCTCTATTCCCGTAACCTCACTTATTCACTCTGCCAATCCGCCTGACATTACGGTTATTTAGCTTGGCCAATCAATCTAACCCGCACATCTTTGGACTATGGGAGGAAACAGGAGTGCCCAGAGGAAACCCACGCAGACATGGGGAGAATGTGCAAACTCCACACAGACCACTGAACCAGTACATGTTGACTAGGACATCAGGACAAACCCACCTCCCTTCCCCCACAATTCTTACATTCATGCAGTTTTAAAATATAATTTATCTGGGCATGCAGTCTTGGTTACAACATTTCATCTAAAAGATTTGCTGCCCCATCTGACAGTGTAAAATATCCTTTCGTTCGCCTTCATTGCATTCTTAAATCTGTGACTTGGACCTTGCACCCACAAACCTTCAGTGGAATAAGAATGTTGCCTGTGGGCCAAGAGGGAATGGTTGTTTGTGCTGTAATTTCTATGATTGTATAATTAAGTAACTGTGTGTCATCCTGTTTAGAGTAGCATCCCAGGTATCTCAACATAATGTTCCAGCTAGTAGTGTGAATATTAGGGTATTAAGGTGGGAAAGGATACTGTGTAACATTCTACCATGAGTGGGCCAGCCTTTAATTTTTAAAAAAATACTATAACCTATTCTATGACCTTATTTAATTCTATAGCCTTATGATAGATTCATATAAAAGTTATTCATGTGCTAAAATAAGAATTCCATTTACAACAACATGTACCGGTAATAAATTGCAGTCTCATCCTGCTTGCATTAGCTCTTTTTCCCAGATTTCTGTAATTCCATTATTAAATGAATTGCTGTACTCTTTAAGGTCAGTGGAAGAGCTTTATGACACCCATATAGACTAGTAGCTATGGAAATAAGAATCACATTTGAAGGGTTGTTTGGTTATTAGGCAGCGCACCAAAATTATGTCTGTACAGGATGTAAAGTAACTGATGAAAAGGACCGTTAATGAATGGTCATGATGAAATCACAGACAGAAATAGTGAAGTGGCATATTGAATAAACAGTTTACATAGAACATAGAACATTACAGCGCAGAACAGGCCCTTCGGCCCTCGATGTTGCACCAACCAATTAGGAAAAAGCAGTGACCCTCTAACCTAAACCATTCCCTTTTCATCCATAAACTTATCTACTAACCTCTTAAACGCCACCAAACTTGGCGCATCTACAAGTGACGCAGGCAAGGCATTCCATACCCTTACCACCCTCTGGGTAAAGAACCTACCTCTGACATCTGTCCTGAAACCACCACCCCTTAATTTAAAGCTATGTCCCCTCGTGCTAGCTTTCTCCATCCTAGGAAAATGGCTATCACTGTCCACCCTATCTAAACCTCTAATCATCTTATATGTTTCAATAAGGTCTCCTCTTAGCTGCCTTCTTTCTAACAAAAACAACCTCAAATCCCTCAGCTCTCTTCATAAGACCTGCCCTCCATACCAGGCAACATCCTGGTAAACCTCCTCTATACCCTCTCCAATGCCTCCACATCTTTCTTATAATGCGGGGACCAGAAATGTACACAATACTCCAAGTGCGGCCGCACTAGAGTTTTGTACAGTTGCAACATGACGTTGCGGCTCTGAAATTCAATCCCCCTACCAATAAAATCTAAGACTCCATATGCCTTCTTAACAACCTTATTGACTTGATTGCCAACTTTCAGGGATCTATGCACATATACACCAAGATCCCTCTGTTCATCAACACTATTAAGAGTCCTAATACACAAGATATTTGCAATCTTGGTTATAACATTTCATCTAAAAGATTTGCTGCCCCAAAAGATTTGCTTTGAATGGCGGAGCAGGCTCAAAGGACCATAGAGTATACTCTTGCTCCAATGCCTTGTGTTCTTGTGTATCAGCAAGTTTGATTTGTATTAACAGGGACACAGAACAAAACGGGTATAACGTGAAAATTAGGAATGATATAACCACATTTAAAATAAAAGGAAGAGAAATATTAAATTAGTAGAACCATAGAGCCTCTACTGTGTATGGCCTCTACAGTCCATTGAGTATGTATCGACTCTCCCGAGCATCCTTTCCAGTGTCCCACCCTCATCTCCATAATAGATACTAATAGATTAAGTAAACGAGCAAAACTATGACAAATGGACTTCAACATATTTAAATGTGAACTCACCCACCTTGGTCCTAAACAATGGGGATCTGGTGTTGTGAGAAAATTCTCAAAATTGCTGATCAAAAAGACTTTGATGTGCTTGTACGAGGAATGCAATTTCCAACAAGCTATTCAGAAGGCAAAGGACATGTTGGTCTCTATTACAAGGGGATTGGACAGTGAGTGCCTAATGAAGAAGCAGCATTCTGAAATCTCGTGCTACCAAATAAACTTGTTGGATTTTATCCTGGTGTTGTGAAACTCTTTACTGTGCCTATTTCAGTCCAACGTTGGAAATTCCATATCAAGGGGTTTGGATACGGGGATTAAGAAATTTTGGTGCAATTGTACAGGGTTTTGGTGAGACCACATCTGGTGCAGTTTTGGTCTCCATATTTAAGAAAGAGATACTTGCATTGTAGGTGGTAGAGTGAAGATTCACTAATTTGGTCCTTGGGATGAGAGGGTTGTGCTATGATAAGAGAATAAGTAAATTGGGCTTACCTTCTCTAGAGTTTAGAACAATGAGAAGTGATCTCATTAGAACCTATAAAATTCTAAGGGGCTTAATAGGGTAGACTCAGAAATTGTTTCGACTGGTTGCGGAATTTAAAACACGGGAGCACAGTCTCAGGATAAAAGGCTTGTCATTTAAGATTAAGGTAAGGAGAAATAATTTTATGCCAAGGACTGTGAATCTATGGAATTCTCCAGATTCATGGGTCATGGATGCTTCATTTTTGAATACATTTAAGCATATGATGGACACAGTTTTGGTCTTTCAGAGAATTAAGAGAACTGGGGAGCAGATGGGAAAATGAAGTTAACCCCAACACTAGCTATGATTGCTTTGAATGGTGGAGCAGGCTCAAAGGACCATAGAGTCTACTCTTGCTCCAATGCCTTGTGTTCTTGTGTATCAGTATTTCTATGACTTCTCTTTTTCTCAACTGAGGATTACCCATCCCCCATCACTGTTGACAGGACGCTCGACCATGTCCAATTAATTTCCTAAACTTCTGCTTTCACTTCTATTCCATCCTCCCAGAACCATGATAGGATTTCCCTTGAGCTTACCTTCCTCCTCACCAAGCTCCATATTCAGAGGATCACAAAGAACAACGAAGAACAAAGAACAAAAACAGCACGGGAAACAGGCCCTTCAGCCCAATGAGCCCGCGCCGCCACCCCGATGTTCCCACCTCTACCCGCGATCCCTGTCCATGTTTATAGATCTATGGATTAAAAACCAAATTTGAGACAATTCAGGGAGAATTTGTTTTGCCAATTAGCCTAAGGGCACATCTTTGGGATGTGGGAGGAAACCGGAGCGCCCGGAGAAAACCCACGCAAGCACGGGGAGAATGCACAAACTCCCACAGACACAGGCCCAAATCCATGTATCTGCACAGCACAGCGATAGTCACTGGGCTGTCGTGTTGCCCATCAGATGGTCCAGGTCAAGCATACACTAACGACGTGAAGCACTAGGATACTCTCGAAAAAGATCCAAGAGCAGTCCTCTCACGACCCATCGCGTGTATGCCCCTCGTTAGACAACAAGGTGGACCAAAGCACCTGTAGGATAAAAAACAAGTACATCAATATCATCATCTATTTACACACTTCCCAGGGACTCCCAAGGCTCATGATCCCTATTTTAAATCAGTTTTATATACCCCTCCATTCCCATTCTGTTCATGTGCCCATCTAAGTATTTCTTAAATAACTCCAGAGTACCTGCCTCCATCACTTTACTTGGTAGCGCATTCCATACCCCCACCACCCTCTGTGTGAAAAAACTCTCTCTAGCATTCAAACTATACCTTATCCCCCTCACCCTAAGCCCGTGACCCCTCGTGCTATTTGAGTCCATCCTTGGAAAAAGCTTAGCCCTGTTTACTCTATCTATCCCCTTCAAAATCTTGTACACCTCTATCAGGTCTCCTCTAAGTCTACGTCTTTCTAAGGAAAACAGTCCCAATTTGCCTAATCTGTCCTCGTAACTCAGACCTTCCATACCAGGCAGCATCCTGGTAAACCTCCTCTGCACTCTCTCCAGAGTCTCCACGTCCTTCCGATAGTAAGGTGACCAGAACTGGACACAGTATTCCAAATGAGATCTAACAACTTTAACAACTGCAATATTAAAGGCCAGCTCTTGTACTCTATACCCCTTCCTATAAAGGCTAACATACTATATGCTTTCTTCACAACCTTCTCCACTTGCTCTGCCACCTTCAGAGACTTGTTCACCTGCACCTCCAGGTCCCTCTGCGTTTCTATACTCTTAATAGGTCTACCCTTTATCATATACCTCCCCCCTACGTTTTTTCTCCCGAAATGCATCACCTCACATCTCTCTCCACCTTCTCTGCCATCTCCAGTGTAATGCAACCACCAAACAGCTCTTCACCTCCCCTGTCTGTATCCCAAAGGACCGCTCCTTCTACCATCCTGTGATCCATTCCTCATCACCACCCCTCCTTTCCTACTGCACTTATTCATACAAGCACATGAGATGTAGCATCTTCCTTTTCATTACTCCTCTCCTCACTGTCTAAGATCCCAAACACTCCTTCCAAGTGAAGCAGCGACTTCCACGTACTTCTTTCAGTTCAGTCGACTATTTAATCTCCTCGTAATACAGTCTCCATGACATTGGGAAGATCAGACAGGTGATCACTTTGCTTCACACCTCCATTCAGTCTGTAAGCATGACCATGAGTTTTCTAGGAATTTTATTTATCTTTTTATTTATTTTATTTATTTATGCACCTTGTTCTCATTTTAACATCTTAATCCTCAGCCTCCAGGTGTGTCCTAATAAAGCTCAATGCAATCTTGAGACCGTTCACAACTTTCTTGACTCAATATTAAATTCAACAATTTCAGTCGTAATCTCTGGCTCTCATTTTGTCTGCACGTGTCAGCGTAATCTTGATAGCTGTTCTGCCATTCATACCCCTTCCGGGCCAAGCTTTGTTACTGATCCACTTTATAGAACATAGAACATAGAACACTACAGCACGAACAGGCCCTTCGGCCCACAAGTTGTGCCGAACACATCAAAACCTACCCAGCCATAGACCTATCTATAATCCCCAATCCCATTGGATCCCATATACTCATCCAGAAGTCTTTTAAAAGACCCCAGCGAGTTCGCCTCGACCACCACCGATGGCAGCCGATTCCATTCACTCACCACCCTCTGAGTGAAAAACTTTCCCCTAGCATCCCCTCTGTACTTGCTTCCCTGCACCTTAAATCTGTGCCCTCTCGTCGTGACCATTTCAGCCCTGGGAAATAGTCTCTGAGAGTCCACCCTATCTATTCCTCTCAACATCTTGTAAACCTCTATCAGGTCGCCTCTCAACCTTCGTCTCTCCAGGGAGAACAGTCCCAGCTCCCTCAACCTGTCTTCATAAGGCATGCCTCCCAATCCAGGCAACATCCTTGTAAATCTCCTCTGCACCCTTTCAATAGCTTCCACGTCCTTCCTATAGTGAAGCGACCAGAACTGCGCACAGTACTCCAAGTGTGGTCTGACAAGGGTCCTATAAAGCTGCAGCATTACCTCCTGACTCCTGAACTCAATCCCTCGATGAATGAAGGCCAGTACACCGTAAGCTTTCTTAACCACATCCTCCACCTGGGAGGCCGATTTGAGAGTCTTATGGACCCGGACCCCAAGATCCCTCTGCTCTTCCACACAGCTAAGACTCCTACCTTTGATAGTGTACTCATTCATCCCGTTGGATCTGCCAAAATGGACCACAACACATTTATCCGCATTGAAGTCCATCTGCCACTTCTCCGCCCAGTCTTGCATCCTGTCGATGTCATGCTGCAACTTCTGACATCCCTCCAGACCATCCACAACACCACCGACCTTCGTGTCATCGGCGAACTTACTCACCCATCCCTCCACTTCCTCATCCAGGTCATTTATGAAAATGACAAACAGCAAGGGTCCTAGAACAGATCCTGGGGCACTCCACTGGTGACCGACCTCCATGCAGAAAAAGAGCCATCCACAACCACCCTCTGCCTTCTGCAGGCAAGCCAGTTCTGGATCCACAAGGCCAAAGCCCCTTGGATCCCATGCACTCTCACCTTCTCAAGAAGTCTTGCATGGGGGACCTTGTCAAATGCCTTGCTGAAGTCCAGGTACACCACGTCCACTGCTCTTCCTTCGTCAATGTGTTCAGTCACATTTTCGAAGAACTCAATTAAGCTCGTAAGGCACGACCTGCCTTTTACAAAACCATGCTGACTATTTCTAATCAACCTAAACTTCTCCAAATGCTCGTAAATCTTGTCCCTCAGAAGCCTCTCCATCAGCTTACCAACCACTGAGGTCAGACTCACCGGTCGGTAATTTCCAGGACTATCCCTGTTCCCTTTCTTGAAAATAGGGACCACATCTGCAATCCTCCAATCCTCCGGAACCTCTCCCGTCTCCATCGACGACGCAAAGATCATCGCCAGGGGCTCTGCAATGACATCCCTCACCTCCCACAATAACCTGGGGTACATCCCATCTGGTCCCGGAGACTTGTCTATCTTGATAGCATTTAAAAGTTCTAACATATCCGCTTCCTTAATATCTACATACTCAATCTTTTCAGTCTGCCGCAAACTTGTAGTGCATCCTCCCAGATCACTTTCCACCGTGAATACTGAGGCAAAGTACTCATTAAGCACCTCTGCCATTTCTTCCGGTTCCATACAGACTTTTCCCCCTTCACCTTTTATAGGTCCTATCCCTTCTCTTCTCATCCTTTTACTTTTCACATATTTGTAGAAGGCCTTGGGATTCTCCTTAATCCTACCAGCCAAGGCCTTCTCATGACCCCTTCTGGCTCTCCTAATTTCCTTTTTAAGCTCTCTTCTATAAGCCTTATACTTCTCTAGATCCCCAACATCTCCTAGCTCTTTGAACCTTTTATACACCTTTCTTTTCTTCCTGACTATGTTCACCACAGCCTTCGTGCACCACGGTTCCCGCGTCCTACCAAAACCTCCTTGTCTCACCGGAACGTTGTCGTGTAGAGCTCCAGACAAGCATTCCTTGAATATCTGCCACCTTACTTCTGTGCTTTTCCCCAAGAACACCTCCTTCCAGTTTATTCGCCCCAACATCTGCCTGATGTCTTCATATTTCCCCTTATTCCAGACAAACACCTTCCTAGCCTGCCTGATCCTATCCTTTTCCAATGCAAGGGTGAAGGAGATAGAATTATGATCTCCATCCCCAAGATGCTCTCCTACCAAGAGATCCATCACCTGTCCTGGTTCATTAGCTAGTACCAGGTCCAGTACAGCCTCTCCTCTCATAGGCTTGTCCACGTGCTGTGTCAGGAAACCCTCCTGAACACATCTAACAAACTCCTCCCCATCCAAACCCCTTACCCTTGGGATATTCCAGTCGATGTTTGGGAAATTGAAGTCTCCCATCACAACAACTCTGTTATTTCTACATCTCTCCAGTATCTGTTTCCCTATCTGCACCTCAACTTCCCTGTCACTATTTGGCGGCCTATAGAATACACCCAGCAACGTCACCGACCCTTTGCTATTCCTAACTTCCACCCACAGAGACTCCGTAGACATTCCCTCCTCGGTATCCACCTTCTCTGCAGCCATGACACTGTCCCTGATCAACAGTGCCACTCCACCACCTCTTTTGCCTCCCTCCCTGTCCTTCCTGAAGGATCTGAATCCCGGGACCTGTAGTACCCAGTCCTGTCCCTGAGACATCCAAGTCTCTGTAATGGCCACCACATCACAATCCCAAGCAGCAATCCACGCCCTAAGTTCATCCACCTTATTTACTACACTCCTGGCATTAAAATAGACACAGCTCAGTCCCTCAGACTGGACATTTCCCTTCTCCCCCACTTGTCTAACCTGCCTCTCATCCTGCCTAGAGTCCTTCCCTACCTGGGAGCTAACTTCCTTGCTCCCAGTCTCCACATCACTATTCCCTCCCCCTAACCTTTAGACCAATTAATGTCTCCCATTTTTTGTCTTCTTACTTTTGTTCTTCTTCCACCCTCCCCCATTTCACCCATGTAAAAGCCAGTGTATTTCTAACTTCTTCCAATTTTGATTATAGAATCAAAAATCTTTACTATGCAGAAGGAAGCCATTCTGCCCATCAAGTCTGCACTGACTGTCTGACAGCAGATCTTACCTAGGCTCTTTCCCCCACCCTATCCCTCAAAACCCACACAATTACCATGGCTAATCCACCTAACCTACACATCTTTGCACTGTGGGAAGAAACCAAAATCCCCAGAGGAAACCAACATAGACACTGGGAAAACATGCAAACTACACGCAGATAGTGCTCCAAAGTTGGAATTGAACCCGGTCACTTGTGCTGTGAGACTGCAGAGCTAACCACTGTGCCACCATGCCGCCTATTATACCACAATGTCACCCATATGATGGGAGGTCACAGAGCTGAAATTCTACCCGTTTCTCTCTCCACAGATGATGCTGGAATGAATGTACAACTGCCCCACGGGAGGGACAAAGGTGAAATGGTCCTAAGGCAAGTACAGACATTTCTCAATATGTCTCATCTACTGCTTCCTATCCAATCAATGTCAAACATAGTGGGCAGAATTTTAGCATCAAGATTGGGTACCTGACAGCCAGAGTATTGTGCGCAGTACTGTTCACCTCACTATAGGAAGGATGTGGAAGCTATTGAGAGGGTGCAGAGGAGATTTACAAGGATGTTGCCTGGATCGGGGTGCATGCCTTATGAAGATAGGTTGAGAGAGCTAGGTCTCTTCTCCCTGGAGAGACGAAAGTTGAGAGGTGACCTGATAGAGGTTTATAAGATGTTGAGAGGAATAGATAGAGTGGATTCTCGGAGGCTATTTCCCAGGGCTGAAATGGTTGCTACGAGAGGACACAGGTTTAAGGTGCTGTGGGGCAAATACAGAGGAGATAGAACATAGAACATAGAACATTACAGCACAGAACAGGCCCTTCAGCCTTCGATGTTGTGCCGACCAAAATAAAAAGCAATGCCCCTCCAAACTAAACCATTCCCTTCTCCTCCATATATTTATCAATTAACCTCTTAAACGCCACCAAACTTGGCGCATCTACAACAGCTGCAGGCAGGGCAATCCACTCCCTAATCACTCTTTAAGTAAAGAACCTACCTCTGATATCCGTCCTATAACTCATACCCCTTAATTTAAAGCTGTGTCCCCTCGTGCTAGCTTTAGATGTTAGAGATAAGTTTTTCACTCAGAGGCTGATGAATGAATGGAATCGGTTGCCATCAGTGGTGGTAGAGGCACACTTGCTGGGGTCTTTTAAGAGACTTCTGGATGAGTACATGGAATTTAATGGGATTGGGAGTTACAGATAGTTCTACGGCCTGGTAGGTATAGATATGATCGGCACAACTTGTGGGCCGAAGAGCCTGTTCGTGCTGTAGTGTTCTATATTCTGTGTTCTAGAACATTTCCTAGTCTGGACCTCGTACTTTGTTAACAGCAGGGATGTGGTGAAATCTTTAAAGTGAATTCACCTGGAGACAATTTGGTGCCCAATTCACCTGAAGACAATTTGGTGCCCAAAGAATATTCGCCATGGTCAGGGGATGATTTAAAAGGTCAATAGTAGCCACGGCTGGGCTTGCTATTGCCTTTGTCAATGGGTGAACAGGGAAAGTAGAAAGTCAGCTATTTATTATCCGCTGGGTGACACTACATTTTCTGCTGTCCAAGGCCAGATTGAGACTGGTGGCAGACAAGAGAGTTTTACACTGTCCTCTATCTGGAAGCAAAGCTCCAGTTAGTTAGAAATCCAAAGCATGATTAGAGATGATCACAGAAGTCAGCAGCCAGGGTATAAACAACATAGGTCCAGTGTTGAAAGGGGTTTAATGAGGTCTGGCAAGGTGGATGCCGAGCAACAACTGGGAAACAGACCTTGAACTCTGTATCCAATAGGGAGAGAGGGGAGGCATAACTTCTGATTTCCCCAATGTCAGACTTGGTAAGGACTCAAAAGATGCACAGCATCAGCGTCCTAGATAAAAGATCCACAGCAAATGTCCAGGAGAAAGGAGTAATCTGAAAATATGATTTAAATTGTGAACTTTGATGGTTCTGCCTGTGTTACTGTTCTGATGTCACAAAGTTGATCGATAGATTTCCCTGTGGACATCGTGGGGTTTGAATCTCCGTATTGAACAAGCAGAGGCTAAGCCAATGAGGAGCAGTCAGTGGGGGTTTTTTAACTGTCACTGAACCCAGCCTGTTCAGTAGGCCCCGAGGTGTAGACTGTCCAGCTGTAAACTGCAGCTGTCCCTTTCCTTTGGTGCATAATAAAAGGTGTTGAAAAACTGCATTTGACTGAATTACTACATTGGTAACACAGAAAAATTGAAACAGGGCACCTTAAAAGTTTGGATATAATATTATAATTATAATATAATAATGCTATTTATAGAATAGTCCCTGACAAATCAATTTATCTTGTGGGGATTGTAAACTAACAGTCAATCAGGTCTCCAAGAATGACAGATAGCCATGCCCTGAATTGAAGGTACACTGAGTTAACAGGCAGCAAGATATTCTCCAAGTTTGACAAGAGCCATGCCTAGCCTCAGCTTGAATTGGACAAGTCATTCGGAATATGTGACCGTCAACACACATAAGGGACTCTGTTTGCTCTTTGGGGTCCCATCAATGTGTGCCATTTTCCAAAATGTTACAGGGAACATCCTTCAAGGGCTACCCAAGGTAGCAGTATACTTAGAGGATTTCTTTGTAACGTGGGCTTCGGATCAGGAACATCAGGCCAGCCTGGAAGAAGTCTTGCAGAAATGTTCCAGAGTGGGAGTTCACTTGAAGTGAAATGCATTTTCAAGTGGCCGAAGTAACTAGGCCACTGGATAGATGGTAAGGGTTACATCCAGTGAAGGATAAGGTAAAGACCATTAAGGAAGTTCCAAGCCCATGGAGTTGAAATCCTTACTGGGATTAGTAAAATTTTTAGGGAAAGATTATCCTGATCTTGGATTTCATGCTTGTCTCCTTGCACACTCTATTATGAAAATACTAGAGTTAGCAAAGGCTTTTTCTAAAGTCAACTGTCAATCACTGTCATTTAATTTATGGGCCCATTTTGACTCTAAGAAGGAACTTCTATCGACACATGGCACTTCCCCATATGAGATTGGTAAGCTTCTGGTACACTGCTGGAAAGACAGAATGGAAAAGCCAATCGCTTATACCTTCTGAACCCTTACAGATTTTGTGCAAAGTATTCTCAGGTTGAAAAAGAAGAGTGGGAAGTCATAGAACATAGAACACTACAGCACAAACAGGCCCTTCGGCCCACAGCTTGCGCCGAACATACCCATACCTACTAGGCCATAGAATTATCTATAACCTCCAATCCCACTTAACCCCACATACTCATCCAGAAGTCTTTTAAAAGACCCCAGCGAGTTCACCTCCACCACCACTGACGGCAGCCGATTCCATTCACTCACCGCCCTCTGAGTGAAAAACTTACCCCTAACATTTCTACTGTACTTGTTGCCCAGCACCTTAAACCTGTGTCCTCTCATAGTGACCGTTTCAGCCCTGGGAAATAGCCTCCGAGAATCCACCCTATCTATTCCTCTCAACATTTTATAAACCTCTATCAGATCGCCTCTCAACCTTTGTCTCTCAAGGGAGAAGAGAACTAGCTCCCTCAACTAATCACTCGATTAATGAAGGCCAGTACACCAAATGCCTTCTTGACCACATCCTCCACTTGCTAGGCCAATTTAAGAGTCCTATGGATCTGGACCCCAAGATCCTTCTGCTCCTCAACACTGCTAAGTCCCTTGATATTGTACCCCTTCATCCCATTGTTCCTGCCAAAATGGACCACTACACATTTATCTGCACTGAAGTCCATCTGCCACTTCTCCGCCCAGTCTTGCATCCTATCTATATCTCGCTGCAACTTCTGACATCCTTCCAGACTATCCACAACACCACCAACCTTCACATCATCGGCGAACTTACTAATCCATCTTTCTACTTCCTCTTCCAGGTCATTTATGAAAATAACAAACAGCAAGGGTCCTAGAACAGATCCCTGGGGCACTCCACTGGTGACTAATGTAGCAGAAAAAGAGCCATCTACAACCACTCTCTGCCTTCTGCCGGCAAGCCAGTTCCGAATCCACAAGGCCAAAGCCCCTTAGATCCCATGCCCTCTCACCTTCTCAAGAAGTCTTGCATGGGGGACCTTATCAATGCCTTGCTGAAATCCATGTAAGCCACATCCCCGCTCTTCCTTCGTCAATGTGTTCAGTCACATTTTCAAAGAACTCCACTAGTCTCCACTAGACAAACCCGTGTTGACTATTTCTGGTCAAGCTAAAATTCTCTAAATGTTCACAAATCCTGACACTCAGGATCCTCTTCGTCAACTTACCAACCCCTGAGGTCAGACTCAGCGGTCGATAATTTCCCAGGCTATTCCTGTTCGCTTTCTTGAAAATAGGATGTTGAAAATGTTTGGTTGAAGAGGTTGCATCAATGTGTTGCATCTATGGCAGGTTTTTTTTGTAGTTTTTGACCAAATACCATTACTGGGACTTTTCAAGCCCCTCCTCCTCCCACCTTCCTTCTTCCTTCCCCCCCCCCCCCACCCCTCCCCCCCCCCCCCCCCCCCCCCCCACCCCCCCCCCCCCCCCCCCCCCCAGTCCCTTCACATCTGCTCGGATCCCCAGTTCGAAGATGTACAGGTTAGATGATTGGTCATTTTAAATTCCCCTTAGTGCACCAAGTTGTGTGGGTTAGAGGGTAATTGGAATAGGGCAGGATATTAACAAGATGCTTGTTGGGTGGTGGAGACCCAACAAGGAAACATGGACTTTAGTAAGGCGTTTGATAAGGTGGCCCATGGAAGACTTCTGCAGAAAATGCAGATGTGTGGAATAGAGGGTGATTTAGCTAATTGGATTAGGAATTGGCTGGCAGATAGAAGACAGAGGGTGGTGGTTGATGGGAGATATTCATCGTGGAGTTCGGTGACGAGTGGTGTGCCTCAGGGGTCTGTTTTGGGGCCCCTGCTGTTTGTAATTTTTATAAATGATCTGGATGAGGGTATTGAAGGATGGATTAGTAAATTTGCAGATGACACTAAAGTCGGTGGAGTGGTAGATAGTGAAGAGGGGTGTTATAGTTTGCAGAGTGACTTGGACAAGTTGCAGAGCTGGGCCGAGAGGTGGCAAATGGAGTTTAATGTGGAAAAGTGTGAGGTAATGCACTTTGGCAGGAACAATAAATGTGTAGAGTATAGGGCTAATGGTAGGGCTCTTAATAGTGTTGAGGAACAGAAGGATCTTGGTGTATGTGTCAATAGATCCCTGAAAGTAGGCAGTCAAGTGGATAAAGTTGTTAAGAAGGCATATGGAGTCTTAGCTTTTATTGGTAGGGGGATTGAATTTCGGAGCCGCAACGTCATGTTGCAACTGTACAAAACTCTAGTGCGGCCGCACTTGGAGTATTGTGTGCAGTTCTGGTCCCCACATTATAAGAAAGATGTGGAGGCATTGGAGAGGGTACAGAGGAGGTTTACCAGGATGTTGCCTGGTATGGAGGGCAGGTCCTATGAAGAGAGGTTGAAGGATTTGAGGTTGTTTTCGTTAGAAAGGAGGCGGCTAAGAGGGGATCTTATTGAAGCATATAAGATGATTAGAGGTTTAGATAGGGTGGACAGTGATAGCCTTTTTCCTAGGATGGAGAAAGCTAGCACGAGGGGACACAGCTTTAAATTAAGGGGTATGAGTTATAGGACGGATATCAGAGGTAGGTTCTTTACTCAAAGAGTGATTAGGGAGTGGAATGCCCTGCCTGCAGCTGTTGTAGATGCGCCAAGTTTGGTGGCGTTTAAGAGGTTAATTGATAAGTATATGGAAGAGAAGGGAATGGTTTAGTTTGGAGGGGCATTGCTTTTTATTTTGGTCGGCACAACATCGAAGGCCGAAGGGCCTGTTCTGTGCTGTATTGTTCTATGTTCTACGTTCTATAAGGAAACCAAAAAAATCATTATGGTTCCTTTCACAAAGGGTGATTTAGTTCATGTGAGAACCTTTGGGCATGTTTCCAATTAGGTGCCTGGGTTCATTATGGAGAAAATGGGACTAATATCTTACAAGGTCAAAGTCCAGGATAAAAGATTAAAGAAACATTTGGATCATCTCAGAGCCACGGAGTCCGTGCCCTCACTACCAACCATGGAAATGGCTGCTTCCTGTGTTAGCCCTCAGCTCAAAGGTGACTCCACGTTAGCCTCTCCGGATAGTGAAGGTATGGACTTGTGGATGGAGGCTGAAGAAATGGGCATCTGGGCTGAAATGGAACCTGAGGAGGAACCCACATTGGTAATCCTGTGATGCTCCCTCCAGAGTCAAAGTTCCTCTGTTTGGTTTACACTGCCTGACACAGCCCTGCCTTTAATGGAGCTCAGACTGATCGCTAAGCAACGGAAATGACCTTATCGCTTTATCATAGTGCAGGTGCCCGGGGAGGAACAGACATAAAGTTGGAGTGGGGGAGCAGTGGGGTGGGGGGGGAGATATTATAACAGCCACGAAAGCCATGGGGCATCATCGGGGATTTGGTCAGCCCATGGGCTTCATCAAGTACAAGCTTCCTATGGGAGGTGATCAGCGAGGGTTTTAAACCCTGACCAGTGTTGTATGTCTCGAGGTGCACACAGTCTAGCTGTAAACTGCAGGAATGGCCCTTCTCTTCAATGTTCAATAAAAGGTGTTGGTGATGAGAAACTGGAGTCAGGCTGAATTACTGCATTTATGTAAAAGAACAAAGAACAAAACAGCACAGGAAACAGGCCCTTCGGCCCAACGAGCCCGCGCCGCCACCCCGATGTTCCCACTTCTACACATAAGAATTAGAAGCAGAAGTAGACCATCTGGCCCCTCCAGCCTGCCATTCGATAAGATCATGGCTGTTTTTTATGTGGATTCAGCTCCACTTACCTACCCGTTCACCATAGCCCTTAATTCCTTTACTGTTCAAAAATTTATCTACCCTGGCCTTAAAAACATTCAACGAGGTAGGCTCAACTGCTTCACTGGGTAGAAAATTCTACCCTTTGTGTGAAGAGGTTCCTCCTTAACTCAGTCCTAAATCTGCTTCCTCTTATTTTGAGGCTATGGCCTCAGTTTCTAGTCTCACCCGTCAATGGAAATAACCTCCCTGCTTCTATCTTATCTATTCCCTTTATAATTTCATATGTTTCTATAAGATCCCCCCACATTCTTCTGAATTCCAATGAGTATTGGAGCCTCAGTCTACTCAGTCTCTCCTCATAAGCCTATCTTCAACTCTGGATCTCCTCTGCACTCCCTCCCATGCCAGTATATCCTTTCTCAAATAAGGAGACCAAAAAAATTACTCCAGACGTGGCCTCACCAGCACCTCACCAGCATAGCTACAACATAACCTCCCTGTTATCTCTCTAGCAATGAAAAACATTGCACCTGCAAACCAACTTTCTGTGATTCACGCACAAGGATATCCCCATCCCTCTGCACAACAACATGCTGCAATTTTTTTCCTATTTAAATAATAGTCCATTTTGCAGTTATTCCTACCAAAATAGATGACCTCATATGTACCAACATTGTATGCCATCTGCCAGACTGTTAACTGTTCACTTAAACTATCTGTATCCCTCTGCAGTGCCCTTTGCTCTACCACTTATCTCAGTGTCATCTACGAACTTTGGCACACTGCACTTGGTCCCAATTCCAAATCATCTATGTAAATGACAATTATAGTCCCAAGACTGATACTAAGGCACACATGATGTGGAGATGCTAGCATTGGACTGGGGTAAACACTGGGGCACACCACCAGTCACTGATCACCAACCAGAAAAACACACATTTATCCCCACTGTTTCCTTTCCGTTTGTTACAACCGTGCTACAACATTGCCTATAATACCGTGCACTTTTACCTTATGCAGCAGCCTTTTGTGTGGGGCACCATATCGAATACCTACTGGAAATCCAGATATACCACATCCACCAGTTCCCAGCTGTCCACAGTGCTCGAAACGTCCTCAAATAAGTCCAATAGATTAGTTAAACATGAACAAGCCTTTCATGAACCCGTGCTGTGTCTTCTCAATGGGACAATTTCTATCTAGATGTTTTACTATTTCTTCCTTTATGATAGATTCAAGCATTTTCCCAATTACAGAAGTTAATCTAACCAGATTATAATTACCCGCATTTTTTAAAGAGTGGTATCACATTTGCCCAGAATCCAGTGAATTTTGGTAAATTATCAAAAGTGCTATTTCCCCTGCCATCTCTTTTAATACTCTGGGATGTATTCCATCAGACACAGGAGACTTGATTACCTTTAGCCTACTAGCTTGCCCAACATTGAAATAACTCTGAAAAATTAAAAGAATTGAAACCTTTCTAACTTCTGGGTAACAATATTAAATATCTAGACTGATCTCTGTATGGATAACACCCCCCCCCCCCCCCCCCCACCCCCACCATCCACCACCCACCAAACACTTCTAATTTCCTGATTATAACCATCCACCTCCGTGGTATTCCCCAGCCTTAACATCCCAAACTCCAACTGCATGAGATTTCTTTCATCCTAACCCGCAGTCCCAACTCTTATCCCCACCCTCCCCCTCCCCCTTAATATCTGATCATCCTGCTCTTGTTGTCTTGGTGTGTGTCTCTCTCTCTCACACACACACACACACACACACACACACTCTCTCTCTCCTCGTGTCTGGCTTGCCCACTCTCCCAACATTTATCCCTCACCCTAATTTTGGACTCACTCCAGCTTCCCAATGTCTGACCTACCCTCCAGCCCCTCCTTCATGCCCCCCAGCCCTCCCAACTATATCATTCACAAGGAAGGTTTATCTGGAACAGCAGAAGCAAATGAATTTCTACCTTGTGGAGATCCCTGAGGCATTGTAGGACACGGGCAGACAACAGAAGATTCCATGCTTTGTATTTACTCTGCAATGTCTTAGGATTTTGAATGTATTCTCTGTTGAGGAAGGGGCCACCCTCTTGGAAAAACCTTATGTGACATCGTGCTGAGTGGATGCAGGAGTTTTGTGCTGACATTGAAACTCTCTGCAGTATCGAATGTGCCTAGTGTCACTAATGGCACAGAGATGCCAGGGGTGGATACCAGCTGGTGGGCACATCCAGCTGTCACTGGCACCGTGAAGGAGGATGATGAGGGGCTACCCTTTAGTATGCACAGGCATTACCTCCCACTTCATTAGCTTTTCTGACTGAGAAAGCATCCAATCAGCGTATAACAGAAGCTGCTCCTACATTGTCTCAGGAGCAACAGCATCTGGAGGACCCCCTCTTGGGCACATCCATGACAAACCCACAGATGTTGGATGTTGAGATGAATGAGCAAGCTGTGTCTGCCTCAATCTCAGCCACACAGAGTGTAGTCTATAGGAGTAGTCTTGAGCACAGAGCATTACATCGTTAAATGCCGTTTCTGCATCACTGGAATGTTTTATTGAATGTGCATGTTTGTATGACAATTCCATCTGTACCATTCCATCCCCCACCTCCCCCAACCATATTCCGATTGTGTCCAACAAATTTCCTTTCCGATTGTCTCTGCTTCCACATTCCTCTCAGGCAGCGAGTTCCAGGCCATTACCACTTGCTGCAAAAGCAAGGTTTGGGCCCCATATCTGCATCTTTCTGGCCTGTGCTGCCCTTGGCAATCATCCTCTGGAAGGCCTGGACCTTGAGGGCCCAGGCTGGCTTCCAGGTGTCATGGATGTTATCCGTGCCATCCTCTTCATCCCACTGCCCTGAAAACGCCCTGGAATCAGAAGGTGTAGCCACAACCACAATCTCCTCGCTGAGAGGCCCTGGCATGGGCTCGAATCCTATTTCTTCCCTCCATGGGACAGCGGTGCTTCTGCAGTGAGTTCCAGAATTTCCAGTGTCACCTGGACCTGCCAGTCCTGGAGAACCACCTGCATTTTTGCCATGGTGAGCAACTGCTCGCCAATGGCCCTCTGAGTCAGGGGCTACCTGTCAATGGCAGTAGCACGTGCCCTCTGAGGCTGGGCCACAATCTGCAGCCTCCCAGTTATGACCCTCTGCGACTGGGTCACGTTCTCAAGGGCTGCTGCTATAGCCCTTTGTGTCTCAGTGCTGTCCAGCTGGGTGTCCTGCAAGCTCTGCAGCTCCTCAGCCATGACCCTCTGTGAATGGGCCTTGTTCTCAAGGGCTGCTGCCATAGCCTGCTGTGTCTTGACACTGTCTCACTGGGTCTCCTGCAAACTCTCGAGTCTCTCAGCCATGGGCTGCAGAATCTCAATCAGCCTGTTGAGGCCCTAGCTCTGGTAACTCAGCCTTGTCACTCTGGGACTCTGCCACGGCCTGCTGTGACTCAGCCATCGCTTGGATCCTGACACTCATGGTGCGGATTTCCACTGCAGATGCCAAGTTTGCATGATTCCACATGCAAGACAGACAATATCTGGTCCACCTGAAAGCTTTGGGACTGCTCCCAGCAGCCTTACAGTCAGTCCTGTCTGCAATCCCTTTCTGCATTTCCAGCAGCTGAGGGAGAAGTGATATCAGAGGCCCAGCATGTAGTCTGGGACAAGCTGAGTCCTCACCTCTGGCTGGCCCCCACATACCAGAGGTCTCGGAGGTTCCCTCCTCCACTCAATGCACATCAGCAGATGTGTCGTGCTCACCAGAGGCACGGTGTCATTTAGCTCCAGCATAACTGGGTCCCTTCCTGCAACACAGGACATAAGAATAAGTGCAAGAGAAGGAGAGGAATCTGGGCTGCATGCAACTTACTTCAGATATCTCCAATGAGTGGAAGATTGGCAGACATTCACTTCTATGCTCCAGCTCAACCACTAATGTTGCAGATCCCTTCCTCTCCTGCACACTCCAGTATCCGTTCCTCAAAGTGGGTGAGAATCTAGACCTCAGGTTCTCTACCAACAGTTATGGGCTTTCTTCTCCTGTAGGGACAGAGACAGCCGCGTAAGATCTGAGGGCACAAGTCTTAGAGGGTATCAGGGCCAAGAGTTATGATACTCTTCAGGAAGTGGGGAAGGGAGATGTGTGGGAGTCAGGGGCTGGAAAAGGGGGCAAATAGGGGTGATGGCTGGGAATTGGAGGTTACTTAGCGGGAAGATGCTGTGAGGTTAAAAACTCACACTTATTGCCTAGATTAGGTCATTCAGTTTCTTGTGGGCAATCGATCTGGGAATGTTACTGAGGATGTGTGGGGGTTCGGAGGAGCGGGGGGGGGGTGGGGAGGTGGAGGTGGGGGGGAGAGGGTGGTGGGAGAAGAAGCCCAATTGGATTCCCACTGTTGATGGGGGGAGGAGAAAAGCCGTACTTGGCTGGTGGGTGGGGGAGGGGAGAGCGTGTTTTTAGCTTTTTCTGTACATGTGCAGTTTGTGGCTCCAATCTGAGCTGCAGGTTGTCTGGCGAATTAAATCCTGATGTACAGATGCCGGCGTTGGATTGGGGTGGTAAGAACTCAGTAAGAATTTAGCAACACCAATGTATAATCCAACCGATTTATTTGATAGTAAAAAAGCGAGCTTTCGACTCTGTGTCTTCCTCGGGCAAATGCATTTGCCTGCTCGCTTTTTTACTATCAAATAAATCGGTTGGATTATACATTGGTGTTGCTAAATTCTTACTGAATTAAATCCTGCTCACTGTCTCTTGTGGCTCGAAATGGTCTAGCCCGTTTTCTTCAGTGACTAATTGCAAAAAGATTAGGATTGAAAACACTTCTGAGAAATGGATCAGAAACTCTCCCGCATTCATGCTAGCTGGACACTTAGAAAAAAAACTCATAAAATTCCACACAGAGACCTGGAATAGCGTTGGCAGACTCAGCACTAACATTCAAAAGAGAATTTGCTGAAATATTGAAGGGAAAAACAGACAGGGCCATGAGGAAAGAGCAGGGGAGGAGGTGCTGAATAACAAAGAAATGTTGACACAATGGGTAAAATGAGCTCTTTGTACACTCATCATTCTCTCTCTCTCTCTGGGTGAGTGAATGCTAATGATGAGGTGCCTTGAAAAAGGTCCTGGAATTTTATCCTTTGTGCCCTCCTCTAGTCAATTTTACCTTCTCATGTTTGTAGAGAAAAATACCAAAAACTTTCAGATATACGGTATGTTAGGATTTTCTCTTCTGCGCCATTAGAGATTTTCATGCAATAATAGATAAAAATATAACACAGTATATCTTTAAATTCACAATATTTAGCTGGTCTGCACACAGCTACTGTGGCTACAGAGCCCTTGTTTCCTACTGCTTGTGAAGAGTTAATCTAAAAAAATTTTTCCTTTTGATTTGTTGCCCTTTGGCTGTTGCCTGACATTTATGCATACGGTGAGTATTTTTCAACTGCATTAAGATAGATTAGTTTAAATATTGCGAAACAGTCTGCAAGCCTTTCCTTTCCTTGAGCATCCTTCAACTGTTTTAAGTGTCCCAGATACTAGAATAACTGCAGCTGGAACAGTTAGGCGTGCAGTCACCATACTAATTAGTCACTGAGCTGTCTCACATATCATTGATGTTCTTGTCAAGTAACTGAACTTTTTCTAATATTGCAAGGAAGTTCTGTGGGATGATAGAATGTCCACTTTGTCAGTGCTACCTCCCTCTCTACACCCTGGCGCAGCAGGGTTTGGAAAATGTTACCCCTCAAGCCAAAGGAACATTCCCCACTCTGCTTTATTCAACTTATTCAATGTTCCACTTACCTTTAGCTGAAAAGCTAAATTTTCAGCTTTACCTTACCTGATGATTGATGGTGATATTTATACTTTTACTGACTTTTTGTGCAGAATTTTCCCACCCCTCCTGCCCACGATGGAAATTGTAGTGGGTGGGGCACAATTCATGCAAAGATCCATTAGCTTCGGGCAGGATTTTCTCTCCTTAGGATGAGCGCAGCTGGAAAATCTTGCCCTATATCTTCAAGTGAAGCTACCTTTAAAACCTCCTTCCTCCTAGAATGTGAATAAATACTTTGCAAAATAAGCAAATCAATCAATGGTGTCACTTCTTGTGCTGAAGCCTCAGCCTTCCTCAGTTCTAGCAATGATTGTTAAGCTTCTGAATGTCAGGGTTAACGTTTTAGATCAATAACCTTCATAAGGTCACAGACCCAAAATGTTAACGCTGTTTCTCCCTTTGCAGATGCTGCTTGACCTGTTGAGTATTTTGAGCATTTTCTGTTTCAGTTTTAGATTTCTAACGTCTGCAGTATTCTGCTTTCATTTGGAACTTCAGGGTCAGCGTGAAGTTACATATGATTCGTCGAAAACTCAAACTACAAGCAAGTCAAACAAACACAACTCATGGCAGAAGACTAGGAGGGCAGTGGAAAATAATTGGAAGCAATTGAAGACAAAAAAAAGCCTCTGCAGTTTATTGATGGAGGAACATCAAATTCTTGCCTAATTCTTGCAGATGACACTAAAGTCGGTGGAGTGGTAGATAGTGAAGAGGGGTGTTATAGTTTGCAGAGGGACTTGGACAAGTTGCAGAGCTGGGCCGAGAGGTGGCAAATGGAGTTTAATGTGGAAAAGTGTGAGGTAATGCACTATGGCAGAAATAATAAATGTGTAGAGTATAGGGCAAATGGTAGGATTCTTAGTAGTCTAGATGAACAGAGGGATCTTGGTGTGTATGTGCATAGATCCCTGAAAGTAGGCAGTCAGGTCGAGAAGGTTGTTAGGAAGGCATATGGAGTCTTGGCTTTTATTGGTAGAGGGATTGAATTTCGGAGCCGCAACGTCATGTTGCAACTGTACAAAACTCTAGTGCGGCCGCACTTGGAGTATTGTGTGCAGTTCTGGTCCCCACATTATAAGAAAGATGTGGAGGCATTGGAGAGGGTACAGAGGAGGTTTACCAGGATGTTGCCTGGTATGGAGGGCAGGTCTTATGAAGAGAGGCTGAGGGATTTGAGGTTGTTTTCGTTAGAAAGGAGGCGGCTAAGAGGGGACCTTATCGAAACATATAAGATGATTAGAGGTTTAGATAGGGTGGACAGTGATAGCCTTTTTCCTAGGATGGAAAAAGCTAGCACGAGGGGACACAGCTTTAAATTAAGGGGTGATAGTTATAGGACGGATATCAGAGGTAGGTTCTTTACCCAAAGGGTGGTTCGGGAGTGGAATGCCCTGCCTGCAGCAGTTGTAGATGCGCCAAGTTTGGTGGCGTTTAAGAGGTTAGTTGATAAGTATATGGAAGAGAAGGGAATGGTTTAGTTTGGAGGGGCATTGCTTTTTATATTGGTCGGCGCAACATCGAAGGCCGAAGGGCCTGTTCTGTGCTGTAATGTTCTATGTTCTATGTTCTAATAGTCAAAGCCATTCAAGGAGATATTTGAAGTGATACAACATGATGTAATGCCGATAATATGAATGGAGTGTTCAAGAACTGCAAAAGTCGGTGAGACAGTATGGTAATATTACATTGCGAATAAGCTGCAGATAATTAAAGGCAAATTTTGTTCTAATCCTACCTCCAAAGATTGTGTCTCTCAATTACTGAATGCCCGATTTTGCAAGGTAATCTAGAGGCCAATTAATGAAGCTGCACTAATACTAATACACAACTGTATTTAAATATTAAACTAAATCTTCATCATGTTGAGCTTAATATCTTATCACTGTGCATAATATTCTGCCACTAACATGAGATTTAAGAATTCACCTGCTCAGGCAGGTCTTTTGAAAGATAGTTTTATTAAAGGACATTTTTGCATGTGCTTTGCTACTTTCCACCATGAGTTTTGTACTTTGGTTTTACTGATTGTCCACTAGTTTTGTATTATTCAGTTTATTTCCCTGCCAATACTTTCTTTTATTATATTCAGTTACTACTAATTTGCCAAACTTCACACAATTTGTTAGAGACATTGGGTGTTTCTCTGAGTGAAAGAGTGTGTCTGAAGATAATATCAAATAGAGGCAGGGCACAGGAGCATTGAGTACATCCATGACCCGCTCAGAAACTCATCCCAAGAGAGGGGAATGGCCTTACCATTTCTGCTTCTTAAAACTGCCACAGAACTGTACCATCTACTGTACAATGATTTGCACAAAACATCTGCATCAGGGCCAGTCCTTTCATGAAAGTATTTTCAATGTAGTATGAATCTTCTATATTAGCAGGTTCTTCCAGGAGACGTGAACTACTTCAGTCTTTAGCACACAGGTTTCAAAGAATAAAAATATCTTCATGACCTTTTCTAGAGAAAGAAAGATTCAGCTGGGAAGAATGCAGTTTTTTGCTGTATACTTAAAGAGAATAAACGTCATGTATAGGTTAGAATGTATTTGGAGCTTTAATGTTACATTCAGCTTACTGGAAAGGAAGGATAATGTAATTTTATGTAAAAGGTTGGATAGCTCCATCTAGTGACTGTTCATGAACCAGTTTGGAATATATTTTCTGAATGTGTGCTTTGTGTGGAACACACATGAGCAAATTGTGCTCCAGATGAGTGACCAGACAATTTAGCAGGACACTTGCAAGGGTGATGGAGAACTCACAAGAAAGATTCCTCGTTGGTTGTCACATACTTGCCAATTGCCCTTCCTCTTGTAGAGGTGTGCCATGGAAGCATCTTTAAGTTCCTGAGAAATGGATTCTTATTTTCAAAAGAATTGGAACAACTCAGTGAGCTTCTTGATAAGTACAGGACCAGCAGCTTTGTAGATGTCTGCGGGTGTGGCATTTACCAGTTTTACCACTGGATGGCTGGCTGACACTCTTATGACTTTGGCTACTACCAGTGAGTCATTCATGGCGCTGTTAATATCAACCTGGAGAATCCTGTCTATTGCCTCATTGTTAATAGATGACGGCCAGTTGAGGACAGCATTCAAACCATCTCTGCAAGATCTGAGCCTTCTCTGTAATGAGAGTTGTACCATCTGTACTGGGGAGGGGGAATCTCTCGAGAGATTGAGGTCTGTAGAGTGTTGAGGGCTTCACAGAACTGTTTCAAGTTGTTTCTGTCAGCGTATCCCTGTATTTCATCTGCCTTGGCGCTCAACCAGGCATCCTACATTTTACACAGCTTATTCTGGACTATCTTGCGAACACTGGTGAAAGCATTTTTCTTGGCAGCTGAAGATGGGTCATTCTGACAGGCCCGATGAAGATGGTGCTTTTCAACAAATAGAGCCTGTTTTTCCTCATCATTCTCATCGAACCAGTCATGCTGCTTGCTGATAGAGGGCTCAAGTATCTTCAGCACAGATGAATGGACAGCATCCCTGAAGCATTTCCAGTCATCCTCAGTGCTGTTTGCGAGGTGTAGGTTAGCAAGCTTGGTTTCTAAGTCTTCAGCCAGTGCTGAAGCTATGCTGGGGTTCTTTAACTTGGCTGCATTGATTCTTTTCATAACCTTATTTCCTTGTGGTTGCCTCTTGAGTCTGATGTGGAACCTCATTTTGGAGACAATGAGCCTGTGATCTGTCCAGCAGTCAGCACCACACATGGCCTTGCTCACTCTGACATCCTGCCTGTGTTTTCTCCTGACAACTATATCCTGGGGGCCTTTAGTACAACCCTATCAAAGTGATTTTCCCCTTTTTATTTCTCAATTCTATCCATATAGATTCAATGGCTGAACCCTTGGATATATTCCCTCTCAGCATGACCATGATGCTTTCCCTGATCACCTCCTGTTCTATCTTTCCTATAGCATGTGTATCCTGTCCTCCCCTGAGCCATGTTTCAGTAATTGCTATAATATCCCAGTCCCTCTTACTCATCCATGCCCTGAGTTCATCTGCCTTGTCCGTCAGGCCACTTGCATTGAAATAAATGCAGTTTAATCTGGACTTCCCTTGCTTTCTGTCCTGCTTTTGCCTGATCTGTCTAGAACTAGGATTACTGACACTGCCTTTACTATTTAATGTACTCTCTTTAACTTCTGTGCTGGCCTCAAATTTCTCTTCTGTCTCCCTACTGCTTTGGATCCCTCCCCCCCACCCCCCAAACTAGTTTAAACCCTCCCGAGTGGCTCTAGCAAATCTCGCGGGTAGAATGTTAGTTCCTCTCCAGTTCTGGTATAACCCATCCCTCTTGAACAGGTCAGCCCTTCCCCAGAAAAGATCCCAATGATCTAACAATCTAAATCCCTGCCTCCTTCACCAGCTCTCATGCCAGGTATTCATCTGCCTATTCACACTCTCACTAGCACATGGCAGCAGTAGTAGTCTTGAAATTACTACCTTTGAGGTCCTGCACTTCTGCCTAACCCTCTATATTCTCACTTCAGGACCTTGACTCTTTTTCTAACTTTGTCATTGGTACCAGTATGTATAATGACCTCTGGCTGCTCATCCTCCCCCTTAAGAATCTCCTGTAGTGGGTTTGCATCCAACCCCACATGATATATACTGCACTTGTAAAAGAACATGGAGTTGTAATAGGAAAAAAAAGTACTGAAGAGCAGATTAAATTATTTTAAAGCAAGAAAGGAAAAGGAAGACAGAGTGGCACCTACTAACTGAAAGATTCGATACTTTCAACGTTGGGCAGAATCAACGGCAGATCAGCCAAAGACACCTAACATTGCACAGGTAAAGTTGTTGGGCAGAAAAAGGAGAAAGATCTATAACTAAATTTAAAACCAGCACAGTGAGTTCAGGCTGCGGGGATCATCACAGGCACAATTAGGCTGGAGAGGTGGAGTAAGATACAGAGAGAAATTTCGTGCATTGTATTAAATCTAAGACAAGCTGCTACATTTGGCCCATATTACAATCTGCAAAATAAGCTAGGCCAAATTGAGATTAAGTGAAGCTGCTGCAGAATGTTACTGAGCAGATCTCGGTATCACTGTAAAATTCATCCATTCAAGGAAGGATCCGAGAATTGAAAGTCCGATGCAGAAAGATTTCAGTATTATATCCCAGTAAAAATTTACAACCTCATAGCTCCTGTTTTAGAACATAGAACATAGAACACTACAGCACAAATAGGCCCTTCGGCCCATAAGTTGTGCTGATCATATATATACCTACCAGGCCATAGACCTATCTGTAACTCTCAATCCCATTACATCCCATATACTCATCCAGAAGTCTCTTAAAAGAGCCCACAGCAAGTTTGCCTCTACCACCACTGACGGCAGCCGATTTCATTCACTCACCACCTTCTGAGTGAAAAACTTACCTCTAACATAGAACATAGAACAGAGAACGTTACAGCACAGAACAGGCCCTTCGGCCTTCGATGTTGCGCCGACCAATATAAAAAGCAATGACCCTCCAAACTAAACCATTCCCTTCTCTTCCATTTACTTATCAACTAACCTCTTAAACGCCACCAAACTTGGCGCATCTACAACTGCTGCAGGCAGGGCATTCCACTCCCGAACCACCTTTGGGTAAAGAACCTGCCTCTGATATCAGTCCTATAACTATCACCCCTTAATTTAAAGCTGTGTCCCCTCGTGCTAGCTTTCTCCATCCTAGGAAAAAGGCTAGCACTGTCCACCCTATCTAAACCTCTAATCATCTTATATGCTTCAATAAGATCCCCTCTTAGCCGCCTCCTTTCTAACGAAAACAACCTCAAATCCCTCAGCCTCTCTTCATAAGACCTGCCCTCCATACAGGCAACATCCTGGTAAACCTCCTCTGTACCCTCTCCAATGCCTCCACATCTTTCTTATAATGGGGGGACCAGAACTGCACACAATACTCCAAGTGCGGCCGCACTAGAGTTTTGTACAGTTGCAACATGACGTTGCGGCTCCGAAATTCAATCCCTCTACCAATAAAAGCCAAGACTCCATATCCTTCTTAACAACCTTCTCGACCTGACTGCCTACTTTCAGGGATCTATGCACATACACACCAAGATCCCTCTGTTCATCTAGACTACTAAGAATCCTACCATTTGCCCTATACTCTACCCATTTATTATTTCTGCCATAGTGCATTACCTCACACTTTTCCCCATTAAACTCCATTTGCCACCTCTCGGCCCAGCTCTGCAACTTGTCCAAGTCCCTCTGCAAACTATAACACCCCTCTTCACTATCTACCACTCCACCGACTTGAGTGTCATCTGCAAATTTACTAATCCATCCTTCAATACCCTCATCCAGATCATTTATAAAAATTACAAACAGCAGGGGCCCCAAAACAGACCCCTGAGGTACACCACTTGTCAACGAACTCCACGATGAATATCTCCCATCAACCACCACCCTCTGTCTTCTATCCGCTAGCCAATTCCTAACCTAATTAGCTAAATCACCCTCTATCCCATACATCTGCATTTTCTGCAGAAGTCTTCCATGGGCCACCTTATCAAACGCCTTACTAAAGTCCATATTACCACATCAACCGCCCTTACCCCCATCCACCTCTTTGGTCACTTTTTCAAAAAACTCAATGAGGTTAGTAAGGCACGACCTACCCTTCACAAAACCAACATCTCCTCTGTACTTGCTCCCCAGCACCTTAAACCTGTGTTCTCTCATAGCGACCATTTCAGCCCTGGGAAATAGCCTCTGAGAATCCACTCTATCTATTTTGTGGTGGAGAAAGCTTGTAAAATTGGGGATTTGTGAATAGTAGCAAGGGCACCCATCTTTGTGCCCATTTCCCTTTCATCAAGAACAAAATCAGCATGAGCCTGCCCAAAATGGACAAAACATCAATTTGCAATTTTTGTAATCGCCACAATGTAATTAGTGAGCTTCACTCCCAATCGTCCCAGCTCACCTGCCTTAACAATCTCGTTCGCTGCAGTAAAAGCAGCAGGTATAAAAGTCACATTCAGGCACTGAGCAGAGAGGCAGAGTGAGGGGTTAAGACTCCACTGTTCAGAGGGGGTTGTTTCTCTGTGACCATGTTGTGCTTCAGGCCAGTGGGAGCCTGCAAGGGTGGGGCGGGAGGGGTGTGGGGGCAAGCTGTTGCTCATGGGATCTGAACTTGGACACTCAGCGCAGACCTGGGTCTGAGCGCTGACCTTGGGATCTTCAGAATGTTCCCGTCCCATTCTCCAGCTCTGAAGTGTCAAGCAGTACTGTCTCTGGGCACAACTGCGTGAGCTTCAGGTGTGTGTTTGTGACTGGGGGAGGGAATGAGGGGGATGCCATGTTGCCAATGCTAGGAGGTGTTGTTGAAGTGAGCAGGAGAAGGAGGGAGCGGAAATCCTGCTAGTTTCGCATGTGAGTGTCCTTTAAGCAATGGTCAGACATCATGTGCTACTGACAAACTTTTTGCAATCATGGGCAACTCCGACTCTGGAAGAGGACGGTGCAGCACCTGTGCCATTTGTCGCACAACCTGGCACCTTGGATACAGGGGAGCACCCCTTCCTGGTCATTGTGAAAGATCCACCAGGTCTTTTCAGACTGCCAGTGGAGACCTTTGCGGCATTTCCCAATCATCCATCCACAACTGTATGAAGGAGGTCACAGATGCTCTTTATGCACTTTATGCTTGGGTTGGCCATATGTAAAATTTGATGTGGGCTAGGCCTAGCAGGAAGCCCAGGCTGGCCCAAGTTTTGTGGCCATTGTAGGGGTGCCAAATTTGCAAGGGGCAATAGACTGCATCCACATCACCCTCAAGGCCCTGGTCAAGAGTTTAGGAAGATTTATGAACAGAAAGGGCTTCCATTCAAAAAATGTGCATTTGGTGTATGATCATCAGCTGAACATCACACATTTCAGTGCCAGATGACCAGGCAGTGTGCATGACAGTTTTAAGGAGCTCCGATGTCCAGGAGATCTTTGGTGAAGAGCCCATGATGCAGGGATGGCTCGTGAGAACGTGGGTTGCTTGCTTCATACTTGGTTGATGAGCCTGTGTGGAAACTAGAGACTGAGGCAGAGATAATGAGGCCCATGTTGCCATTCATTCAAAATATGATTCAGGTACCGGGACCATTCTGACAAGGCCCTCCAATATAGCTCCCTGATATCAACTACATAGCGGCACCAAAAGAGAAAACGCTGGAAAATCTCAGCAGATCAGTAAGGAGAGAAAAGAGCTGACATTTCAAGTCCAGATGGACCTTTGTCAAAGCTAAAAGGCATAGAAAGTAGAGCTACCTATACTGCAGGGGCAGTGAATGAAAGATGAGTCATAGCCACAGAAACCAGGGAAAAGACTCTAATAGCTGTCTACAGAGAGAATAAAGAGTGTGAATGACCAAATGGCAGAGAAACTGTAAGCTCTGACAGGTAGAGATGTTGCGGGCGGTGGAGAGAGGGAGGGAGGGACAGGGGGAAATGGTGGAATGGGACAGAGGTAGAAAGTGGAAGAGGAGAAGCGGGGGGCATGGGGGAAGAAAAGAACACTTTCAGTCTATGTGCAATCAGGATCCTGACCTTCTAATTGTTTGCCATTTGAACACACATCCCTACTCCCATGCCGACATGTCAATTCTCGGCCTGCTGCAATGTCCCAGTGAAACTCAATGCAAACCTGGAGGAACAGAATCTCATCTTCCAGCTAGGCACTTTACAGCCTTCTAGTCTCAACATAGAATTCAACAACTTAGATGATTTTCTCTAGCCCACCTCGACTGCTTTGTTTTCATTATAGTTTATTTAATTTTTTTTCTGTTCTCTACTTTTTATTTCTTTATGTTCTTTCTGCATTTTTCTTCCCCGCCTCCCCCACTCTTTCCTTCTCCCTACTTTGTCCCCTTCCTTTACCTTTACCTTTCCTCTTCCCTCTGCTTCCCGTCTTCTACATTCTACCTCTGTAATTCCCCTTCCCCCCTGCAAAATCTCCATTTGTTATAAATGGCTTGTAACTTCTCTGCCATTTGGTCATTCCCACCCTTTATTCTCCCTGTGGACAGCTATAAGCAGTCTTTTCCCTGGTTTCTATAGCTGTGACTCATCTTTCATTCCCTTTCCTCTCACTTTCTATGCCTTTTAGCTTTGACAAAAGGTCATCTGGACTTAAAACATCAGTTTTCTCTCCCTCCAGGTGCTGCCAGACCTGCTTAGATTTTTCAGCGTTTTCTCTTTTGGTTTCAGATTCCAGCAATTTTTTAACTGCATAGTGGTGGTGTGCTTTTGAGCTACACAACCTGGCACAGCTGCAAGGAAATCTTTTGGAGGAGGAGGATGTGGCCGACCATCCAGATGATGCTGGGAAGGAGACCACGCAGCAGAAGGAGGAAGAGGAGAAGGAGGATGATGAAGAACATTATTACCCAGGCACTGGAGGGCTGGAAAGCAGCAAGGGTCTGACATGCAAGGTTTGTGTGGGAGGCCCTAATCACCAAGCGCTTTAGTCACTAGGGGTCTATGTTGCTGCATATGGATTCCATTCCCACCTCTGCCTTGGAGTCCTACAATCTCCTGTATAACACTAGAGTGGTGGGCCCGGATACTCTGTATTAGTGAGTTTCTGTAGGAGGGTGATGTGACCTTGGTATATGCCATTCTGATGATGCATTGGCACAAACTAGTCTGACTGCTAGCTGAGCTCCGCATGCAAGATGTGGCACTTGGGTCCACATCTAAGTGCTGGGTAAGGGAGGACTAAACACTCCTGCAGTGCCCTGGAGCAGATGGGATGGGGTGGGAGGAGGGTGTCTCTCTTGTAGATGCCATGGCAGATGCTGTAAGTCATTGCCAATGCATGACACGTGCCTTGATTTTCAGTGGGAGAAGCTGAGGGGCCTCTCTCATTGACATCAATGTACAGGATCTTTCTGGCAACTGTTGAGGTAAGTATATTTCTGTTAGAGGCTAATCAGAGACAAGTTAATAACATTTAATGGTGCCAATAAAAGTGTCTTCAGAATAAATGATAATTTAGAAATGTGCGAAAGTAAGACTTCAAATTGCCTAAATATTCTATCAAAATAGTGTTGCCTTCATTCATGCCAGCTTAGTGCCACTACAGCTTCTTAACTTTACATAGCCTATCACTGTGTCTCGGTCTTTTCCCAGGATGTACGTTGGAGGTGGAGGTGGCTAGTTGTCTACTGCACCCCATGGCCTGCGATGCTCTTGATGATCGTTCTCTGGAGGGCCTGGATCTTGGTCAGCTTCCCAGTGTTAGGGATGTATCCATCACACACTCTTCATCCTGCTCATGTCAGGAAGGAGGGGGGAGTCAGAAATTTTAGCCACACCCGTAGTCTCCTCTGTGGAATGCCTCAGCACAGGTTCAGAACCTTCCTCTTCCCTCGGGATTCCGATTGGCCCCTGCGTCCTTCCTTAAGATGGTGGTACTCCTGCAGTGAGGTCCAGAAGCTCTGGTGACAATTGGCCCTGCTAGTCCTGGAGGACCATCTGCATCCTTGCCGTGGTGGTCGAGCTCTCTGCGATGGCTGCCTGAGTTGGGGGGCACTTGTCAATGGTGGCAGCAAGTGCTCTCTGAGACTGGGCCATGCTTCTCAGCCCCTCAGTCATGGCCCTCTGTGACTGGGCCATGTTCTCAAAGGCTGTTCGCGTAGTCCGATGTGTCCTGATGCTATCCCGCTGGGTTTCCTGCAAGCTCTGCAGCCTCTCAGCCATTGGCAGCAGAATCTTAAGAATCCTGTCCAGTCCCTCAGTTATGGCTTGTTATGACTGTGTCGTGACTCTCTAGGATTGCACTGTGGCCTGCTCTGACTCGGTCATCGCTTAGACCCTGCCTGTCATGGTGAGGATTTCATGCCCCAGGTTTTCCACCACAGACACCACTCTTGCAGTGTTGGCCTCGGAATCAATTCACGCAATAGTTCCTCTGCCTGAACTCCTCCCAACAGCCTCGCAGTTGTTCCTGTGTAGCTAACATTGCCTCCTACATTCCTAGTTCTATTGCTGCATCCCCAGTAGCTGATGGAGAAGTGACTGCAAGGCTCAGCATGTAGCCTGGGGCCAGCTGAGTCCTCACCTCCGGCAGGCCCCCTCCCACAGGCCAGAGGCCTCGGACATTCCCTTTTCCACCCAATATACATCAGCAGATGAGTTGTGTGTGCCAGAGAGCGACCCAGATGCTTTGATACTAACTTGATCCACCGAAGTGAGAACCTCTGACACAGTGAGTTGCAAGGTGGAAGCTGACACATAACTGGTGCCAGCCTCAGATGTCCCTTCATTGGCTTCCCCCAAGGAGTCTTCTAAGCTGTGATGTATCCATGCCACCCTCTTCATCCCGCTACCTCTGAGATGCCCATGTTAGGAAGCAGAGGCAGTCAGAAATTGTTGTCACACCCATAGTCTCCTCGGTGGAAAGCCTTGGCACAGGGTCAGGCCCTTCCTCATCCCGCGGGGTTGCTATAGGCCCCTGAGTCATTCCACGGGATGGTGGTACTTCTGCAGTGGGGAAGGCACAGTAGCACAGTGGTTAGCACTTCTGTTTCATAGCTCCAGGGACCTAGGTTCGATTCCCGGCTCAGGTTGCTGTCTATGTGGAATTTGCACATTCTCCTCGTGTCTGCATAGGTTTCCTCTGGATGCACTGGTTTCCTCCCAAAGTCCAAAGATATGCAGGTTAGGGTGATTGGACATGCTAAAATTGCCACTTTGTGTCCTGGGATGTGTAGGTTCGAGAGATTAGCGGGTAAGTGTGTGGGGATAGGGCCTGGCTGGGATTGTAGACAGTGCAGACTCGATGGGCCGAAGGGCCTGCTTTGCACGGTAGGGGTTCTATGTTCTGTCAGGGGCAGGATGGGTGTTAGCGGCAGTGGGAGCCATAATGCCAGACTGCCCAGGAGCATTTGGGTCCCTTCCTGCAACACAGGATGCAAGGTTAAGTGCAAGGAAGGGAGCTGCATGTAACTTACTCGACATTTCTCCATGAAGTAGAAGATTGTCAGGTGCTCACTCCTATGCTCCTGCCTGATCATGCTGTCACTTATAGTCCACATCTCCTCCTCGCCCACATGCTCCCATACCGGCTCCTCAAAGTGGTCTGAAATGCTGCAGCTTCGGAGTGCACAATGAAAAAACAATTTTGAAAAATGTGCCCCTGTCACATTGCTCCCGAGCTTCAAAAAGTGGGTAAAGTGGCCCGGGGCCGAAAAGTGGGAGCGATGGCCCCCCACAGAAACTGCTCCAACTCCACAATGTAACTGCTCCCCCCTTATCCACTCACTCCCCTCCACTGCTACTCAGATCAATCACAACCCTCTGTCCCCCCTTCCCTGCCCACCAAATGCCCGCAGAGTGTCTGCTGTCCCCATGCCCCTCCCCTCTCCTTCAGGCCTCCATCCACATACACCACATACCTGGCCTCCCTCCATACACACCAGAGAATGATCGGGCCTCCCTCCTCCTCCTTCCCCCATCAGAGAATGACTTAGCCTCCCTCTCCCTTCCATCCCAACCAGAGAATGATCGGGCCTCCCCACACAAGAAAATGATCGGGCTCCCTCCTCCACACCCCCCTCACCAGGAATGATCTGGTCCGCCCATCTCTGCTTCTCATCCCCCCCTCCCCGCACCCCCCATCCCACCCCATGCTCCTCCACTCCCACCACAGATCTGAGTTAGTGAACCACTGGAAGCTCTGAAGTTACCTCTTCAGAAGCTGCAGTATCCGAAACAGACCTTTGCCGAGTATGTCTGTTTCGTGCCGAATCTGGATGGTCGAATGTGATGGTAAAAGGGGAAGTGCTGATAAAGTTGGGCAAGCAGCTCATTAATTCAGTTTAAATGCTGACTATGACACCAGGCCATTTTCAGGCCTTGGTAAAGTGGGCACCTCCACAGACGCGGGTGTGAATCACGCTAATTGCCTCATGCCCGACTTTATCACTTTTCATGCTCGAAAACAGGCGCGATGCAATGGTAAAATCAGACCCAACGCCACAGGGAAGTCACTGCTGAGGCACTCAAAGACCCTGATAAGAGAGCCCCATTCAGCCAGTGCCTCACTACCAAACTAGTGACATCCGATGAGCCCGAGACGCAGAGTGTCTGCAGCACTGGTTCACCCTCATGGCCTCCATAGTCAGAACCTGAGAAAAGATACTTCGTCACTCAACCAAGACTGGTTCAATAAGAACAACCAGGAAATCTGGAAGCTGATATATCAGCAAGTGCAAGGCTTTTCTGAACCTGAAACAGCAACCCAACTCAGGAGTAAGAAAGCAGCTTTACAGAGTGCTGATAGTCCAGCAAAAATCTCATGATCTAAAGAATAGATGGATGGGTAGAGATGTTAATTGCTTTCTCAGTGTAATTGAAGGCCTCCTCTCAGATAATGATGCTTGTGTCTGACGGCTCCAAGCCATCATCAACACTTTTACCATAGGATTCGAGAGCATGGGCCTTACAGTAAACATCCAAAAGACAAATGTCCTCTATCAACCTGTCCCCTTGCCACACAGCATTGTCCACACCCCCTCCGATTATCAAAATCCATAAAATGGATCACTTTCCTTATCTTGGGAGCCTACTGTCAACAGGGGCAGACATCAATGATGAGGTTAACACTGCATATTAGGCATGCAGCTTTAGGCATACTGCCTTCGGTGTCCCAGCGTAGCCTTTGATCACCTAAGGCAGAGTATGGTTGAATATCAGGCAACAAGCTCATGCTCTACAGAGCAGCTGTAATGCCTACTCTCCTATGTGGCTCAGAGCCATGGTCCATGTACAACACATGCCTCAAAATCCAAGAGAAATACCAGTGGTGCTGCCTCCACAAGATTCTGCAAATCCATTGGCAGGATAAGCAAACTAATGTCAATGTCCTTGCTGACACCCCCATCATTGAAGCATTGGCCACGCATGATCAGCTCCACTGGCTAGGCCACATCCTCCCCATGCCTGACACAAGATTCCCAAAACAAGCATTCTGCTTGGAGCTTCGGCACAAAAAGCAAACCCCAGGAGTGCAGAGGCAATACCTCAAGGACACCCCAGAATCTCCTTGAAAAAGTACAACATCCCCACCAACACCAAGGAAACACTGGCCATGGGCCACCCAAAGTAGAGGAAAGGCCTCCAGGAGGGAGCTAAACACGGGTTTCAACACTGACAGCAAGTTGAAGCCAAGAATTGACAGTAAGGGGAGTGTGCAACCCAGGCATCTCTCCCACCAAATCCTGTGACAGAGACTGTGGGTCACACATTGGACTCCTTAGTCACTTGAGAGTTCCTTTTCAGTGTGGAAACATGTAATCTACGACCCTAAGGGAATGCCTCAGAAGAAAAGAAGGTACATTATGAGATGTTGAACCCTGAGCCTGATGAGCACAACTTGATAAGTTCATTAAAGCTCTAATTACGATGCAAATTTAACTAAATCACCATAATGCCATTGGAGCATCTGAACATCACAGCTCAGATTAAACAGGAATAGAAGTATTACAGAAGAGTCTACTTAATAAATATTTCCATGAAAATATGAAACGTGTACTCCTTGTAACATTTGTTCATACTTTATTGGAGTTTATCAGTCAATTAATTGTTTCACAATGAGTTGATATTAAATCCTGATTCATTAATAAAATTCAAATGGCTAATTTCCAGTTGTTAAGACATTTAATTTGCATGATTAGATTATAATGTGCTATTAAATGGGTTAATTTATACTAGCAGCGAATTAAGAAACCAAAATGAGAAAAATCCATTGGTGATGTGATTAATTACTTCCTATTTTTCACCCAAATTTTCCTAAAAGATTACAGGCAGAACAATTTAAATATTTACAAATTAGACTCTGGGCATATATTTCAAAATCAGTAATTAGCCAGAGCTTTCCCCATATTTGGTCGGCTCTTCTAGGAAATGTTTATTTGTTCTTTACTTCTCCACCTCCCCAGATAGGACTTCCATTTACCCTACAGTACAGAAAAATTCAGCCTATCAAGTCTGCACTGACCACAATCCCATCCAGGCCCTACTCCCATATCCATATATAGAGTTCTTATCTAAAGAGAATAGCCGCAGCACCCTCAAACTTTCCTCATAAGATCTACCCTCCAAACCAGGTAGCATCCTGGTAAATCTTCTCTTCACTCTCTCCAATGCTTCCACATCCTTCTTATAGTGAGGTGACCAGAACTGAACACAGTATTCCAAATTGCTCTCACCAACATCTGATATAGTTGCAGTATAACCCCATGGCTCTTAAACTCAAACCTCATGTTAATAAATGTTAACACATTATAAGCCTTCTTCACAGCTCTATCCACTTGAGTAGCAACCTTTAGAGATCTGTAGATATTAACCCCAAGATCTCTCTGTTCCTCCACATTCCTCAGAACCCTGCCACTGACCCTGTAACCCGCATTCAAGTTTGTCCTACCAAAATGAATCACCTCGCACATATCAGGCTTAAAGTTCATCTGCCACTTTTCTGCCCAGCTTTGCATCCTATCAATGTCTCTTTGCAGCTTGCAAGAGCCCTCCACCTCATTCACTACCCCACCAACCTTGGTGTCATCAGCAAATTTACTAACCCACCCTTCAGCCCCCTCTTCCAAGTCATTGATAAAAATCACAAATAGCAGAGGATCCAGCATTGATCTCTGTGGTACATCACTGGGAACTGGTCTCCAGTCTGAAAATTTTCCTTCCACCACCACCCTCTGTCTTCTATGAGATAAGAACTCAGTAAGAATCTAGCAACACCAATTTTAAATCCAACCGATTTATTTGATAGTAAATTTGCTATCAAATAAATCGGTTGGATTTAAAATTGGTGTTGCTAGATTCTTACTGAGTTCTTACTACTCCAGTCCAATGCCGGCATCTCTACATCATGACTTCTATGAGATAGCCAGTTACTTATCCAATCAGCCAAATTTCTTTCTATCCCAAATTTCCTTATTTTCTTTATGAGCCTACCATGGAGAACCTTACCAAACACCTTACTAAAATTCATGTATGCGACATCAACTGCTTGACCTTCGTTTACACACTTAGTTACCTCCTCAAAGAATTCAATCAAATTTGTGAGGCAGGACTTACCTCTCACGAAACCGTGCTGACACTCCCAGATTAAACTGCACCTTTCCAAATGGTCAAATATCTCTCAGGACCCTTTACATTAATTTACCGACCACTGAAGTAAAACTAACTGGCTTATAATTACCAGGATCATTCCTATTTCCTTTCTTGAAGAGAAGAGCAGCATTCGCTGCTCTCTGTGTTTGTAAGCATTGTCCTGCAGAACTGCTACCAAGACAAAGAACCAATTCCCATTGCTAGCATTATGAAAGAAACTTTTGTCACATTACCCAAGAGAATGAGGGAGAGAAATTGAAGCAGAGACTAAAGTTGTTCTGCTTGGTGGTAGATCAGTTACAGTGAAAAATAAATCCGTGTGAACAATAAGTGTATTGAACATTTAGCAATCTCTTGACATTGATGAATTATGTAATATCAGAAATATGCTTTGATGCCTGTGTTTGATATGAAAAGAAATTTGAATTTTGACAGGAGTTTCTGCCTTTGATTCTAGAGGTTCACTGAACAAATGGGACTTCTGATGCTTTGATGTAAAATCCAAAATACAGGAAGAAAAATGGATTTCCATTACAACTAAAGGGGCCAAAACAGGAGCCATTTAATCTAATTTCACCCATTATTCAGGGGAAAGGGAATGGAAAAACTTAATCTATTCAGAACTAATCAACAACATTCAATCCTTATTCAAAGTTAAGCTGTTATTATTTTTCATCAATTTTCTATAACAGAGATCTGAATCAAAGAAGGGCATGACTGGGTGTTAAATCCTCCTGGATATAAGATGTTCAGGAAATTTAGAAAAGGAAGGAAAGGCGGAGGAGTTATGGCATTGGTTAAGGAAAGCACTGCAATGCTGGGGAAAGAAGATGGCCAGAACTTTACCGCCTCACAGAATGGAATTTTCTGCTGGCCTTGAGCAGGACTTTTGAAACCATGCCTGAATAGGGTTGTAAAATTCCAACCATTGTCTCAGCAGGGTCAAGGGCAAAATCTATTCAGCTACAGCTAAGGGACAAAAGAAAACTGCATTTACATTGCTCTGTATAGTCTACAGGCCAACTAGTGAAAAGGTTGCAAGACAAGATAGATGTGCAAAATTGTAGGGTATTTATAATGGAGGATTTCGATTTTTATATATGGACTCGGTCAGTGTTAGTATAAAGAGTATAGAGGGAAAAGAGCTCCTAGAGTGGGTTCAAGACAATTTTCTACAACAGTATATTTCCATTCCAATGAGAAAGTAGGCCCTGGTTTTTGGAAACTAAGTGAGTCAAATGGATCAAGTGTCAGTAGGGGAACATTTAGAACATAGAACATAGAACATTACAGCACAGAACAGGCCCTTCGGCCTTCGATGTTGTGCCGACCAAAATAAAAAAGCAATGCCCCTCCAAACTAAACCATTCCCTTCTCTTCCATATACTTATCAATTAACCTCTTAAACGCCACCAAACTTGGCGCATCTACGACAGTTGCAGGCAGGGCAATCCACTCCCTAATCACTCTTTGAGTAAAGAACCTACCTCTGATATCCGTCCTATAACTCATACCCCTTAATTTAAAGTTGTGTCTCCTCGTGCTAGCTTTTTCCATCCTAGGAAAAAGGCTATCACTGTCCACCCTATCCAAACCTCTAATTATCTTATATGTTTCAATAAGATCCCCCCTTAGCCGCCTCCGTTCTAACGAAAACAACCTCAAATCCTTCAACCTCTCTTCATAGGACCTGCCCTCCATACCAGGCAACATCCTAGTAAACCTCCTCTGTACCCTCTCCAATGCCTCCACATCTTTCTTATAATGTGGCGACCAGAACTGCCACAATACTCCAAGTGCGGCCGCACTAGAGTTTTGTACAGCTGCAACATGATGCTGCGGCTCCTAAATTCAATCCCCCTACCAATAAAAGCTAAGACTCCATAAGCCTTCTTAACAACTTTATCCACTTGACTGCCTACTTTCAGGGATCTATTGACACATAAACCAAGATCCTTCTGTTCCTCAACACTATTAAGAGCCCTACCATTAGCCCTATACTCTACACATTTATTGTTCCTGCCAAAGTGCTTTACCTCACACTTTTCCACATTAAACTCCATTTGCCACCTCTCAGCCCAGCTCTGCAACTTGTCCAAGTCACTCTGTAAACTATAACCCCCCTCTTCACTATCTACCACTCCACCGACTTTAGTGTCATCTGCAAATTTACTGATCCATCCCTCAATACCCTCATCCATATCATTTATAAAAATTACAAACAGCAGGGGCCCCAAAACAGACCCCTGAGGCACACCACTCGTCACCGAACTCCACGATGAATATCTCCCATCAACCACCACCCTCTTTCTTCTATCTGCCAGCCAATTCCTAATCCAATTAGCTAAATCACCCTCTATTCCACACATCTGCATTTTCTGTAGAAGTCTTCCATGGGCCAACTTATCAAACGCCTTACTAAAGTCCATATATACTACATCAACCGCCTTACCCCCATCCACCTCTTTGGTCACTTTCTCAAAAAACTCAATGAGGTTAGTAAGGCATGACCTACCCCTCACGAAACTATGCCGACTATCCCCAATCAATTCATTTCTCTCTAAATAACTATAAATCCTATCCCTAATAATTCTCTCCAATACCTTGCCCACAACAGAAGTAAGACTCACTTGGCCTATAATTCCCTGGAAGGTCTCTCTTCCCCTTCTTAAACAATGGGACCACATTCGCTATCCTCCAGTCCTCCGGAACCACACCCGTAACCAACGAGGACCTGAAGATCAGAGCCAGAGTCTCTGCAATCTCCTCTCTTGCCTCCCAGAGAATCCTAGGGTAAATCCCGTCCGGCCCAGGGGACTTATCCAACTTCAAACCCTCGAGAATTTCTAACACATCCTTCCTATCTACTACAATACTTCCCAATTTGCAACCCTGTACCTCAGTGATCTCCATAGCGACATTTCCAGCACTCTGCGTGAATACCAAAGAGAAATATTTATTCAGTGCCTCACCAATCTCTTCAGGCTCCACGCACAACTTCCCACTGCTGTCTATGACTGGCCCTAATCTTGCCCTAACCAATCTTCTATTCTTATTTAGGGGACTGTGATCATTATATCAAAAAATTGAGGCTGATTATGGAAAAAGAGTACAAACAATCCAGGGGTGTGAGATTAATCAGGGAAAAGCCAACTTCAAAGGGGAGAGAATAGATCTGAGCCATATAAGTTGGGGTCAAAAGTTGTTAGGACAAACGAAAGCTGAACAACAGGGTACCTTGAAAGAAGAGATAGTTTGAGCACAGGTATATTCCCTTGAAAGGAAATGGTAGGTAAACAAATCCAGAGTTCCCTGAATGACAAAAGAAATAGAAATTAAGATAAACAAGAAAACATGAGCTTTTGACAGGTGAGTTCTGAGGGGAGTTAAAAAAATAAGGCAAGTAAAGAGGGAGTATAAAAAGAAACTGGCAGTTAACAAAGTAGGGAATCCCAAAGATTTATATGGGTATTTAAATAGTAAAAGGATAGTAAAAGAAGTAGGGTTAAACTGAGGTATTAAATGAATATTTTGCATCAGTCTTTACCAAGACGATACTGTGATGGAAAGGTAATTCAGGCATCAGAAGGGTTTAAAAATCAAAAAGAAAGAGATTTTGTATACTTAAAAATGGCAAGACCCCAGGAACAGATGAAATACATTCAAGGACATTGAGGGAAGTGAACATGGAAATTGTGGAGTAACAGGATTCCAGTTATGTTCTAACTGGATGGGAATTAGTTAAAAAACAAGAAAATATTAAACATGAAAAATGAATTATAATACTCCTTTACTTCTCCTTTAGCTTAACCTCTACTCACAGGTTTTAAGATCAATGTGGTGACAAAGCTGCAATGGTCTTAATAGCATATAAAGTTAGTGGCTACAGATTTCTCTTCAGAATTCCCCCAGATGATTGTCATGTAAGAGTTTCCAATCTCCGCTCCCAAAAGTCACTTAAAATTTTCTCTCATTGCAATCCACTTTAGTGATCCACATTTCAAATTAATTCATGATTTCAAATTAACCCCTTCAGGTTTTCACAGTTACATCAATTCCGATATCCACGCAATAATTTAATTTTATTTGTAGTCAAAGGTAAGATCTCTCAAACTTTAGGATTACTTTTAGAAAACCTTTCTCTAGTATTCTCATCAATTAATTTCTTTTTAGCTTTATCTGGCATTCCTGAACAGAATCTTGTCCCAGTTTCTTCTTTGTTACCTTTAACTCCAGACATTTTGGAATCTTTTCTTCACTTCTCCAGCTTCTTCACTAGTTGCTAAAATCATTGGTTCCTCTTTAGCTTTCTTAGCAGAGCTAAGAGTTGTTTACTGCTTCATTGTCTGTCTTCAATTACCACTAGCTTTCAGCTAAAACTAACAAACCATTTTAAGTTCTAATTACTAAGCAGTAATCTATCTTCATGCCATGGGTCTCTGCGCAAAATATTATCTCAGCTGGAACTAAAACTAATGCACACATAGACTAAACTATTGTTCAGCATGAATTTTAACTACTTTTCCCTCCAAGCACAGAAACATTAAATTAAACCAGCATAAAACTACACCTAGATTTTTAATGTTTACCCATTCATTATAAATTCACAGAAATAACTTTGGTTTCTAATAGAACATAGAACATTACAGCGCAGAACAGGCCCTTCGGCCTTCGATGTTGCGCCGACCAATTATGAAAAGAAAGCAATGATCCTCCAAACTAAACCATTCCGTTCTCTTCCATAAACTTATCAACTAACCTCTTAAACGCCACCAAACTTGGCGCATCTACAACTGCCGCAGGCAGGGCATTCCACTCCCTAACCACCCTAATGCATAATAGAATGCACTGCCATAATTTTCAGTTTTCTTTAGACTCAGGAGTGGTTCCAGAGGACTGGAGAATTACAAGCATTACACTCTTGATCAACAGAGGGAGTAAAGATGTGTTAATCAACTACAAGCCAATCCATTTAACTTTGATGGTGGGGAAAAATCTCAAAACAATAATTCAGGCTAATTGAAGAAATCCAGTCTGAATCTCTTAAGGGATATATTGGCCTTGGAGGGAATACAGAGAAGGTTCACCAGGCTCATACCAGAGCTGAGGAGGTTAGCTCATGAGGAGAGATTAAATAGACTAGGCCTGTACTCAAAGAACAAAGAACAAAACAGCACGGGAAACAGGCTCTTCGGCCCAACGAGCCTGCGCCGCCACCGTGATGTTCCCATCTCTACCCGCGATCCCTGTCCATGTTTATAGAATATAGAATATTTATATACTCGTTGGAGTTTAGAAGGCTGAGGGGGGATCTTATAAGGACATGTAAGATAATGAAGGGGCTAGATAGAACATAGAACATAGAACATAGAACATTACAGCGCAGTACAGGCCCTTCGGCCCTTGATGTTGCACCGGCCAGTGGACCCTCTAACCTAAACTATTCCAATATCATCCATATGCCTATCCACCGACCATTTGAATGCCCCCAAAGTAGGCGAGTCCACAAATGCTGCAGGCAGGGCATTCCACGCCCTCACCACCCTCTGTGTAAAGAACCTGCCTCTGACATCCGTCCTATAACTACCACCTCTTAATTTAAAGTTATGTCCCCTCGTGTTGGTCATCACCATCCGAGGAAAAAGGCTGTCACTATCCACCCTATCCAGTCCTTTGATCATCTTATACGCCTCAATTAGGTCACCGTGTAACCTTCTTCTCTCTAATGAAAATAACCTCAGGTCCCTCAGCCTTTCCTCATAAGGCCTTCCCACCATTACCAGGCAACATCCTGGTAAACCTCCTCTGCACCCTTTCCAATGCTTCCACATCTTTCTTATAATGCGGCGACCAGAACTGTACGCAATACTCCAAGTGCGGCCGCACCAGAGTTTTGTACAGTTGTAAAATAACCTCACGGCTCCTAAATTCAATCCCTCTACCAATAAAAGCTAACACACCGTACGCCTTCTTAACATCTTTATCAACCTGGGTGCCAACTTTCAAAGAGCTATGTACTTGTACCCCAAGATCCCTCTGCTCGACAACACTATTAAGGGTCCTTCCATTAGCCCTATATTTCATATGCCTGTTATTCCTACCAAAGTGAATCACATCACACTTATCCGTATTGAATTCCATTTGCCACCTCACGGCCCAGCTCTGCAACCTACCTATGTCCCTCTGCAAACTGTAACATCCATCCTCGCCGTCTACAACTCCCCCCACTTTGGTATCGTCAGCAAATTTACTAATCCAACCCTCTACACCCTCATCTAGGTCATTTATAAAAATGACAAACAGCAGTGGCCCTAAAACAGATCCTTGAGGTACATCACTTGTAACTGCACTCCAGGTTGAATATTTCCCATCAACCACCACCCTCTGTCTTCTATCAGCTAGCCAATTCCTAATCCAAACTGCTAGGGTAGAGGTAGAGAGATTTTTCCCATTTAGAAATGGAACCAGAACTAGAAGGCATTTGATAGCGAATGTGGTCCCGTTGTTCAAGAAGGGGAAGAGAGACCTTCCAGGGAATTATAGGCCAGTGAGTCTTACTTCTGTTGTGGGCAAAGTATTGGAGAGAATAATTAGGGATAGGATTTATAGTTATTTAGAGAGAAATGAATTGATTGGAGATAGTCAGCATGGTTTTGTGAAGGGTAGGTCGTGCCTTACTAACCTCATTGAGTTTTTTGAAAAAGTGACTAAGGAGGTGGATGGGGGTAAGGCGGTTGATGTGGTATATATGGACTTTAGTAAGGCGTTTGATAAGGTGGCCCATGGAAGACTTCTGCAGAAAATGCAGATGTATGGGATAGAGGGTGATTTAGCTAATTGGGTTAGGAATTGGCTAGCAGATAGAAGACAGAGGGTGGTGGTTGATGGGAGATATTCATCTTGGAGTTCGGTGACAAGTGGTGTACCTCAGGGGTCTGTTTTGGGGCCCCTGCTGTTTGTAATTTTTATAAATGATCTGGATGAGGGTATTGAAGGATGGATTAGTAAATTTGCAGATGACACTAAAGTCGGTGGAGTGGTAGATAGTGAAGAGGGGTGTTATAGTTTGCAGAGGGACTTGGACAAGTTGCAGAGCTGGGCCGAGAGGTGGCAAATGGAGTTTAATGTGGAAAAGTGTGAGGTGATGCACTATGGCAGAAATAATAAATGTGTAGAGTATAGGGCAAATGGTAGGATTCTTAGTAGTCTAGATGAACAGAGGGATTTTGGTGTGTATGTGCATAGATCCCTGAAAGTAGGCAGTCAGGTCGAGAAGGTTGTTAGGAAGGCATATGGAGTCTTGGCTTTTATTGGTAGAGGGATTGAATTTCGGAGCCGCAACGTCATGTTGCAACTGTACAAAACTCTAGTGCGGCCGCACTTGGAGTATTGTGTGCAGTTCTGGTCCCCACATTATAAGAAAGATGTGGAGGCATTGGAGAGGGTACAGAGGAGGTTTACCAGGATGTTGCCTGGTATGGAGGGCAGGTCTTATGAAGAGAGGCTGAGGGATTTGAGGTTGTTTTCGTTAGAAAGGAGGCGGCTAAGAGGGGACCTAATCGAAACATATAAGATGATTAGAGGTTTAGATAGGGTGGACAGTGATAGCCTTTTTCCTAGGATGGAAAAAGCTAGCACGAGGGGACACAGCTTTAAATTAAGGGGTGATAGTTATAGGACGGATATCAGAGGTAGGTTCTTTACCCAAAGGGTGGTTCGGGAGTGGAATGCCCTGCCTGCAGCATTTGTAGATGCGCCAAGTTTGGTGGCGTTTAAGAGGTTAGTTGATAAGTATATGGAAGAGAAGGGAATGGTTTAGTTTGGAGGGGCATTGCTTTTTATATTGGTCGGCGCAACATCGAAGGCCGAAGGGCCTGTTCTGTGCTGTAATGTTCTATGTTCTATGTTCTATGTTCTATGCATAGCCTCAAAAAAAGGCGGGGGGGGGATGTCATTTTAGAACAGAGTTGAAGAGGAACTTCTCCTCCCAGAGGGTGGTGAATCTCTGGAATTCTCTGCCCATTGAAATGGTGGAGGTTACCTCGTTGAATATGTTTAAGTCACTGGTAGATAGATTTCTGATCAATTAGGGAGTTAAAGATTATGAGGAGCAGGTGGGTAAGTAAATGATCCATATTAGATCAGCCATCATCTTATTGAATGGCAGGGCAGGCTCGAGGGACTAGATGGCCTACTCCTGCTCCTATTTCTTATGTTTCTTATGAAAATTATATGCACCTAATTTATTGAGTTTTGTGAAGAGATATTTGCAGGACTTGCTAAGAGCAATGATGTTGATGTTTCTGAGACTTGATGGTTTGAGTTATAAGGAGAGGCTGAATAGGCTGGAAATTTTTTCTCTGGAGTGTAGGAGGTTTAGGGTAATCTCATAGAGGTCTATAAAACAATGAGGGGCACAGATCAGCTAAATAGTCAATATCTTTCCCCAAAGGTAGAGAGTCTAAAACTAGACAGCATAAGTTTAAGGGGAGGGGCAATTTTTTCACACAGAGGGTGGTGAGTGTCTGGAACAATCTGCCAGAGGTAGTGATAGAAACGGGTTCAATTTTGTCTTTTAAAAAGCATTTAGATAGTTACATGGGTGAGATGGGTATAGAGGGATATGGGCCAAATGCAGGTAATTGTGATTAGCTTAGGGTTTAAAAAAAGGCTGACATAAATAAGTCGGAATGTAGAGATGCCGGCGTTGGACTGGGGTAAACTCAGTAAAGTTTTACAACACCAATTTTAAATCCAACCAATTTATTTGATAGTAAATTTGCGAGCTTTCGACTCTATGGCCTTCGTCAGGCAAATGCCAGAACACTGCATTTGCCTGACGAAGGCCATAGAGTCGAAAGCTCGCAAATTTACTATCAAATAAATTGGTTGGATTTAAAATTGGTGACATAAATAAGTTGGGCCAAAGGGCCTCTTTCCATGCTGTAAACCTCTAAAATGATAGGGAAAGTAGCACCATGGATATGAAATTGACTGAACGACAGAAGACAGAATTGTGATTAATGGTTCTTTTTCAGGCTGGAGAAAGGTTTGTAGTGGTGTTCCCAAGAGGTCATTGTTGAAAACCTTGCTTTACCTGTTGTATATTAATGAGCTAGACTTTGGTGTATAGGGCACAATTTCATAAATTGTGGATAATACAAAACAAGGAAGCATTATGATTTTTGGAAAGGATGGGATAGAACTTCAAAAGTTAATGAATTTGATGGAAAGGTGGCAGAAGAAGTGCAATGCAAATAAATGTGAAGTGATTCATTTTGGTAGGAAAAACATGGGGAGATGATATCAAATAAACGCTGTAACTCTAAAAGGGGTGCAGATGCATCGGGACCTGGCTGTATTTTTTTATTCTTTTACAGGTGTGGCATCACAGCCCAGGCCAACATTCATTGCCCATCACAAATTGCCCTTGAGAAGGTGGTAGTAAATTGCCTTCTTAAATAAGACCATTGCAGTCCATGTGGTGTAATAACATCCACAGTGCTGTTAAGTCATTGAAGATGGCATGACAGGCTGTGAATGCAGTTAATAAAGCATACAGTACCCTCAGCTTTATTAATAGCAACACAGAGTACAAAATCAATGAGATTATGTTGAAGTATGTAAGACATTAAGTAGTTCAGCATCAGTTGGAGTTTTGCAGCCAGTTCTGGGAGCTGCACTTTAGAAAGGATGTGAAGGCATTAGAGAGGGTGCAGAAAAGATTTACAAGAGCAGTTCCATGCATGAGGAACTTCAGTTATGAATAAATGTTGGAGAAGTTAAGACTACTTTTCTTGGAGATTTGCTAGAGGTATTCAAAATCATAAGGCATCTGAACAGATAGATAGGAAAAATTATGCCTACTTGAGAAAGAATCAAGAACAAGAAGGCCAGATTGAAAGTAATTAGCAAAAGAAGAAAAAGTGCCATGAAAGAAACATTTTCATGCATTGAGTAGTGAGTACTTGGAATGCATTATTTGAGAATATGGCGGAGGCAGGTCCCATCAAGGTATTTGAAAGGGAATTAGACTGAAATGGAAGAATGTACAGGCATGTGGGATACTTGGCTTTATCAATCACGACACAGATTACAAAACCAGGGAAGTCATATTGGAGTTTGAGTTGAGTTGATTTGACTTATTATTGTCACATGTATTAGCATGCAGTGAAAAGTGTTGTTTCTTATGCGCTATACAAATAAAGCATACCGTTCATAGAGAAGGAAACAAGAGAGTGCAAAATCAAGTGTTACAGTCATAGTTAGAGTGGAGAGAAAGATCAACTTAATGCAAAGTTAAGTCCATTCAAAAATCTGACAGCAGCAGAGAAGAAGCTGTTCTTGAGTCGATTGATACGTGATCTCAGAATTTTATATCTTTCTCCTAATGGAAAAAGATAGAAGAGTAAATGTCCAGGGTACATGGGGTCCTTAATTATGCTGGCTGCTTTGCTGAAGCAGCAGGAAGTGTAGAGAGATTCAATGGATGGGAGGCTGATTTGTGTGGTTGATTGGGCTACATTCACGACCTTTTGAAGTTTTTTTTTGCAGTCTTGGGCAGAGCAAGAGCCATATCAATTGTGATACAACCAAAAAGAATGCCAAATTTCCTTAGTCTTCTGAGAAAGTAGAGGCATTGGTGGGCTTTCTTAACTATATTGTCGGCAAGGGAGGATCAGACAATTATCCTGATCTGGACATCTGGACATTAAAAACATGAAGTTCTCGACCCTTTCTACTTCATCTCCATCAATGTCCTCTTTCCTTCTTCCCGAAGTTGATGACAATCTTCTTCATTTTGTTAACAGCGAGGGAGAGATTATTTTCACCACACCAGTTCACCAAATTCTCTATCTTATTCCAGCACTTTCTTTTGTCATTGTTTGAGATCCAACCCACTACAGTGATGTCATCAGCAAACTTGAAAATCGAATTGGTGTGGAATTTGGCCACACAACCAGAAATGTAAAGGAGTGTAATAGGGAGCTTAAAACACAGCCTTGTAGGACACTGGTGTTGAGGATGATCGTGGAGGAGATGTTTTTTACTGATTGCGGTCTGTGTTAGGAAGTTCAAGATCCAGTCGCAAAGGGAGGAACTGAGGCCCAGGCCATGGAACTTGGGGATGAGTTTTATGGGAAAGGTGATGTTGAAGGCTGAGCTTCAGTCAATAAATAGGAATCTGACATAGGGTGTCTCTGTTAATAGGTGTTCCAGGGTTGAGTGCAAGACCAGGGAGATTGGCATCTGCTGTGGACCTATTGCTGCAAATTATAGTGGATCCAAACAGTCCAGGAGGCTGAAATTGATTTGTGCCATAACTAACCTTTTGAAGTACTTTATAATGATGGATGTGAGAATCACTGGCCAATAGTCATTAAGGCATGCTGATGGGTTTTTCTTAGGTACTGTGATGATAGTTTTCTTAAAGCAGATAGGGATCTCAGATTGTCGTAAAGAGAGGTTAAAGATATCTGTGAATACCCCCCACCAGCTGATCTGTGTAGGATCTGAGTGCTCATCTGGGTACCCCATCTGGGCCTGTTGTTTTCCATGGGCTTACCTTCAAGGAAGCTGCTGTGACATCTGCAACAGTAACTCCAGATACAGGTTCATCCAAGGCTTCCAGGGTGGAGAGCATGTTCTCACCAACCTCTTGCTCAAAACAGGCATAGAATGCAGCAAGCTCATGAAGGAGGGGTGTGTTGGAGCCGGCGATTTTACAGGCCTACAATTTGTAGCTGTTGTGTCTTGCAATCTTGCCACTGTCAGCTGGGATCGGTGTGGCTAGCCTGGACTCTAGCTTGGTCCGGTACTGTCTTTAGCATCTTTGGTGGATCTCCTTAGATCATATCTGGCTTTCCTATATAGGTCAGAATTGCCTGACTTGAATGTCTCAGACCTGGCCTTCAGCAAGCAGTGGGTATCCCTGTTCACCCATGGTTTCCGATTGGGGAGTACACAGTCTTCTATAGACTGATTAATGAAGTCAGTTACTGTTGTGGTGTACTCGTTCAGGCTGGTCACAGGGTTTTTAAGTATTGACCAGTCCACAGACTCCAAGCAGTCCTGTAAGAAGTTATCTGATTCCTCAGATCAAAATTAAATGTTTTTTTTTGATGGACTCCCCCGCTTCAGTTTTTCTTGTAAGGCAGGAGCAGGAGCAGGAGTAAGACAGTCTTGTTGTCTGATTTGCCAAAGTGTGGGCAGGCAATAGAGTGGTAGGCACTTTTGATATTTGTGTAGCAGTGATCTAGGATGTTTGGGTCTCCATGAAACAGGAGATGTGTTGGTAGTAACTTGGTAGAACGCGCTTGAGCTTGGCCTGATTGAAGTCCCCAGCTCCAATGAACAAAAGTTCGGGATGTTTTGTGTTAAGACTATTTGTAGTGGTGTATATTTCATTCATGGGATGGAATGTAAACTGCCATCAGGATAATGGAGGTGAATTCTTGCAGAAAATAATAGAGGCAGCATTTTAGCATCAGTTATTCTTGGTATTCTGTGAAGAACTACATGGAAAAGCCTACGAGAGAAGAGGCTGTACTTGACCTGGTGCTTGCTAATGAGCCAGGGCAGGTGTCGGATCTCACGGTAGGTGAGCATCTTGGGAATGGGGATCATAATTCTATCTCTTTCACGATAGCAATGGAAAGAGATAGGATCAGGCAGGCTAGGAAGGTGTATGTCTGGAGTAAGGGGAAATACGAAAACATTAGGCAGGTAATTGGACGCATAAACTGGAAGGAGGTGTTCTTGGGGAAGAGTACAGAAGGGAAGTGGTGGTTTATCAAGGAATGTTTGTCTAGGGCACTGCAAGACAACGTCCCGAGGAGTCAAGGAGGTTCAGGTAGGATGTGGGAACCATGGTGCACGAAGGTAGTGGTGAACCTAGTTAGGAAGAAAAAAAAGGTATATAAAAGGTTCAGAGAGCTAGGGGATGTTAGGGATCTAGAGGAGTATAAGAAGGGAACTTAAAAAGGAAATTAGGAGAACTAGAAGGGGTCATAAGAAGGCCTTGGCAGGGAAGATTAATGAGAATCCCAAGGCCTTCTACAAATATGTGAAAAGTAAAAGGATGAGAAGAGAAGGGATAGGGCCTATAAAAGGTGAAGGGGGGAAAAGTCTGTGTGAATCCGGAAGAAATGGCAGAGGTGCTTAACGAGTATTTTGCCTCGGTATTCACGGTGGAAAGTGAACTGGGAGATTGCACTGCAGGTTTACGGCATATGGAAAAGATTGAGTATGTGGATGTTAGGAAAGACCTGTGTTAAGTGTTAGACCTGTTAAATTCTATCAAGATAGACAAGTCGCCGGGACTGGATGGGATGTATCCCAGGTTATTGTGGGAGGTGAGGGAAGTGGTTGCAGAGCCCCTGGCAATGATATTTGCGTCGTCCACGGAAACGGAAGAGGTTCCGGAGGATTGGAGGATTGCGGATGTGGTTCCTATCGTTAAGAAAGGGAACAGGGATAGTCCAGGAAATTACCGACCGGTGAGTTTGACTTCAGTGGTTGGTAAGCTGATGGAGAGGCTTCTGAGGGATTAGATATATGAACATTTGGAGAAGTTTGAACTGATTAGAAATAGTCAGCATGGTTTTGTCAAGGGCAGGTCATGCCTTACGAGCCTAGTTGAGTTCTTCGAAAATGTGACTGAACACATTAACGAAGGAAGGGCGGTGGACGTAGTGTACATGGACTTTAGTAAGGCGTTTGATAAGGTCCCCCATGCAAGGCTTCTGGAGAAGGTGAGAGGACATGGGATCCAAGGGGCTTTGGCCTCGTGGATCCAGAACTGGCTTGCCGGCAGAAGGCAGAGAGTGGTTGTGGATGGGTCTTGTTCTGCATGGAGGTCAGTAACCAGTGGAGTGCCCCAGGATCTGTTCTGGGACCCCTGCTGTTTGTCATTTTCATAAATGACCTGGATGAGGAAGTGGAGGGATGGGTTAGCAAGTTCGCTGACGATACAAAGATTGGTGGTGTTGTGGATGGTCTGGAGGGATGTCAAAAGTTGCAGCAGGACATAGACAGGATGCAAGACTGGGCGGAGAAGTGGCAGATAGACTTCAACGCAGATAAACGTGTAGTGGTCCATTTTGGCAGGAATAATGGGATGAAGGAGTACAATATAAGGGGTAGGAGTCTTAGCTGTGTTGTAGAGCAGAAGGATCTTGGGGTCCGGGTCCATAGGACTCTTAAATTGGCCTCGCAGGTGGAGGAAGTGGTCAAGAAGGCGTATGGTGTACGGGCCTTCATTAATCGAGGAATAGAGTTTAGGAGTCAGGAGGTAATGATGCAGCTCTATAAGACTCTTGTCAGACCCCAGTTGGAGTATTGTGCGCAGTTCTGTTCGCCTCATTATAGAAAGGATGTAGAGGCTATTGAGAGACTTCAGAGGAGACTTACAAGGATGCTGCCTGGATTGGGAGGCAGGCCTTATGAAGATAGGTTGAGGGAGCTGGGACTCTTCTCACTGGAGAGAAGTAGGTTGAGAGGCGACCTGATAGAGGTTTATAAAATGTTGAGAGGAATAGATAGGGTGGATTCTCAGAGACTATTTCCCCGAGCTGAAATGGTCACTACGAGAGGACACAGATTTAAGATGCAGGGAAGCAAATACAAAGGAGAGGTCAGGGGTAGGTTTTTCACTCAGAGGGTGGTGAGTGAATGGAACCGACTGCCGTCGGAGGTTGTTGAGGCAAACTCACTGGGGTCTTTTAAGAGACTTCTGGATGAGTATATGGAAAAGAATAGGATAGGGGGTTATAGATAGGTCTGAGGATTGGTAGATGTGATCGGCGCAACTCGTGGGCCAAAGGGCCTGTTTGTGCTGTATTGTTCTATGTTCTATGTTTTAACTATCTGCAGTCCTGATCGCCACATTATCAGAACGATGTGATTCCACTGGAGAGAGTGTAGAGGAGATTCACCAGGATGCTGCCTAAAGATGGAACATTTAAGTTCTGAAGAGAGGTTGCCAAGGCTTGGATTGTTTTCGTCAGAGCAGAGAAGACTGAGGGCCGACCTGGTCAAGATTTTCAGAGTCATGGACAGATTGGATAAGGAACAGCTGTCCCCCTTAGTTGAAGGATCAGTCACAAGGAGATGAGGGGCAGATGGTTTAGAGGGAATGTGAAGAAAATCCTTTTTACCCAGGCAGTGGTGATAGAACATAGAACATAGAACAATACAGCACAAACAGGCCCTTTGGCCCACGAGTTGCGCCGATCACATCTACCAATCCACAGACCTATCTATAACCCCCTATCCTATTCTTTTCCATATACTCATCCAGAAGTCTCTTAAAAGACCCCAGTGAGTTTGCTCAACAACCTCCGACGGCAGTCGGTTCCATTTGCTCACCACCCTCTGAGTGAAAAACCTACCCCTGACATCTCCTTTGTATTTGCTTCCCTGCACCTTAAATCTGTGTCCTCTCGTATTGACCATTTCCGCTCGGGGAAATAGTCTCTGAGAGTCCACCCTATTTATCCTTCTCAATTCTGATAACCCAGAATGCACTGCCTGGGAGGGTTGGTTGTCATATATCCTTTAAAAAGTACCTGGATGAGTACTTCAGTACATCATAACATTAAAGGCTGGCAGATGAGATTAAGCAGGAGCTCAGTGTTTCTAATGTGATACGGACTCGATGGGCTGAAGGGCCTCTTTGGTTCTGTATGGTTCTATGATTCTGTGGTGAGAAGGCGGGAGGATGGCACTCAGTGAGTTGTTCATTAGGTTAGCTGGTACAGTCATGCTGGACCAAATGGACTCCTGTGCTGTACGATTCTGTGATGCTGCTCGTCCTCAGGGCCTTCACCTGAAACAGACTTTCTCTCTCACTTCATGTCGTATCCTTATTGTCTGAGATTTGCCTATCACGCACAATGAACTGCCACAGCCTGTACAAGGTTTGAACTTGCATAGTTGGTGCTATTCCGTGTCTCAGCTAAACCATCTCAATTCGTTTCATTTTTCTGCTGTTGTTAGGGTGCTGCTCCCCCCCTCCCTGCTACCCCCCACGTGGTGAGAGATGGTGTAATTGCACTTTGGCTGCTGCCATGTTGTGCAACCTGTGGGCAAAAGAGTCTTTGAAAACTTAATTCCTCCCTGCTTCCAATGGCTATAGCAGAGGTGGAACGATGCTGAAATGATATTGCTCCTTCTTATGTCCAGCATTGCTGAGCTATACATAACAACAAATACTTCATAAATGTATCAAATTAGAATGGACTCTTCCATATGTGGGTGGGTGTATTTCATATCTAAAAATTCCACAGGTGGTGGACGTTGGCAGGAAGTTTTGTGCCCATTTTGTACATTTCTCTGTGTTAGGCTGGTCTGTCACAAGTTGTCCATTACAATATCGGACAGCTGTTGGCTTCTTTATGTCCATCTGATAACCCTTTCATTAATAATCTCCCTTCAGATGTGTGGATTATGTGGATTGGCCATGCCAAATTGCCTATTAGTATCTGGGATTCTGCAGGGTAAATAGGTGGAGTTAAGGGGATTGGGCCTGGGTGGGATTGTGCTGGATGCAGACTTGACGGGCCAATGACTTCCTCCTACACTGCAGGGACTTTATGATTCTATGATTCTTGTTCATTCTCAGTCTCACATTTAGTCAGTTCAACTATTTGCTATTAAGTTATAAGATAGAACTGGATGTAGAGAACGGTTTTGAACATTTAATACAAACAAGTGTCGGCTTGCCATCTGTTTTGACATAGTTGAATGAGCAAGGATTTGATATAACATTTCCTGACAAAAAGATTGTTTTTTTTCTTCCTTCTCTCAGCATCCATATTTATAGCAGATCATTCTTGTCAAATTTGTAATGAGTTACTCCAGAGCTCTGCTGAAAAACAGCAACTTTCTATATTGCTAATATTTCTACCATTGTGTAGAGACAAGTGGGATCGTTTGAATAGTCCAAACTATGGGTCGAGTGAGAAACCTCCTGTTAACTAATCTGCACTTTTGAAAGACAGCCTGTGTTTCTTAAAGGTGCAGGTGTTGGGGGGGGGGGGGGGGGGAACGGTGGACGTTGGGTACAGTCTGCAGGAGATACAAGGAATCATTCCATAAATGATCTTGACTGGGCAAAGATGAAAGAACGTCATGATATGGAAGACCACAGACTGATTTTTCACTGCTGGAGACCGTGTTGAAAAGTGCTGAGGAAGACAGGTGTTCTTTATCCACTGGGGACAAAAAAACCCATGTAACAAATCCTCAGAAGCACGAGGTATCTTGACTGTCAACACTAGGAGTCAATGCTGAGGACCTGGATGCAATATCGCACAAAGTTTAATGATCTCATGAGTGGTCCAGATCAGCAAATGGAACCTGAAGTGTCATAGACCATCAGCAGGCTCAATGCCCACACCCACTTCACTCACCTACTAAGTATAACAGTCCATATACTGAACATTCATAGTTTCATATCACCCTCACATGTTTAACACTGTTGTAGACACACACTTTGGTATGTAGTTAGAGTTTGATGGGGTTTTGGGGATTTTCTATTCTCCTAAAGTTGCAGAATCACAAAATCACAGAATTGTTATGGTGCAGAAGGAGTCAATTTGGCCTATTGTGTCTGTACTGCTCTCCAAACGAGCATCATGACTTAATGCCATACCCCTAATTTTTCCCTGTACACATTATTTCTTTTCAAATAATCATCTAAGGCCCACTTGAATGCCGTGATTGAACTTACCTCCACCATACTTCCAGGCAGTGCATTCCACATTTCAGTTTTTTTCTCACATCATATTTGCTTCTTTTGCAAATCCCTTTAAATCTGTTTTCTGCCACTCTTGATCCTTTTGCGAGTGGGAACAGTTTCTCCCCATGTACTCTGTCCAGCCTCATCGTGGTTCAGAGAGTCTCTATCAAACCTCTTCTTATCCCTCTTTTCTCCGAGGAGGATAGTTCCAACCATAACTGAAGTTTCCTTTCCTGGAACCATTCTTGTAAACCTCTTCTGCACTGTTTCCAATATGTTCACATCCTTCCTCTAGTATAACTCCCAGAGCTGTACACAATATTCCAACTGAGACCTGACCAGTATCTTGTATAAGTTCAGCACAACCTCCTTGCTGTCATACTCTATGCTCTATTAATAAAACTGAGTATACTATTTGCTTTACTGCTCTCTCTACTTGTCCTACCACCTTCAATGATTTTCACACATAAACACCCAGGTAAGTCCCTCTACTTTATATTATTTCTACATGTTCTACGTGCCAAAATGCATCACCTCAAACTTCTCCACGCTGAAGTTCATCTGCACTTATCTGCCCAGTCCATCCAGTTTATATTCTTTTGAAGTTCAACATTGCCCTCTTCACAGTTTACAATATTTCCAAGTTTCATGTCCCCACAATTTTAAATTTGTTTCCAGGTCCTTAGTGCTGTGAAGTAGGAGTGTGTCTTCAATTAGAATCTAGCCATATCACGAACACTTTGGCTTGTAGTTTCTCACAACCTCTTTATTTACAGCAAGTATTTACAAATGTAGAGCTCTGCACAAGGTTGGAGCTTCACTTTCTTCCCAATCTCTTATGTGATGTGACATCATTATTACGTCAGCATTCATTACGCTTCCTAAATTAAGTCTTTACTCTACATCTCCATCAAAGTCTTTATTCCTGTCACATTTACACCCACCTTCATCTCCATCAGAGTCTCAGGCTTCAGCAGGTTAGTATCTAATGTGTCTTGACCAAACTTCCTGAACTTGTTCTGATCTCCTTCTGCAGTTGATGATATGTCATATTCTCCTTTCTGTTGGTGTGAGATTTCTTCTCTTGCATGGCTCAGAGTTAGTAGTAACATTTTCTTCTTCAGTGCTGATAGTAAGCCAAAGTTTTGGGCTTTCTTTCCAAAGATGTTAATGCATTATTGTTTCTTCTTATGATACTCTGGACTGTCTCAATCCCGTACAATTTTGCTTGTGAAGTTTTTTCAACAATTGTATCATGGGTTTTGGACCTGGAGTCCCTCCCTGAGCTTTAGCACTGGTAACTTTTGCGCTGCGTGCTTTTGATTAAAATTCTGGGCATCTTGTGTTTATTCCTGGCGATATTGGGTTTGAGATATTATTCTAGAGATGGATGCTGTGTTCTCAATCTCCTTATTAATTTTGGTAGTGAGAAACCATTTGTATTGATTAGTTCAACAGCTTGGGTGTCACAGTGGTACAGTGGTTAGCACTGCTGCCTCACAGAGCTAGAGACCTGGATTCAATGCCGGCTTTGTGTGCATTTGCACCTTTGACCCATGTTTTTGTGGATTTCCTCCAGGTGCTCCAGTTTCCTCCCATAGTCCAAAGATGTGCAGGTTAGATGGACTGGCCATGGTAAATTAGCCCTTAGTGTCCTGAGATGTGTAGGTTAGAGGGACTAATAGGGTAGGTATGTAGGGTTACAAGGATAGAGCATGGATAAGATGCTCTGTCGGAGAGTTTATACCGACTTGATGGGCTGAATAGCTTCCTTCTGCACTGTTTGGATTCCATGAAAACAACTACAGTTATGTCCTTTTTTTAACTTCTGATTGTCTGTACCCCTCTCTCAGCTTCTTTATTCACTTGAGGCTAACGAGGTGAACTACTTACTTGACTGAAGCCATATTAATTTGTAAAAAATGTGAAATAACTCATGAGCAAGTTGCAGTCCATTATCAGACACTGTGATGCCTGGGATATTTTATGTTGCATGAATTCTTTGAGCGATTGAACGGCTGTCTCTGCTGTGGTGCTTTGCAATCTGTTTTCTTTCACTTATTGTGTATATAATCAGTGACAATAAAGAAGGTTCTCCCCTTAAGTCCATTTCCATTCTCCCTTGACCTTGATGGAAAAGTAAAGTGTAATTCGGGTTCTCTTTGCTCTTTGCAGTTTGTGGCACAAGTAAGAGAATTAGAAATCATTTCTTCTGTAAAGTGAGTAATACCTGCCTATCAGACTGATCGCTGTGCTCTCACACCATGCTTTGCAATTCTTAGATATTTTCGATGAAGTCCTTAAAGAACATGAAAATGAAGTGTTCGTGATACGACTGGACCCTCACTGAAGACTGACTAGTAACTGGTTGATGATTATAAGGTGCTTGTGCTATTCAAAGTATTGCAGCAGTATTGGATTAGTGGGGATATAATTTGGCTATCCTTGAAGACAATGTTTTCAGGATTCATCTCATTGCCAGGCTTGTTTTATTTCTTACAATTTGGTTATAGTAGCTGGTAAGAGCTGAATCTTTAAGGATGTATTTGCTTCAACCTCCTTGTTATAGTGTGAATCCTTTTGTTTTGCTCCTTCTGATTACATTCATCATTGTTTGTTTGTGCTTAATATTTCCCTTATACATACTCTGTAATGGAGTTATATCTCATTAATCTTAACCTAAACTACTGGATTCTGGGCAGCATCATCATAATTTCCTTCATGTCTGAAAGGGTGACTGTTGTCTTATGATCTATGTTGATTTTGAAAAGTAATCTTATAACATAGTCTGAATTTTTTTTACACTCACATTGCTGCCAGTTTCTTTTTCTACTGTGGAGTTTTATTGTTCTTTATGTGTTAATGACCTGAGGCATAGTGGGCTGGTCAACGCTTGCCATCTCTTTGCACTTGAAATAAAACCGCTCCAGACGTGTAGATTCCTGCCGCTACTGTGGTTGGTAATTCTGAAATTTAATCATTACAATTGATCATAAAAGTTGTTTAATCCTTTCAAATGTATTTTATTGCTCCATGATCCAGTACCACTGCTAAACCTGTTTCAACTACTGTCTCAAGGGCTCATTGACCTCTGATAAATTTGGTAGTAACTTTCCTACTTGGTTGACCACCTGAGGAATCTTTGAAGCTCAGTTGTGTTCCTGATTGTGAAAATCTGTGATTACTTTTGCTTTTTTTTGGATGAGCTGTGATTTCAATGACTTGTTTGGTACAATCTAGAAACTTGATTATAGGTTTAGCAACTCATGTTTTTATTCAATATAAGTCTGCATCCTGTAAGACTTGCTGGACTACTCTTGCTCTGCCACCATATTCCTCTCTGGATGGAGCCGTGTATAAGCATGTTTTTCATGTGGCATTTTATTCATTTCATACGTTCTAAAGTGTGAGCAATTGTTCTCTGGAAAATTTCTGGATTGGGTACTATTCCAAAGAGCAATCTATTGAAACAATAACAACCAAATGCTGTTATAAATGTGGCCAGAAATTTGTATTCTTTCTCCAGAAGCAACTGCCAAAATCCACAGATTGCTTCTAATTTAGTAAATAAAGTGACCATGACTCATTTGGCAAGGCTCTCATTCACTGAGGCTGTTGAGTGGAAATAACATGTAAAAAGGCATTTCATACTGGGGCAGCTGTGACAGGTCAAGAAATATCCTAACTCCAGCAATCTGTCTCAGTAGTGAAAATCAATATTTTCATATCAATGACCTTTTACACAACTTCTGCTTCTGGGTTCTGAAGGAACATCATTGGCCAGAAATGTTAGCTCTTTTCCTTTCTCTCCACAATAAGAAGTCTCACAACACCAGGTTAAAGTTCAACAGGTTTATTTGGTTGGACTTTAACCTAGTGTTGTGAGATTTCTTACTTGCCCACCCCAGTCCAATACCAGAATCTCCATATCATTTCTTGCCATGATGCTGCCTGACCTATTGAATACTTCCAAATGTTTTTGTTTTATTTTAGATTTCCAGCAGCTACTTTTGTCACCTGTGAAGGGTCATCTCTGCCCCAAGTGTTCCTTGTATTTATATGAGACTATTGATGGCTCAGGCTTCTGCTTAAGATGACATTTGTTGGTCTAGGTATCAGGAAAAATAGGCAAATCACAATATGTGTGCAATGTACAATCTCAGCACACATTGTTTAGGAAATCTGTGATTTTGATTAATGTGGTGATTTTTTTTTGCCTTTTTAAATGATGATAAAAGGGCTCCATTCAAAGAGATGTGAAGGGACTATATGTAAAGGAAAGGGTAGGCAGAGATTAGGGAAGGGGCTTTGACAAGTAGTGTTATAAGGTTAATTGAAACTATTATGAATAAATCTTAATCATAAATCTCTTGCTGGTGCAATTATTAATTTTGCTGCTCCCTTTTAACTGCGTTTGATTCTTAAAGTACGTTGTTCCATTATCTTCCTCTGCCACCTCCTTTGGTGTGTCCATCTCAATGCCTTTTTATGTTGCAACATTGTGGAGAGCACAGCAGACCACCACAATTCAGGTGACCTCCTATTAATTCATAAATTTGAACCTTCATTTTAGAAATCCATTGCTCAGTCTCGATGAATTTCTGTTCATGTGTTAGAGTTGTTGGCCTAGTAATTGGATCATGCCTGATATAATGGCTAATCCTGCTGCAGTAGACATAGGCTCAACAAGCTTACTTGCTTATGATCAATAAGCTTCATGCATCAGTCAAAGTACCATTGGTAACTCACCAAGCAGATGAAGCACAACGAATTGCCATCTTCCTTGAACACTGTCTGAGTTGGTGAATAGGTTTTGAGAAGGGGCTTAAGTGAGTGGTGTGCAGAGAGCGACAGTGATATGCATATTTAATATGACGGAATATCCCTGCTCTTCTTGGTCACACAATAAGATAATTTTGAAAAATTACCATTTATCTTTTAGAAACAGCTTCTAGGGAACTATTTCAGATGGTAAGTTTGACTCTCAGGTGCTCAAGAGTACTCAATGCAGGAAAACTCAACACTTATTGCAGTTTATTGCCAAGGAGGTTTTCTGAGGAATATCAAATTGCCAAATTTGGGACAGCCGTTCCTCAAATTGTGTCAAGTTGTTCTTGCCTAATCAGTCTCATAGAATCATATTTATAATGGACTGGGCCAGTGGAGGAAAATTCAATCCCAATATTAATTAGAAGGATAAAAGCAAATACTGTAGATGCTGGAAATCTGAAATATAAAACAGAAAATACTGGGAAAACACAGCAGACCTGACAGAATCTGTGGAGAGAGGAGCAGAGTTAATGTTTCAGGTCCATATGACTTTGCTTCACAGCTTCAGCATTTTGATGAAGAATCATGAAGATTAGAAATGTTAACTCTGTTTCTCTGCAGATACTGCCGGGCCAGCATCTTCTGTTTTTATAATAGTCTGTTTTATAATATAATAGGAAAGACCTGGACTAATTAAATAGGATAAGAAATAGAATTTGAATTTTACGTTCAAACAAGAAAGGATGGAGCTTTAATCATAAATTGAAAAAGAAATGCTTGAACGTAATTATTGATTACTCATCAAAAACATTCCGGTGTTGAGAAGCTGTCATTAACACAGTCTGTCAAATAATAAGATGAATCTTAGAGCCTTTGAGCAAGTTTAATTTTGTTTTTACTTTTTATATATCACAAATTCAACCTAATCTGTCTTAAAGCCAATGAAAGATAAAATTGGACGAGGGCGTAAAATGGTCATCCAATCAACACTTCCACATTGTAGGAATTAAGTTAAAATTATCCTATATGTATGCATAACGCAATTAACATGTAAAAGAATTTCCAGAATATTGTTCAAAAATCCTAAATAAACATCAACAATAGTAAGTTTATATACTCCAAAATTTATCTTTTTCTAGTGGCAAAAATGACATTTTCTTTCACTTATTTCTAATTTTAACTAATGCATTCCTGCATTGTGATGCTCATCTTTCCTCCTCACAGGATCTGGAGCTCTTACAACACTATAAATACTCTACATTAATGAGGGATGGGTGAATTAGGTGGTGAGAAGAGTTCAGTTCCAGTCAACCTGCGAGTTGCCAGGGAAACACAGCCAAAAAGTCAACTACTTTGACAGATGGGTGCGGAGTATCGCTTACACACTAGTCTATTCATAATCTAATTTCACCTGTTCCCTACAAAGGACTCCAGTACAAAGAAAGCCCACCACAGGAGATAAGAACAAAAGTTTGATTTCTGTAGTTAATTATGTGAGACTGCCAAAAAATCAACCACATAATTTTTAAAAAAATTCTTATATATCATTTTCTTTATTCAACATCTTGTGTTTAATATATAATTAGTTGTGAGTAAACCTCACATTAGCTTTTTTTCTTAAAAGTCAATTCACAACAACCTCCCCACTCCACCGCAGGAATAATGGATCATGTCTATATCCAAAAATCCCCATGGAGACAATTGGTCAGTCTGCTCAGGAGTGGGAGATATGTGCTTGAAATGACTATCTTGTCACTCCTTTACACTAGTTCAAACTACATGCCTGCCTCCTGTCCTTCCTTTGTTTTAACAAATTATGACATCTCCTTCACCTTGCACTCCTCCTCCCACCACCACCCTGGGTGACATCTGTTATTTAAGTGTCCTGAGTAAAAGGTGTTCCATTTTGTAACAGTTAGAATTGATCCTGATGAAAACACTCATGTCACCAAAAAGGAATAGTTGATTACCAAAACTTGCATGAATTCCATTTTGGTTGAGAGCAAAAGGAGGCTCAATAGAAACACGAGTCACAAAATTAGAGTTTGTAGCACTCATAGTTTCCATGCTACTAGGGCTATTTTGGTACCATTAGGAAATAGAGATAGTTTTAAATAAGCTCTATTTGTATTTGTGTGTGTTTGGAATAAGATACAGCTTTAAGCTTAATTTATATTTCTGCAGTTGAGCATTAAGGAATCTTAAATTTTAGTTTCACTTTAAAAGATGTCTATATTTTAATGAAATTTTACAACACTAAATCAAACACAGCATTTAAAAACTAAGCACTTGTCTAACAATAGGGGCAGCACAGTGGCATAGTGATTAACACTGCTGCCTCATAGCACTAGGGACCTGAGTTTGATTCCTAGCTTGGGTCACTATCTGTACGGAGTATGCATATTCTCCCCATGTCTGCATGGACTTCTTGCGGGGGCTCTGGTTTTCTCTCACAGTCTGAAAGATATGCTGGTTAGGTGGATTGGCCATGTTAAATTCTTTCTCACAGTACCCAAACAGGCTCAGGAATGGTGACTAAGGGATTTTCACAGAAACTTCATTGCAGTATTAATAGAAGTCCACTTGTGACGCCAATAAATAAACTTCAAACAACAGAGAGGCCATAGGAAAACAGAAAGCAGTTTGTAATTCAATTGGTATTTCTGCTCTAAGGGGCAAGGAGCAGCTTAATCTCTCTCTAGCTGGAAATGGAAAGAGACTGCTGAGAGAAGGCCCCAAACTAACAAATGGAAAGTCCCAAAATCAGGAAGAGGACAAAACATTCCAAAAAGACTTCTCAGTCAACAGAAAAGGACAAGAATTTGGGGATTAATCTTGTTAAGTGAAGTTGAAGGTGGAGTAGAAGGTCCAAACTTAAATATAGAGCTGTAAGGTCTAAGCCTCGGATAACAAGGGCTTCTGAGAATACAGAGATCTGAGGATACCCTAACATTGGTGAATGCCTACAGTGGGTCTGTGAAGCAGGAGTATTCTGTTGGCATGGCTGGGTAAATAAGAGATGATATAGAAGGTGAAGTTTGAATGTTCCAGGACAGAGGAACATCAAAAGGAGTTTTGAAACATGGGGGTCGATCCTTGGTGAATACATGCAAGAGAAAGCATTGCTTGAGAGAAGATTCCAAGTCATGTTCTTTGAGAGTGAAGATTGGAAACACTTATGTGAAAGACAGAATTCCAGTGAGAATGGTTGACTTTCAGTGTGACAAGCATCTTGGGGAAATTAATAAGAAACTTGTAGACATCGTTTTGGGTGACATCTGCCGCTAAGTTTCAGAGTGTGGAGTATCTGACCGCAGTTTGCCTTTTGATTTACATGGACTGTGTACTTACCATAAACATTAAAATATAGGATATATTTTGTAACTTGGGTTATCCTTACAAATCTGTATATATCTCTAAAGGTATAGCTGAGGTGAAGGAGTGGTGTTTTGTAGTTCATCATTTTTTGTTCAATAAATGTATTTCTAAACAGAAAATAAAAGTTAGGATCCACCAAGCTGGATTCCACCCTCAGATCTGACTTGGTCAGTAGTAATATCTGCTGGCATCATAACAGTACCAAAATAACAGATCGGTCACTAGCATACCTAAAGTATGCCAAACACCATCTGGGTGAGGGCATTTCCGGGGGTGCTAGGAACATGCACAGGGAAGCTAGCAGAGTTGGCAGATTGTGACATTAGTTAACATGTAACACTGATTTGCTGCTAAGCACAGCTATTTTTGATATTATTATTTATTATCCCTCGCTGATGAGGATGAGTGGGAAGGTTGTTGATGGGGCTGATTCGGGAGCTGCAGACTTTAAGGCACAAAGGGCATTTATCACCATGTGGGTGTCCGGTTCTGTATATTTCATTCAGGTCACGGCATATTCATTTTGCTGTTTTTCCTCTTCATTTTGACGTTATTGGATCTCAGAACGCTGGGATCCTTCTCAGACTCTGCCACTAACTGGTTCAGTCCAAGGCAGTTGTCTCACAGGAATTGCTGCCAATGTTTCATTTCTTCATATTAGCTTTCGGCACACTCTTGAAGTGCTTCTTCTGTCTTCTACATTTCGAAATGCCCTTTCTCAATCTCTGTAATTCCAAATTCACTACTAGTGATAGCCATTCCTATCATGGCAATCACCTCCATGGGGGTGGAGATATGCTGCCGTGTGTGTATGGCTTTGTTGCTGTTGCCTGCAATTGTGTGTTACCCTCGTCCTGTAAAAGAGAGGGAAGTGTGTCATTGAGTTTGGTGCAATGTGTTTGCCTAGAACGGTGCCTCAGTAACTCCAGATTACTATTCTGTTTCTGAGAGTCTGTAATTCCCTTCGAAAAGTAATATCCGCAATGTGAGAATGCCTAACAGCAAGCTGCAACACACTGCAACCGACCTTCCGTCTGAACTCCCACTCATCTTCACTCTTTCTGTAGATCAGAAACTCTTTTTGTTTCTGGAGAGAGTGCAGAGGAGATTTACCAGGATGCTGCCTGGTATGGAAGGACTGTCTTACGAGGAAAGATTGAAAACACTGGGGTTGTTTTCCCTTGAAAGACGTCAGCTGAGAGGGGATCTTTTAGAGGTATATAAGATTATGAGGGGTATAGATAGAGTAAATGGTGGTAAGCTTTTTCCACCATTAGAAATGGATAGAACGAGGGGTCATGGGCTCAGGGTGAGGGGGGCTATGTATAAGACGAATATTAGAGGCCAGTTTTTCACACAAAGGGTAGTGGGGGTGTGGAATGCACTGCCGAGTAAGGTGGTGGAAGCAGGCACGCTAGGGTTGTTTAAGGGTCTCTTGGACAGCCGCATGAGCGGTCTGCAGATAGAGGGATATAGCAGGACTGTTTGAATATCGGGAGGACCAAATAGTAGTAGACTATCTTTTAGTTTCGTCTCGGGAATGTCTTAGTTTTTTTTTTAGCTTGTTTAATTAAGTCTTATTTGTTTCCACAGGCAATTCGGTCCACCTTGTTGACCAACAAGGGGCATGCATGCGGCATGTCGTGCGAGAGCTGCTCTTGGAGGTTGCTTCAGGAGTTGCCTAGTGCTTCACGTCGTCAATGTATGTTTAAACTGGACCATCTGATGGGCAACATGACAGCTCAGAGACTATCGCTGTTGCTGTGCTGACACATGGATTTGGGCCTGTGTCTGCGGGAGTTTGCATGTTCTCCCCGTGGTTGCGTGGGTTTCCTCCGTGTGCTCCGGTTTCCTCCCACATCCCAAAAATGTGCTCTTAGGCTGATTGGGTAACAAATTGTCCCTATATTGGTCCCTATATGGGAATCTTCAACAATAGGCATAGCCTAAAGACAAGGATATGTCATTAGGACGTTAGGACGGCGGCGTGGGCTCGTTGGGCTGAAGGGCCTGCTTCCCGTGCTGTGTTGCACTTTGTTCTTTGTTCTTTGTTCTTCCTGCTGCAGCCAGAATGCATTGCCATCCCCGCAGTTTGAGAATGCAGGCTGGCTTTAAGCCATCCTAGCCTCTCATCAGGTTAAGCCTCTTCTGTGTGAAACGACTTATGTCATGGGAGAAAACCGAAGCCCATATCCATTCTCCACACTCCCACCTTGCTAAGACCCCAGTGTATCGAGGCTCTTTTCATTCATGGTCACATGGCAACCAAACTCAAAATCTTTAGAAGATGTCTGTTTCAGTTATGCAACTTTTGAAAATGGTTCACTTGATAATAGTTCTTCCTGTGCTCTTCCTGCCTAGTAACATATTCTTATGGTTGAATTAGTTTGTATTCACTGGAAGCAAGAATAGAAGAGAATGTAAATGTGTGTATTTCAGCTAATTTTATTCAGGCAATAGTTCTATTCATGGGGAACGTCATTTTCCAAGATATAATTTGTGCGAAGGCGAGCAATTTATTTTTACCATGAACTCAGAATGCGTCAGGCTTTCAAACAATATTGTGCACACAGTCGGTAGCACCCTCATGTCATTCCCATATCAGAAGCTGAATAGAAATCCTGTAAGTGAGTGAGAGTGTTGCACAATGCCTGGACAATCAGTTCAAATCAGGATACGTACTGGAGGAGAAGCCCTTGACTATTACTTTCCGTAAAGCTTGTCCTGTGATCTGCATCAGTGATAGAATGGGTGGGAAGAGGGGCGCTGATCCACCAACTGATAGAAGTCAAACCCACCTAGGAGTCCACACCTAAATCCTGTGCCAGGCCTCTGAAGAGGAAAGGAGAATATTATGAGGCAATTGTCTCCTTAATGTAAAGGAGCCAGAAGACAACAATCAAAAACTTAGGCTTGGGATTTTCACAGAACAGAATCTCTATCATAATAATCTCAACCCAAGCAATAGCAGGTGCCTGAGTTACAAATTTGGGCACCTACCAACAATACTTAAATTTGTTCCAACTCTGCACAATTCAGTCTGTGCGGAGTTGCAGATGCGTCCTTCCACGACAGTATCGGTAAGAGTGACCATCAAACAGTTCTTGTGGAGAGAAAGTACCGCCTTCACATCATGAATAACCTCTATCGTGTTGGGTGACACTATCACTGTGCTGAATGGGACAGACTTTGAACCAATCTAGCAACTCAAGACTGGCATCCATGAAGTGCTGTGTGCCATCAACAGCAGTGGAACTGTACTCCAGCACAATCTGCAAACTCGTGGTCTGGAATATCTCCCACTCAACCGTTACCATCAAGCCAGGGGATCAACCTTTGCTCACAGAAATGTAGAAGATAGGAGCAGGAGGAGGTTATTTGGCCTTTAGAGCCTGCTGTGCCATTTATTACAATCATGGCTGATTATCCAATTCAGTAGCCTAATCCTTGTAGCAACACACTATATTTATACTACATTACCTTTCTCATTCTTGATTAAGTGGAGAAAGAAAGAAGGCAGACTAGGAGCAGACCAGACATATCTAAAAAGGAGATGTCAACCTGGTGAAGCTACCAAACAGGACTGTTTGCATGCCAAGGGCGTAAACAGTAACAGAGTTAAGCAATCCTATAACCAATGGATCAGATCTAAGATTTACAGCCCTGCCATTTAGAAACGTAGAAATTAGAAGCAGGAATAGGCCATTTGGCACTTTGAGCCTGCTCTGCCATTCATCTTGATCATGGTTGATCATCAAATTTCCCCCCTTCCTCCCATATCCCTTGATTCCTTTAGTCCTTACAGCTAGATCTAATTTTTTCTTAAATCAGACAATGTATTGGCCTCAACTACATTCTGTGGTAGTGAATTCCACACATTCACCACTCTCTGGGTGAACAAATTGCTCCTCACCTCAATTCTAAAACGTTTACCCCTTATCCTCAAATGACCCCTACTTGTGAACACTCCATCTTTCTAAATCTACCCTGTCTAACTCTGTTAGAATTTTATAAGTTTCTATAAGACCCCCTCTCACTCTTCCAAATTCCAGTGAATGTAATCCTAACCGACTTAGTCTCTCCTTATATGACAGACCTGCCATCCCAGGAATCAGTTTAGTTAACCAAGATTGTACCCTTTCTATAACAAGGACATCCTTCCTCAGATAAGGACACCAAAACTGCATACAATACTCCAGGTGTGGCCTCACCAACACCCTATAATAACCATCCTTATCCCTATCTCAAATCCTCTTGCTATGGAGGCCAAAATACCATTTGTTTTCTTTCTGCCTGCTGTACCTGTACGCTTACTTTCAGCAAGTGATGCATGAGGACTCCAAGGTCTCGTTAAATATCCATCTCTCTCAATTTAAACCTTCAAGTAATAATCTGTCTTCCTATTAACCACCAAAGTAGGTAACCTCACACTTATCCACATTATACAGCATCTGCTATGTAAATGCCCACACAGTCAACCTGTCCAAATCATGCTGAAGCACTTCTGCATCCTCCACACAGCACAGCCTCCACCCAATTTTGTATCATCTGCAAATTTTGAGATAATACAAGCAGTTCCCTCTACAAAATAATTAACATATAATGTGAACAGTTGGGATCCGAGCACAGATCCTTGCAGAACGCCACTAGTCACTGAGTGCCAATCAAAATAAGACCCATTTATGCCAAACCTTTGCTTCCAATATGCTAACCAGATTTCTATCCATCTCAAGACATTATCTGAAAACTCATGTGTTTTGATTTCACACAGTAGTCTGTTATGTGAGACCTAGATGAAAACCTTCTGAAAGTTTAAATAAACCATAATTACTGGTTCTCCTCAATCAACTCCATTAGTTACATCCCCAAAAAATTCTAATAGATTCGTCAAGCAAATCTGATTGAGAATGGTGGTGAACAATTAACCAAATCACTGGGGGGTGAGACTCCACAAATATCCCTATCCTCAACGGAGGAACCCAGCACATCAGTGCAAAAGATAAGGCAGAAGCATTTGCAGACAGAAGTGCTAAGTGGATGATCCATCTCTCGTGGTTGCAAACATCTCAGATGCCAGTCTCCAGCCAATTTGATTCACTCCATGTGATATTAAGAAACAGTTAGAGTCACTGGATACTGCAGAGGCAATAGGCCCTGATAACATTCTAGCACTGAGGACTTGTGCTCCAGAATTTGCTGACCCCCAACCAAATTCTTCCAGTACAGTTACAACACTGGCATCTACCTGACAATGCAAAATTGTCCTGTACACAAAAAGAGCCTGCAACTCTGAAGCTTGTGCTGCCAAATAAACCTGTTGGACTTTAACCTGGTGTTGTGAGACATCTTACTGCACAAAAAGCAGGAAAATTCAACCCAGCTAATTACTGTCTGATCACTCTTGATCATGTATAAAGTGTTGGAAGGGGTCATCAATAGTTCTATCAAGCAGCATCTGCTAAGCAATAACCAGTTGAGTGATGCCCAATTTGAGTTTTGCCAGGGTCATTCAGCTCCTGACCTCTTTTATAGCATTGGTTTAAACATAGACAAAACAGCTGAATTCCAGAGGCGAGGGGAGAATGACAGTCCATGACATTCGACCGAATGTGGCATCAAGAAGCCCTAGCAGAACTGGTATCAATGAGTGTCAGGGCACAAACTCTTCACTTGTTGGAGTCATATGTGGCACGTAAGAAGATGCTTGTGGTTGTGGAGATTCAGTCATCTCAGCTGCAGACATCTCTGTAGGAGTCCCCCAAGATAGTCTCCAAGGCCAACCATCTCCAGCTGTTTCACCGTTCATCTTCGCTCTAAGGTCAGAAGTTGAAATGTTCGCAATGATTGCACAATGTTCAGTACCATCCACCACTCCTCAGCTACTGAAGCAGTCTGTGTTCAAATGCAACAAGATCTGGACAATATCCAGGCTTGGGCTGACAAATGGCAAATGACATCCACGCCACACAAATGCCAGGCAATGATCACCATTAATAAGAGACACTCTAAACACCGCCCCTTGACATTGAGTGGTGTTAACATCACTAAATCCCCCATTATCAACATCTTTGGGATTACCATACACCAAAAACTCAACTGGACTCACACATAAACACAGAGGATTTCAGTTCAGAAGTAGAGATGTCTTTCTGCAGTTGCAGAGAGCCTTGGTGAGACCACAACTGGAATATTGTGTACAGTTTTGGTCTCCTTATCTAAGAAATCTATGCTTCCCAATAGATAGAGTGCGGTGGAGATTCACTCGTCTGCTACCAGGGTTGGTCGGACTGTCCTATGAGGAATGATTGGTTTGACTGGATCTGTAGTCACTAGAGTTTAGAAGGACGAGAGGAGATCTGATAGAAACATATGGGTGCTAATAAAAAAACACCAAGAGGCAGAAACCATTATTGGGGATTATAAGGTTCCCAAACAGTAGTGGAGATATAAGGGAAGATATTAGAGAAAGAATCAGAGATGTCGGCTATAAAGGTACAGCTGTAATCCTGGATGACTAATTTATGCATAGCTTAGACAAACCAAACTAGCAATGATATAGCAGAGGAGGAGTTCCTGGATAGTGTACAAGATTGTTTTTTAAACCAATATATTAAGATACCAACCAGAGAAAAGATTATTCTAGACTGAGTACTGTGCAAAAAGAAAGGACTAATTAACAGTCTCATTGTGCAGTCTCACTTGGGAAAGAGTGACCATATTATGATAGAATTCTTCATTAGAGATAGAGAGCGAGAAGTTGAATCTGAAACTAGTGTCCTGAATCTAAATTAAGGGAACTATATGGATATGAGGTGAGAATTGGCAGGACAGATTGAGATAGATTACTATAGGGGTTTACAGTTGATAGGCAATAGTTCATATTTAAAGAGCATGTGCATGAATTGCAACAATTATTCATTCATTCCTATCTGGCACAAAAATGAAAGAGGAGAGATGGCTGAAACATGGCTTCCAAAAGAAATTAGGAGTAATATTAAGTCCAAAGAAGAGACATATAGCATTACCAGAAAAAGCAGCAATATAGAATTCAGGAAAAGAGATCAAAAATTTCTATTTACAGAAATTTCTATTTCTGTTTCTCTTTACAGGGAGGATGCGGAAGCCATAGAAAGGGTGCAAGAGGAGATTTACAAGGATGTTGCCTGGATTGGGGAGTGTGCCTTATGAGGATAGGTTGAGGGAACTTGGTCTTTTCTTCTTGGAGAGATGAAGGATGAGGGGTGACCTGATAGAGTGTAAATGATGTTGAGAGATATTGATCGAGTGGATAGTCAGAGGCTTTTTCCCCGAGCTGAAATGGTTGCCACAAGAGGATACAGATTTAAGGTGCTGAGCTGTACGTACAGAGGAAGTTTTTCACTCAGAGAGTGGCGGACGCATGGAATTGGCTGCTGGCAACGGTGGTGGCAGATTTAATAGGGTCTTTTAAGAGACTTTTAGATGAGCACATGGAATTTAGTAAGATAGAGGGCTTTAGGTAAGCCTAGTAATGTCTAAGATAGGGACATGTTCGGCACAACTTTGTGGGCCAAAGGACCTGTATTGTGCTGTAGTTTTTCTATGTTTCTAAAAAAGTTGATCAAGGCAGGAGAAATAGTGAGCCCTATTACACCATTTTGATTCTAAGTGCTGACTTGAAACTGGGAGTGTTTCAGATTCAGATTTTAGACCCGTTCTCAGACACCCCAAATACACTCTGTCTCAAAAAATATCAGCAATTCCAAATTGTGCTGCAGAAGCTTGTGGGCGGGGCTTAATGCACCCAAAATCCTATAGCTTCGATTGGCACCTCTAGCTGCTCATGCACAGAAATAAAAATGATAGAATGCGTCTCCCCTGTCACATCGCAGCTGGGCTGGATAATGCCTCCCCCTGGCCCCCACAGACACTACTCCACCCCCACAACATTAATGGCCGTCTTATTCCCCCCCACCTGCACTGCCACCCAGATCGATCACAGGTCCCTTCCTGCTATTCATCTCAGACAGTGGACCTCACTTATCTCAGGCAGAACGGTAATGAATCCCTCCTTCCCCTTTTCTGATCTCAGGCATAGTAGCAGCGGCCCCCCCCCTTCCCCCCTCACTGATCACAGACAGAGTGGCAGCAGGACCCCCCTTCCCCCCTCACTGATCACAGACAGAGTGGCAACGAGTCCCCCCCTTCCCTCACTGATCACAGACAGAGTGGCAGTGGGTCCCCCCCTTAATCCCTCACTGATTACAGGCAGAGTGGCAGCGGGACCCCCCCTTCCTCCCTCACTGATCACAGACAGAGTGGCAGCGGGTCCCCCCCCTTAATCCCTCACTGATTACAGGCAGAGTGGCAGCGGGACCCCCCCTTCCTCCCTCACTGATCACAGACAGAGTGGCAGCGGGTCCCCCCCCTTAATCCCTCACTGATTACAGGCAGAGTGGCAGCGGGCCCCCCCCTTCCCCTCTCACTGATCACAGACAGAGTGGCAGCGGGCCCCCCTCTTCCCCCTCACTGATCACAGGCAGACAGCGGGCCCCCCCTTCCCCTCTCACTGATCACAGACAGAGTGGCAGCGGGCCTCCTCTCCCCCTCACTGATCACAGGCAGAGTGGCAGTGGGCCCCCCGCTTCCCTCCTCACTGATCACAGGCAGAGCAGCTGCGGGCACCCCCCTTACCCCTTCACTGATCACAGACAGGCGGGCCCCCCCTTCCCTCCTCACTGATCACAGGCAGAGCAGCTGCGGGCCCCCCCCTTACCCCTTCACTGATCACAGACAGAGTGGCAGCGGGCCCCCCCCCCCCCTCACTGATCACAGACAGAGTGGCAGCGGGCCCTCCTCTTCCCCCTCACTGATCACAGGCAGAGTGGCAGTGGGCCCCCCGCTTCCCTCCTCACTGATCACAGGCAGAGCAGCTGCGGGCACCCCCCTTACCCCTTCACTGATCACAGACAGAGTGGCAGTGGGCCCCCCGCTTCCCTCCTCACTGATCACAGGCAGAGCAGCTGCGGGCACCCCCCTTACCCCTTCACTGATCACAGACAGAGTGGCAGCGGGCCCCCCCCCCCTTTACTGATCACAGACAGGGCGCACCCCCCTCACTGATCACAGGCAGAGTGGCAGCAGGCCCCCCCTTCCCCCCTCTGAACAGAGGCATGGCATGGGCCCCTCCCCCCCCCCTTTCCCCCTCACTGAACACAGACAGAGTGGCAGTGGGCCCCCCCCTTTCCCCCTCACTGATCACAGGCAGAGTGGCAGTGGCCCCCCCCTTCCCCTCTCACTGATCACAGGCAGAGTGACTGCGGGCACCCCCCTTTCCCCCCTCACTGTTCACAGGCAGAGTGGCAGCGACCACCCCCCCCCTTCCTCCCTCACTGATCACAGGCAGAGTGGCAGCAGAACCCCCTCCCAGCTAACCCACTCTTCCTTCCCACCGATTTCAAGCCATCGGATTATCTCCCCTTCCCCACACAATCTCAACAGAGAGCCAACACTTACCTCCTCACTAATTAGAGTGCCCGAATCAGACTTTTGTTGAGCATGTCTCTTTCATGTTGAATCTGGATGGATGAATACGGTGGTAAAGGGAGAAGTGCCTGTAAGGTTGGGCATGCAGCCCAATAAGTCAATTTATATGCATGCAAATTGTGTCCATTTTAGGTGCGGTCCCAATCATGGCCATTTTTGGGCTTGGGCAAAGGTGAAACCAGCACGGAGGCAGATGGTATTATTCGTCTCACGCTCGAATTTAACAAGTTTTTACACCTGAAAATGGGCACATGAAGGTAACATCACGTCCAGAGTGTGAAAATAAAATTGCAGAGACTATACAAACTGTGAAATCTTCTATAAATATGTGAAGAGAAAAAGATCATTAAAGACAAATATCGGCCCTTTACAGCCAGAAGCCAGGGAAATTGTAAAGCGGAACAAAGAGGTGGCAGAAGGATTGAACACATTTTTGTTCTGTCTTCACAAAAGAGGACAATAAATAACCTCCCAGAATTGTTGGGGAACCAAGGGCCTAGTGAAGGCAGAATTGAAAGAAATCAGTATTGGTATGAAAATGATGCTGTGGAAATTAATGTGGTTAAAGGCTGACAAATCACCAGGGCCTGATAATCTACATCCCAGAGTATTAAAGGAAGTGGCCCTGAGAATTGTGGATGCATTGGTGGTCATTTTCCAAAATTCTATAGACTCTGGAGCAGTTCCTACAGATTGGGGTAACCACTATTTAAAAACAGAGGGAGAGCAAAAAAAAAGAGAATTACAGACCAGTTAACCTGACATCAACAACGGGACAGATGCTGGATTCTATGATAAAAGACATGATAACAAGATTTGAAATGTACTAGAAAGATTAGACAAAGTCAGCATGGTTTATGAAAGATAAATCATACTTAAATCTACAGGAGCTTTTTGAGGATGTAACTAGTAGACTACATGAGAGGGAACCAATGAACGTGATGTATTTGGACCTTTAGAAATTTTTTGAAAATGTCCCTTGTGACAGATTAATGAGCAAAATTAAAGCACATAGAATCAGGCAAAACATATTGGTAGGAATTAAGAATTGTGTGTTGGGAATGAATGTTTTTTTTTCTGAGTGGCAGGCAGTGACTAGTAGGGTACCGCAGGGATCAGTGCCTGGGTCCAGCTGTTCACAATATATATAAATGACTTGGACGAGAGCACCAAATGTAACATTTCCAGATTTGCTGATGACACAAAACTGGGTAAAATTGGAAGTTGTGAGGAGGATGCAAGGAGACTTCCAGGTGATCTAATATGTTGAGTGAGTGGGCACATCATATATCTGAATATGAAATTATACACTCAGGTGCAAAAAACAGAAAGAAAGAGTATTATTTAAATAGTGATATACTGGGGACTATAGAGGTACAAAGGGACCTGGGTGTGCTTGCCCACCAGTCAATGAAAGTGGAAAGGCAAGTGCAGTAAGCAATTAGGAATAATATGTTGGCCTCTATTGCCAAAGGATTTCAGTTCAGAAGTGGAAATGTCTTTCCGCAGTTACACAAGGCTTTTGTAAGATCATACCTGGAGTATTGTGTACAGTTTTGATCTCCCTACCTACGAAAGCAGATGCTTGCCATAGAGGGGGTGCAGCGGAAATTCACTAGATTGATACCAGGGTTCACGGGACTGTTTTATGAGGGGAGATTGATTCAAATGGGCCTGTATTCAATAGAGCTTAGAAGGATGAGAGATCCGATTGTAAGGTATAAAATTCTAATAGGTCTGGACAGACTAGATGCAGGGAGAATGTACTCTTTGGTTGAGGAATCTAGAACCAGGGACATTGTCAGGATGTGGAGTAAACCATTTAAGAGAGAAAAAGAAATATTTCTTCACTCAAAGGGTGATGAACCTGAGTGGAATTCTTTACCACAAAGGGCTGTGGATGTCAAGTCGCTGAACCTATTCAAGAAAGAGATAGATAATTTTTGAGAAATTAAATGCATCAGGGAGTATGGAGAGAAAGCAGATATATGACATTGAGATAGAGGATCAGCCATTATCATATTGAATGATGAAGCAGGCTCAAATAGCCGAATAGCCTACTCCTGCTGCTAGTTTCTATGTTTTTATAACTCAGTATTAGCTGTCTCAATGACGGCAAGCAATGTCCTCCTTGAGATAAGAATAAGCCTCCATGTCTTTCCCTACAGATCCTGCTCCTTGTGGGTTTGCATAGTTGGAGCTGAAAGAGAGAGGCAAGTGTGTGCACGAGTACTGTGCAATGTGCCTGCCATGGCCGAATAGCTGGCAATATGTGCAAGCTGAGACCAAGAAGCTTGCTGCAGTGTTAAACGAGTCAGGGTGAGCTAAAGTTTTGGATATAAGTTAAGAGTCATTCTAATAATGATTGTGCGTAGATGAGAGACAGGATGTTGGTGAATTAGGTGGTGTTTTAGATTGGTGGCTCCTTTATATGGATCTGACATTTGATGATGCATTTGTTGACTTTGACCAGTTGTGTGAAGTCGCTGAACTTCTGGTAACTCTGCATCCAAGTCTTCAGATCTATATTGCTTGCACTATCACAAATATTAATTCACATTGAGGGCATCCCGGCTCTTCCCACTACCTCCAGCATCAAGGCCAATTATTGCATGACAGTTTTAAGTGATGACAATTTTGCATTCCTGCTCAGGAATTCAGCTATGCAGCAGTACACTCAGCAATGACTGAAAACTGGTAATTGTTACTCTCCAGAAAGTGAGTTTAAATATTACAATAACATTTGAAATAGGAGATAGAACTGATGAATAAAACTGGATCAATCTTTGCAACTATATATAAGCATTTATTTAGAGTCTCACATCAGACATACACCTTCAAAAGTCCCAGTTCTATTCTGTTGCTATTTATAGAAGTCTAAGAGAATCCCTAGTTAACAATCACCACCTGCATCCAGTTATATAAATATATAACTAATCACCATGAGCAAGCATCATGAAGTCTGTGTGCTGCATGACGACTTTATTGCGCACTCTCCCACTTGGTTTTTCTCCTCTTATTATTTGAGAGAAAATTTTTTTTAGGAAATGTTATGAGACAAGTTTCCCCCCAAGTATTGTTTCTATTTTCTAAGGTATCATTACAAAATAATGTATTGTCCGTTATATTATGGTGAGCATTGAGATACGTAAGGCCATAATTGTTATGTAATACGTAAACTATTTTTAGTACAATATTGTTACTTATCCATTCAAAGGAAAGTATTGATATAATGTGAACAAACTTATTATACACAATGTGGAACCACCAATGTCATTGAATAAATAAACATATTATAATCTAACTGCATTGCTACTAAACAATACAGGTGGCATGCCAGCCCAATGGTTAGCACTGCTGCTTCACAGCACCAAGGACAGGGATTTGATTTCCGGCATGGGTCACTATCTGTGGAGTTTGCAAGTTCTCCCCAATGGGTTTCCTCCGAGTGCTCCGGTTCCTCCCACATTTTGAAAAACATGCTGGTTAGGAGCACTGATCTATACAGACAACAGACTATGGCAACTAGAGGAATTTCACAGTAACTTCATTGCACTATTAATGTAAGCCTTACTTGTGACTAATAGATAAACTTTAAACTGCTGGTTTGAATATGATTTAAGATGGCATAAGTGGTTTAGGTATTAGAAAATGCTTGATCAGCTGAATTGGTGTTATGAGTTTACAGTTCGTAATAATTACTACTTTTTGTCAATGTCAGATAAAGTGGGGTGACAGCAAAACTACAAAAAGTACTTAACAGCAGGATTACTTTGTCTATTGTATGTCAAGTGAATGGAAACATTGACTGTCTTAATTTGGCCTATTGATCAGAAGTGGGGCTTAATCTGGTATGTGAGATTTCATAATGCAAAACACGGAACAGTATTGATTTCTTAAACGCAAAGCTGAAGTCAAGCTTGATCTTATTGGCATTAATCTCAAAAAGCTCTTGTCTGTCTAATATATTTTGTTATTTTAAAATTATAAAAATTCTGTAATGAAGTGCAGTGTAATAACATCAAGAAAGCATTTAATCAAGTATGGCATCAAGCAGGCTAATGAATTGAAGTCAATGGGAATCAAAGGAATCCTTCCACTGGTTAGAATCATACCTAATAAAAAGAAAGACAGTTGTGTTTGTGGGAGATCATTTCAATCCCAGCACATTACAGCAGGAGATGCTCAAGGTAATATCCTCAGCCCAACCATCTTCAGATAATTCAATGATACCTTGCCTCTTTTCGAAAGTGAGGATGTTCACTGTGATTGCATAGTATTTGGGTGTATTAGCATTTCTTCAGATGATGAAGCTGTCCACACCCATACCCAGAAAAACATTCAGCTTGGATTGAAAAAGGCATCACGCAAGTCTCAGGCAATGACCATTTCCAACAAGAGAGAATCAAACCACTTCTCTTTGACATTCAATAGCATTGCCATCACTAAACTTCCCATCATCAGTGCCTGAGGGGCTATCATTGACCAGAAACCCAACGGGTCTAGCCACATAAATACTATGGCTACAAAAGCAAGGGGCTTGGAATTTTATGGCAAGTGACTCACTTATTGACTTGCCAAGCCTGCTCACAAGAGAAAGTCAGGATTGAGATGGAATATTCTCTATTTGTCGACATAAGTGAGACTCCAACAATACTCGGGAAACTTGATATCGCTCTGGACAAAGAAGCCCGCTTGATTTGCAACCCATTCACAATCCCAGAGATTACTTCCAATGGTTCTAAGCTATATATGCAATAGCAGGGTAATATCAAGTCAACATTATGACAAATTAAAAATAAATCTCAAGAAGAAAAATGTTAGAGAATGAAATGTAAACATCTAATCCCTCCACCACAGCAGCAGCATCGCTGCAGTATGTGACATCTAGAAAGACAGCAGTTGACCAAAGCTCCTTTAACAACACTTTCCAAACTGATGGCCTTCACCATCAAGAAGAAAGATACAGGTGCCTGGGAACATTACCACCCTCATTACCTCCTGTTTACAAGCATTTGCAAGGCTGACTGAGGTAGAATAAAGCTGAATTTTTAAACATTCACTGGAAACATTTAAAAAAATCATATCATCATAATAGGAAATGGATGTTTTCACACTACAGGACAAACCTTGCCCTAACTGTTGTGGTGATCATTCAAAACAGATTGTAAACTTGATGACAAATGGTACCATTTTGCAAAATGCAGTCGCAGCAGCCAGTCTATGCCACGAGCCATTTACATTCAGTCACTCCTCTAAGAGTCAGAACACAAACAAGGTAAATGATTTGGAGATCAATCAGAGTAACCAAATGGCTGAACATTCAACGCTCCACTGAGAGTGTTGACACCATCATGCAGAAGGATGAAAGTTTCTCTATCTTAAATACTGTGTGCAGCAATCCAAAATTAGAAATAAAGATTGTTATGGTTCAGGTCAGAAACTCCAAAGTGTTTTATGGAACCTGCCTGGATCATAAATTTTGTATCTTGAATTTGACTGGGGTAAGCATGATATGCTTCACCTCAGGTATGATTCAAATGACCCACTAGGGAGCTTTTATCAAACAAAGTTTATTTAAAAATATAATTAACATGTGTAATAAGAATATTAGCAATAACTTATCAATTACAAATAAAACAACCACAATAATATATAACCCGTAACAAATATGTCTAAAATGTTGCAATCAAACCAATCCCATAAACAAAGATGATAAGGGGAATAGATAGAGTGGACGTGCAGAGACTATTTCCTTGGATGGATGTAGATATTAGTAGGGGGCATAACTATAATGTTCATGGTGGAAGGTATAGAAGGGATGTCTGAATAGCTTCTTTACTCAGAGAGTGGTTGAGGTGTGGAATACACTGCCTGCTGTGATAGTGGAGCCAGACACTTAAGGAATTTTCAAGCAGTTATTGCATAGGCACATGGAGCACACTGGAATGATAGAAAGTGGGATAGCTTTGTTTTGGATTTGGACATTGCTAGGCACAACATTGAGGGTTGAAGGGCCTGTTCTGTGTTGTACAATTCTATGTTTCTTTGTTAAACTCTTCCGCAGGTTTAATACAGCAAAGACTAATGCTCACGTGATACTGGAACTGAGTCCCTTGGATGAATCCTACAGTTCTCTTGATACAATCTGAACAGTTTGAAGTCAGAACAGCTTTCCAGAACACCAGGGAGAGACTCTGGTCAAGCCACCAACAGCAGATTTTCTACTGTTTTCAGCAGAACTTTCAAAACCCAGGAAGCAAGAGAGAGAGATACTGCTTTCAGCCTGATGTCAACTCCCTCCTAAAGCTAACACTAAACATCAACTCAAAACTGAAAACAAAAGAGGTCCTCCCACCTGACCTGCCAACCAGTTTTCTTCCTAACAATGCAGGGCCATAGAACAATCCAGGATAAAAATAAACAAACCCCATTTAAACCACTGAAAGAGCAGTACAAGAGCTCCTATTGAAAGCCTAGCAACAATGAGAGCAGAGAGCTACAGAGAACATAATTTTAAAAAAACTCTTAAAGGTACACTAATGTTGCAAGGTTGACAATAGAGCAAAGTGCAACTTGCAACCCAAGCAATTGCTGAGGGAAATAAACCCATATGTGGCATCAGATCCCAACATTCAGGTAGGCATCATGATGCATGATGGCCAAATAATCCACACACAAGTCCTGGTCTCACACTCCACTGCACACAGAGCAGCTTTCAGTTTCATATTGCTGACCAAAATGAAATGAAAGCCACCATTCAATTTGCCTTCTCTCTTACCAGCTGAACTTGCCAGCTTTTTGTGATTTATGCACAAGGACTCCCAAATCTCTCTATGCTGCAGCTTTCTGAAGTCTTTCTCCAATTAAATAGTATTCAGCTTCTATATTCTTCCCACAGTGCATAACTTCAATTTTTCTAAATTATATTCTAAATTATATTTTAAAATTTTATATTTTATATTTTATATTTTAAAATTAATTTATAAATTATATTCTAAATTTTTCTAAATTATATTATACACACTTTTAATGTGGAAAAGTGTGAGGTAATGCACTATGGCAGAAATAATAAATGTGTAGAGTATAGGGCAAATGGTAGGATTCTTAGCAGTCTAGATGAACATAGGGATCTTGGTGTGTATGTGCATAGATCCCTGAAAGTAGGCAGTCAAGTCGAGAAGGTTGTTAAGAAGGCATATGGAGTCTTAGCTTTTATTGGTAGGGGGATTGAATTTCGGAGCCGCAACGTCATGTTGCAACTGTACAAAACTCTAGTGCGGCCGCACTTGGAGTATTGTGTGCAGTTCTGGTCCCCACATTATAAGAAAGATGTGGAGGCATTGGAGAGGGTACAGAGGAGGTTTACCAGGATGTTGCCTGGTATGGAGGGCAGGTCTTATGAAGAGAGGCTGAGGGATTTGAGGTTGTTTTCGTTAGAAAGGAGGCGGCTAAGAGGGGACCTTATCGAAACATATAAGATGATTAGAGGTTTAGATAGGGTGGACAGTGATAGCCTTTTTCCTAGGATGGAGAAAGCTAGCACGAGGGGACACAGCTTTAAATTAAGGGGTGATAGTTATAGGACGGATATCAGAGGTAGGTTCTTTACCCAAAGGGTGGTTCGGGAGTGGAATGCCCTGCCTGCAGCAGTTGTAGATGCGCCAAGTTTGGTGGCGTTTAAGAGGTTAGTTGATAAGTATATGGAAGAGAAGGGAATGGTTTAGTTTGGAGGGGCATTGCTTTTTATATTGGTCGGTGCAACATCGAGGGCCGAAGGGCCTGTTCTGTGCTGTAATGTTCTATGTTCTATGTTCTATATTCCCTCTGCCGAGTCTCTGCCCATATCCCTCTGTACAATCTTTGTGTTATCCTCACCACTTGCTTACCCATCTATTTTGGTGTCATTCACAATTTCGCAATAGTCCATTCACTTCCCTCATTCAGGCTTCGAAGCTTAGAATCCTTACAGGACAGAAAGAGGCCATTAGGCCCATCAAGTCTGTACCAACCACAATGCCACCCAGATCCTATTCCTGCACATTTAACTGTCAATTCCTCTCACACTACTGTCAATGGCCAATCCATCTAACTGCATATCTTTGGACTGTGGGAGGAAATGGAGCACCCAGAGGAAACCCACACAGACACAGGGACAAAGTGCAAACTCCACACAATCAGTGACCTGAAGCCTTAATTGAACCCGGGTCCCTTTTGCATGAGGCAGCAGTGCTAACCAATGCTAAATATCAGCTCTTTACTCTCCTTACAGATGCTGCCAGACCTGTTGAGATTTTCCAGCATTTTCTCTTTTGGTTCTACAATCAGTAAGAATAGGCAACAACACTTCCATGATCATCCTGAACAAGGCTGTGTCTTCAGCCCCTTATTATACTCCTTATACGCCTTTGTCTGTGTAACCAAATTCCCCTCCAACTCGACTTTCAATTTGTAGCTGACGCCACCATAGTGGGTCAGATTTCAAATAATGACGAGACAGAGCACAGGAATTAGATAGAGAAGCTGGTGAACTGGTTCGATGACAATAATCTCTCCCTCAATCTCAACAAAACAAAAGAAATAGTCATTGACTTCAGGAAGAGTAATGAGCATGCCCCTGTTTACATCAATAGGAACTAAGTAGAAATGGTCAAGGGCTTCAACTTTTTAGGTGTCCTGATCACCAACAAGCTGTCCTGGTCCCCCCATGTGATTCTATTTAGCCCACAAGCACCTCTACTTTTTCAGAAGACTATGAACTTTGTCCTGGCTGCTACGACTCTCAGCAATTTTTACAGATGCACTATAGGAAGCATTCTTTCTTGTTGTATCACAGTTTAATATGGCTTGTGCTCTGCCGAAGACCACAAAAAACTATAAAGGATCATGAACAAAGCCCAATCCATCGTTCAAACCAGCCACCCACACACTGACAGTGTCTACATTTCCTGCTGCCTTGGAAAAGCAACCACCATAATTGACAACCGCACGGATCCCGGAAATGTTCTCTTCCACCTTCTTCCTTTGGGAAAAAGATATAAAAGTCTGAGAACACGTACCAACCAACTCAAGAACAGTTTTTTCCTTGCTGTCGTCAGACTTTTGAGTGGACCCACCTCATATTAAGTTGATCTTTCTCTACACCCTAGTTTTGACTCTAACACTACATTCTACACTCTCTCCTTCTCTATGAACACTATACTTGTCTGTACAGTGCGCAAGATACAGTACTTTTCACAACTCAGTCTTCAGCAAGCTGAAAGATGTACTGGTTAGGTGCCTTGACCAAAAAGGCATCGAATGTGGTGACTAGGGGATTTTCACAGTAATTTCATTGCAATATTAATGTAAGCCATATATGTGACTAATAAATAAACTTTACTTTACTTTAAGCTTTGAATGCAGGTCAGAGCACCTAACAGAACATTCTACTAGTTATCTACTCAGACAACAGTTCACATACACTCCCCCCTAGTCCTGCAAACTGTAGATTGCATCACAACTATCAGATAACACTACCTATTCCAAAGGCCTTAACCTTGGTGAGCCCAACATAAATCTGGCAAGTGTCAAACTGCACCCATTATAACTGAGGTGCATTCCCACACCAAAGCATTCGTCAATCAATTGCCTGGCTTGAATTTAAGCAAAAGCATTGTGGACAACTGTTTCTGGTGCATTGTCGAAGGCAGTGCCTTAGCCAGAGTTGACTTGACAATGTCTCAGCCAGAGTTGACTTTGCAACCAATTAGCAACCTTTTCTCATTCAGTAAAAATTTGTTGTTCTCTTTGAAATTTGATAATCTTGCGATCCTGTCCTGATGAGTGTAAGATAAAAGCTTCAACAATGTGTTTCTTTTTTCAGCAATGTTTCAGTTTAGTACTTCCAGACAATTACTGATATACTGATGTATTTATTAAATGTGTTTGTACCTTCCTGATTACTATAATAAGCAGAAGTGAATTTAGTTCAAACCATTTTCACTTGCAAAGAGATAGCAACTCAATGATTTTCTATAAATAAGTATTTTTACTGGAGCATTCTGTTGAAGACTGAGTCCTTCTTTTCAAGATTGGATTGAATGAAAGGTAGTATTATAGTAATGGTACACTCCAGAAGGAGGCTATCTGGCGCATTGAGTCTTCACCGACCACAGTCCCACCCAGGCCCTACCCCTATATCCCAAACATTTATCCGCTAATCCCTCTAACTTATGCATCTCAGTACATTAAGGGGCAACTTTAGCATGGCCAATCAACCTAACTCACACATCTTTGGACTATGGGAGGAAACTGGAGCACCTGGAGGAAACCCATGCAGACACAAGGAGAATTGCAAACTCCACACAGACAGTGATCCAAGTCGGGAATCAAATCCAGGTTTCTGGAACAGTGAAGCAGCAGTGTTAACCACTGTGCTACTGTGCCAGATGGAGACAAGAATAAAAGTGGTGTTGTTTTAAAAGTTTTAAATTGTTGAGGAGAAAATTGTTGGGTGGCACAGTGGTTAGCAAAGCTGCCAGGGTCCTAGATTCAATTCTGACCTCAGGTCACTGTCTGTGTGGAGTATGCACTTTCTCCCTATGTCTGTGTGGGCTTCCTCTGAGTGCTCCGGTTTCTTCAAAAAATGTGTGGGTTAGGTTAACTAGCCATGCTAAATTGTCCCGAATGTCAGGAGGACTAACAAGGTAAAATGTGTGGGGTTGCTTGAATAAGACCTAAATGGGATTCTGGTTGGTACAGAATCAATGAGCTAAATGACCTCTTCCTGTCAGGATTTTATGATTCTGTTCTATGAAAAGTGCTTACAAATGGTTTGAAAGACTTTTACCCCAACTTTGAAAGACAATTTGTCCCAAGGACAAACTTCTTTGTTTGAAATGTTTAATTTGCCCAATAAAAATCAAGATGAGATTTAAAATGCCAACGCAGCACAACCTTTGACTACTAGAAATGATATACAATAGAAGATTGGCATTTAACTGTTGGCATGTGCCTGAAGACACAATAGGTTTAAACGGAAAGGAAGTTGATGGGAACCATTTTTAAAGGGACAGTGTCATAATAACAGTACAATTTAAAATACTTCTTAAATTAAACACCTATTAATAAATTAAACATGGGAAAAATAATGCAATTACATGGTAAATAAATTTTATTGCAATGTCCAGTGCTGCAAATATCATTGGTTTAATTTTCAACAAAATTGAGATATGAAAACTGCATTGAAGAGTTTATGCTGTACAGTTTCTGCCTGACTGAGAACTCACAGTAGACTGAAAGTGTCTCTAATGATCCACTGAATCAATAACTATCATAACAGTTATTGAATTGTGTGATTTTATGAATTTTCTGAACTTATTTTGTGGATGGTATTTTCACCACTTTTTGGATTGATTTGCATAACTCAAGCAAATATAAAAGAAATATACCTCAGTTCAAATCATCACATTTCATTACATGAAGTAAGTTTCAGTCAATCAGACATATTAGAGGTGGCCCATTGATGTGGAATTATAGGAAAAAAGATAATGGTTCTATCATGGCAATTTGAACACATGGCTCAGCACAGTGGCACAGTGGTTAGCACTGCTGCCTCACAATGCCAGAGATCCGGGTTCAATTCCCGACTTGGGTCACTGTCTGTGTGGAGTCTGCATGTTCTCCTGTGCCTGTGTGTGTCTCCTCAAGGTACTCCAGTTTCCTTTCACATCCAAAGGATGTGCTGGTTAGTGCATTGGCCATGCTAAATTCTCCCAAAGTGTACCCGAACAGGTGCTGGAGTGTGATGAAACTTCATTGAAGTGTTAATGTAAGCCTACTCGTGACACTAATAAATAAACTTTATGCCTTGACTGACAAGTTTTTGTTTTGCAGTCATTAAGGATGGAGACATTGAACTGAGTTTTCTTCTGGGCTCAGGGAAACCTAACTGTGCACTTGTGCAGTTCACAGGCTGCACTCCCATGTGTTACTTTACAGGGGATTTACACATCTATATGTAGCATCCTGGTTTACAGTGCATTTTGCAAGTAGTGGTAAGAAGATCACCAACATGGCAGCCTATCACAAAGGAACATCGTTTTGTGGCTCTGAATCACAAATTGTTACAGTGAAGAAGGAGGCTATTCTTCCCATTGTGGCACAGTGATTAGCGTTACCATTTCAAGGCGCCAGATACTCAGTTCAATTCTGACCATAGGTAATGTCTGTGGGGAGTTTGTGTGTGCTACTCCTTTGTCTGCATTGGTTTTCTCCGGATGCTCTGGTTTCCTTCCACAATCCAAAGATGTGTAGGTTAAGTGAATTAACCGTGGTAAAATTACCCCTTAGTGTTTAAAGACGTGTACTTTAGATGGATTAATCATGGCAAATGTGTGGAGTTAAGGGAATGGGCAGGGGAGGGCTCTGGGTACGATAGTCTAACAGAAAGTTGACACGTTGGGCTGAATGACATCTTTCTGCATAGTAATGATTCTATGATTCTATGATATTGGCTCTCAGAAAGAGAAATTGACTTCATGCCATCTCTTCAAAATCGTGTACCTACCTACTCTTCAGTTAACAGTCTAACTTTGATTTGAATGTCTCGATTGAACTTGCTTCCATCACCCTGCCAGATATTCCATTATGGTTGTTAGAGGATAATGACTTCAGCCCCGAAATACGGCTGCAGCATAGCGTCCTAGGTCCAACCATTTTCAGCGGCTTCATTAATCATATTACCTCCAGCATAAGGTCAGAAGTTCGCAATGTTTAGCACCATTTCGGACTCATCAGCTGCTGAATCAATCCACATTCAAATGCAGCAAGACATGGAGAACATCCAGGCTCAGGCTGATAAGTGACAAGCAACACTTGCATCACTCAAGTTAATTAGAAACACATCAATAGAGTGATAGAGCACCTAATAAAAGTGTGAAAATATTTTACATCTACCTTTCAGAATGTTCCAAGCAGGCTTTCCATTCTTTTCATAAACTTTTAAGCTTGATGTGCTTTTAACAAGCTTCCAAAATCCCACATAGCAAGTCGAAGCTGGAATGAGGGACAAAATCCAATTTACTCCCTCTTTCAAAATAAGGAAACTGACCCCAGCAGGACCCGGTGTGCACACTACGCATTCCTGACCAGAAGGCCAGAGAAAAATGACATGGAGGAAAGCTGGGCTTCCTCAAAAGAAACTAAATGTAGCCATGTGCGCACTGAAACATGCCTCAGCACCCAAATGGAAATTAACAGTGGGAAATAGAATTTCAGTATCCCGCACTCATAGATGAGATGTTGTAAGGTTAATTACAGTTTAAAATCCTTCTGCACTGCCCTGCCAAATCCCAGAAAATGGTGTGCACGAGTGTGATATTTCCATTTCTCCCACTTGCCATCACATTGTCCCACTGAACAACAATGGTATTTAATGTATGATTCAACACAGTTTTGTGATATTGGTTCATGCTTACTAGGAACTGGTTCAGCCACTTGAACACAGCAATGTGTAGGCACAGGAGCTGAATATCTGCAGGAGCAAAATAAAAGGTTTTTCTGGGGCTTCCAACAGCTCCTCCCACCAATGTTATGAAGACAATCTGTGTGAAAGCACTCTCCTGCTAATTAAACTAGTAAGTTGTCAGATTTTAGAGTTAATTGGTGCTCTGCCAAGATCCCATAAAGTCTTACCACTCATAGAAGAAAATAATCTCTCTCACCTGAGATCGACAGATTTTTAATCAAGGGTGATAAGGCAGGAAAGTGGAGTTGAGGATTATTTCAGGTCAGTCACGATCTCACTGAATGGCAGAGCAGGCTCAATGGGCTGAATGGCCTACTTCTGCTCCTACATCTTACGCTCTTATCATCACTGGTGGCAGTTTTCAGAAATTTCTGTCATTTCTGCAAATTCCAAATAGCTCACTAATATGTCACTTGTGAGTTATTGGTTTGTCCTACTCATGAAGGAATATCAATAACTCACTGACATTAGCAAGACGGTCTCTATTCATCACATCTGCTTTCTTCTTTTCCACTTTTAGTTCTAAGAAACCCTTCCACTGTAAGTTATTCTAATTCATAAATTTCGACCTTCAGTGAAGTTCATTGTTTGATGATACTAAAAGACTAGAATGCATTACTCCTCCACATGGAACCTTGAAACAGTGTTCATTTGTTATTCTGCTCTGTTGTCTGACCTTGCTTTAAGTGCTTTCATTCATAATTAATTGCAATTTATAGTTTATGTGCATTTTACTAGAATCCATTTTTATCCTACCAACCAAAAGGGTCAAATCACCACAAACAAACCAAAAACATTTTTATCAACAAACAAATAAATATAATCACTTACTTCAAAGATCAATTTAGAAAAAAAGCAACAATCATTTTCTCTTATTATGTAAGTGCATAATAAAAACCTAACAGTAATGAAAAGACAAAATGCATACTTCTGGGGTTTGCTTAACATTTAAAATTTTATTTTCATCTATGGCAGTGGAAAATAAAATTGCAAAATATATTTGGACTTTTGCAAAAGGTTCAATGTTTATGGCGTATTAATAATGTCACATGTGAAAACATATTTGAATTTTTTGCTTTTGATATAACATGCGTCAGTATCAACATGATATTGGCAGAAATAACTTAAAAGTTACATGGCATGGCATTGTGCAATATTTTAAAGGGAATAACCGATGGTAAAACATTCCTTGTTTGTCACAAATAAAAAAGAACAGAAAATGGTGGAAAATCTCAGCAGCTCTGATTGGCTCTATTCTCTCTTCACAGATGCTATCACACCTGCGGAAATTTTCCAGCATTTTCTCTTTGTTTCAGATTCCAGCATCTGAAGTACTTTGGTTTTATCATTCTTGTTAGCTGTTTGCCTTGTTCATTTATGTCAAAACCTGAAAACAATAATAGTAATAACAAAGGATACAAATAAAACTAATAGATAATGCACAGTCCCAGTCATTGACATTTCCGATGATGCACGGGAAAAACAGAATGCAATGAGTATTTCCTCCAAAATGAACAAACCCATGCATTATCAGCCCGCCTTTACACAACGTACAAACACGCTCCTGTACTTTCTCAGCACACTGTATAGACAATGCTAACACTCTTCTACTTCTTTCGTACAGACATACTGAAACTCTCTCACAGTCCACAGTTCTTTACTAAACCATTCTGCATAGTTTACAGACACACTACTCGTACTTTGACTGCTGACCTATATTGCATGGCCGCCGCATAAATAATGTAGCCCTAAAATTCCTTGGGGCTGTTTATGCCGGTGCTGCACTCATGTGATAAGCCTTGTGCTTTCCAATGCTATCTAGTGCTGACCCTACCATTACTTGTAGGATCGAGTCTTTTTAAAAAGCTATCGGTGGGTTCAGTGGTGCAGCAGAGTGTTAGAGTTTTGGGAGAGATTGTAAAATAGGACGTGATCAATAATGGCTTTGGATTGTAGCAGCAGGAGAGCAGGACCTTGGATCAAACGTTTGTTTGTAGAAGTGCACGTTTGAAATGTGCTGCATTAAACAGATGGGAACACTTAATTGGTAAGTTCAGTTCTGACAGCCCTTCAGCTATGTTTGAGGAATGCTCAGAAGAACACTTTTCTCCAAAACAGCTCGCCCACCTCCCTAGCCTTTTTGGATGTGGCAGCAAGCTGTCTTTTACCCTTTTGATGATAACTCTAACATAAACATGTAACTTTTATTAATAACAGAAAATGTCAGAAAAGCTCTGCAGATCTGGCAGCATCTGTGGAGAGAGAAAGTGAGCTAACATTTCAAGTCCATAGTTATAGTTTTTCAGTATTTGCAGATTATTTCACACTTTCCAGCATCTGCAGTATTTTGTTTTTACGATGTAACTTAATGTTGCTCAGCATCTTTAGCAAGACTGTTATTCTTGGAAGCAAATACACTTTTTCACTCAGCTATGCATCCAGTTAATTACCTTCTTTGAAGAGCTCAGGGATGACAGAATTCCTGTAGATTCATTAATCATGGCAATTTCCAGCAAATATGGCACTTGTGAAGGATTTATATTCAGTAAATGGAACACGTTTCTGTCAAGAACATTGAGAGAATGAATAGGAGGAGCTCAAAATAAAGTATGTCTGCTGTTTTATGCACTCTGCCCTTTATGGAATCTGCAATAGTGAGTGTTTCTATCACATGATTGCCCACTGACTTGCTGAAATGAATGAATTCTCGTTGTCTAGTGGCCCCATTAAGCGCAAGTGCAAAGATCCACGCAGCCTCTTGAAATGGGTGTTTTTTGGAAGTTGAGTGCAGTCTTCCTCTTCACAGTCACAACTATCTGGGCAAATGATCCTGGTCACATAGAGTCACTGATACAACTCTCCTACAACAATTTTGATGAATTGCACAATTCCAACATGGTGCACTTCCCTGCAGCTCTTTCTTTCTGTGTGGGGGCACATTAGTACCTTATATGGCACTGTATCATTTCATTTCTTCCAACCTTGCACTCCCTTTTCTCCATCTAATTCAAGGAATATCCAGAGTACAATTGGCTTGTACACAGGAACTCTTATTTTATGCAGAGAAAAAGAATTCCTTGAGGCTGTCAGATACAAAACCAGCAGAATCCAGGTGCAAGGCAAAAAAAAATAAATTTGTTTAACTCCAACAACCTCTTTAAAACCAAAGCAGAAATGCTGGATGACCCTTTAAGGGTCATCTGGACTCGAAATGTCAGCTCTTTTTTCTCCTTACAAATGCTGCCAGATCTGCTGAGATGTTCCAGCGTTTTCTCTTTTGGTTTCAGATTCCAGTAATTTGTTTTTAATCTTCAAAGTTTTTGCAAGCCATAGGCTCCAATCCCAAGCATTTGTGCAGTCTTAACTAATACTGATGAGAGATATGCTGCATTTAGTTCATTCAAAACTGTTCAGTGCAATGGGATTTCAGGATTCCAATATCATTTTTACTCATTAGTGTCTGTACATATGTAAATTTTCATATTAATTTCCTTTGTTTTAGAGCTACAGGCCAGGTACTATAGAATGGGTACCTTGAGAAAAGAAGCCACACAAAAACACTGCCGCTACACTTGCCAAAACAGTGAATATATTTGGGCCAGATATAAAATATTACCTCCCATAAAACATAGTGATCCAAGCACCTAACAATGATCAACTTCTAAAATACTTAAAATGAGTGAGCAGATTAATTTTTCTTCTCAAGTTTCACTCCCCAGTAACATAGCAAAATCCAACTCCCTTACAAATATTTGATAAAGAATTACATTTATCTTCTTCATTCTCCTTACCCAGCCATCTTCAGCCTTTGACCATATCAATCTCCTTAGTGCCTGTCCTCCACTGTTTGGCTCTGTAATACTGCCCTTGGGTTAGTTCACTTTTATTCACTAAAGTGGAGCCAGAGCATCTCCAGAAGCAGCCTCCCTTAGAACATAGAACATAGAACATAGAACAATACAGCACAGAACAGGCCCTTCGGCCTTCGATGTTGTGCCGACCAAAATGAAAAGCAATGCCCCTCCAAACTAAACCATTCCCTTCTCTTCCAGATACTTATCAACTAACCTCTTAAACGCCACCAAACTTGGCGCATCTACAACTGCTGCAGGCAGGGCATTCCACTCCCGAACCACCCTTTGGGTAAAGAACCTACCTCTGATATCCGTCCTATAACTATCACCCCTTAATTTAAAGCTGTGTCCCCTCGTGCTAGCTTTCTCCATCCTAGGAAAAAGGCTATCACTGTCCACCTATCTAAACCTCTAATCATCTTATATGCTTCAATAAGATCCCCTCTTAGCCGCCTCCTTTCTAACGAAAACAACCTCAAATCCTTCAACCTCTCTTCATAGGACCTGCACTCCATACCAGGCAACATCCTAGTAAACCTCCTCTGTACCCTCTCCAATGCCTCCACATCTTTCTTATAATGTGGCGACCAGAACTGCACACAATTCTCCAAGTGCGGCCGCACTAGAGTTTTGTACAGTTGCAACATGATGCTGCGGCTCCTAAATTCAATCCCCCTACCAATAAAAGCTAAGACTCCATATGCCTTCTTAACAACTTATCCACTTGACTGCCTACTTTCAGGGATCTATTGACACATACACCAAGATCCTTCTGTTCCTCAACACTATTAAGAGCCCTACCATTAGCACTATACTCTACACATTTATTGTTCCTGCCAAAGTGCATTACCTCACACTTTTCCACATTAAACTCCATTTGCCACCTCTCGGCCCAGCTCTGCAACTTGTCCAAGTCACTCTGTAAACTATAACACCCCTTTCACTATCTACCACTCCACCGACTTTAGTGTCATCTGCAAATTTACTAATCCATCCTTCAATACCCTCATCCAGATCATTTATAAAAATTACAAACAGCAGGGGCCCAAAACAGACCCCTGAGGTACACCACTTGTCACCGAACTCCACGATGAATATCTCCCATCAACCACCACCCTCTGTCTTCTATCTGCCAGCCAATTTCTAATCCAATTAGCTAAATCACCCTCTTTTCCACACATCTGCATTTTCTGTAGAAGTCTTCCATGGGCCACCTTATCAAAAGCCTTACTAAAGTCCATATATACTACATCAACCGCCTACCCCCATCCACCTCTCTGGTCACTTTCTCAAAAAACTCAATGAGGTTAGTAAGGCATGACCTACCCTTCACGAAACCATGCTGACTATCCCCAATCAATTCATTTCTCTCTAAATAAATATAAATCCTATCCCTAATAATTCTCTCCAATACCTTGCCCACCACAGACGTAAGACTCACTGGCCTATAATTCCCAGGAAGGTCTCTCTTCCCCTTCTTAAACAATGGGACCACATTCGCCATCCTCCAGTCCTCCGGAACCACACCCGTAACCAACGAGGACCTGAAGATCAGAGCCAGAGACTCTGCAATCTCCTCTCTTGCCTCCCAGAGAATCCTAGGGTAAATCCCGTCCGGCCCAGGGGACTTATCCAACTTCAAACCCTCGAGAATTTCTAACACATCCTCCCTATCTACTACAATACTCCCCAATTTGCAACCCTGTACCTCAGTGCTCTCCATAGCTAAAGCTTCTCTCACCTAAACTGGGTTCTACCCTCTTGCTTCACATATTACATAATCTTCAGATACAGGCATATATATATTGATGATATTGAGATCTACCTCCCCACCACTTCGCCCACATTCAGTCTTTAATAACTCATTACTTCAGCTCAACAACAGAACACAGACCCAAATTTTTCATCCCTGCCCCCTTGTTCCCTTATCATTGAATTCATTTACTTCCCAAGCTGAACGCAATACTGCTCACAGTAATAACTTTCAGGAAATATGTGTAGAGATAACAGAGCAGTTGATGGTTTGAAAAATATGTTCATATTTCAAAACATCAACTCCTTTGATCTATCTCCAGATGTTATCTAATATTTTTATCGCCAGCATCTTGTGATGTCACAAAGTGCCAGATGCTGGAGGGGTGGTATTTCAGCCACTCGCTCCTCCATTTTCTACATTGCATCTATCCCTCACTCAACATGGCTGCTGAATACAGACAGACCTCACACAAGATGCCATCAGCAATCCCTGAGGGAACACATAACCTTCAACCCAGAAATACTCCCACATCAATTTTGGAGATGAAGACAGATGACATAAGTAGATCACAGAACAATAATTTCATTCATTAATGGGACATGGATATTGCTGGCTGGCTAACTCACTAACATTTAATGTCCTCTCTAGTTACCTGAAGGCAGTTGTGAGTCAACCACATTGCTATGGCTCTGGAGTCACATGCAGGTCAGACGAAGGAAAGATGTCAAATTTCCCCCCTTGGAGGACATTTGTGAATCAGTTGGTTTTTTTCCCCCCTGATAGTTGATAACGATTTTATGGTCATAAGTAGATTCTTAATTCCAGGTTTTTTTTTATTGATGTCAAATTTGACAATCTGCCCTGGTGACTTCAAACCAGGGTGTCCATTTCATTAACTAAGTTTCTGGATAAATAGTCTAGCAACAATCAGAACCTGACAACAAACATACATTTGATCCTGACTATGGATTGTGTGAGATTTCTGTTAGAGGCCCAGCAATTTCATCTCTTGTCTCCCTGAATAATTTAGGGCAGGTGCCATCTGGCCCTGGGGATTTGTCTACCTTAATGCTTCCTAAAACACCTAACACTTCCTCTCTTGTAATTGTGATTTGTTCTAACGGGTCTACACACTACCAATCAATATGTCCCTCTCCTTTGCGAATACTGATGCAAAGTACACTCCTCAAAAGATCACTTTGTTTCTTCATTGGACACAGGTGGGGTCCCAGAGGATTGGAGGTTTGTGAATGTGGTCCCCGTTATTTAAGAATGGTAGCAGGGATAACCTGGGTAATTATAGCTTGACGTCCCTGGTAGGGAAATTGTTGAAGAAAGTTCTTAGAAATAGGATCTATACGCATTTAGAACAGAATAGTCTCATTAGCAATATTTGACTTCTGGATAAGTATATGGAAACGAATGGGATGGGGGTTATAGATAAGTCTGTGGATTGGTAGATATAGATGTGATCAGCGCAACTTGTGGGCCGAAGGGCCTGTTTGTGCTGTAGCGTTCTATGTTCTATTAAAAGATAGACAACACTCAAGTCATCCCCAAGATCCCTAACATCCCCATGCCTTCCTCAACACTAAAAACCGTTGAGAAATATTCATTTAGGATCTCACCCATCTCTTTTGAATCTGCACTTAGTAGATCTTGTTGATGCTTAAGAGGCTCTACCCTCTCCCTAGTTACTCATTTGCTCTTTAAGTATTTTTTAAAAGCTTTTTGGATTCTCTTGTGCCTTATCTGCCTAAGCAATCTCATGTTCCCTTCTTGCCCTCTTGCTTGCCTCCGATAACCTCTATCTATACTCTTTAAAGGATCCATTTAATCCCAGGGCCTAGGCATGTCATATGCCACTTCCTTTTTGGCCAGGCTCAATATCCCAAGTTATCCAGGATTCCCTGCTTCTACCAGCCTCGCTCTTCACTCTAAAAGAAATGTGCTTACCCTGAACCCTGATTAACATACTTTTGAAAGCCTCCCGCTTACCAGATGTCCCTTTGCCTGCCAACAAACTCTCCCCATCAACTTTTGAAAGTTTGTGTGTAATGCCATCAAAATTGGCCTTATCCCAATTTAGCATTTTAACTTTTGGGCCAGACATTTCATTCTCCATAGCTATCTTAAAACTAATAGAATTATGACCACTCATTCCCAAAGTGATCCCTTGCTAACAGTTCTGTCATCTGCCCTTCCTTATTTCCCAAGAGGACGTCACGTTTTACTCCCTCTATAATCAGGTCATCCTGAATGAAAAATTCCTCCTGAATATACTCAACAAATTTTTCACCACCCATGACCCTAATGCTATGGCTGCCAAGTGTCCTTGATCTCAGCTTTGCTGCTGTCCAATTAAGTGTCCAAGTGACATATAATTTAGCTGGTCTCCTGAAGCCGATGTCTAGCAGATTTTCCAGCCGGTGGCTGAGATTCCCATCACCTCCATTGCACATCAGCCAAGACTTGTTTTTAATAGCTTTATTCAGCAAGTTAACTAAAATAAAAAAAGAGTCTATGATAAAGCAACTGTTCTAATAAGCAAAGTGAGGTTAATAATCTGAAATTTCTCTTTTTACTTTATGCACTGATGAGTTCCTATTAAATATTTATCTAATTGCACACTCAGCAGCTTTTGAAAGATCAGTGTTGAAAATGTTTGTCTCTCTGAGACATTTTGGCATGTCTGCATCAGAGTTGTTGGATGATGACCCTCACTGGTCAGCAAGAGAAATACAGCAGTTCATATACTTTTCAGAACTCTGGTTTTCTGTTGAAGCCATTGATGTTCTTTGAGGGAATATTAATGTACTAGTATAAGAATAATGTGCAGCAAGAGACCACATAGCTTCTAAAACCTGCTAACAATTGAATAAGATTGTAGCTGAATGTTTATCTCAGCTATACTTTTCTGTCTGATTGCTGTGGTTCTGTTAGTTTCTACTTCAGTCTTAAAAATATTCAATAACTCTCCCTCCACTGCCTTCTGAGACAGAATTCCAAAGATTTTCCTTACCTCTGTCCTAAAATGCCTAATTTTAAAGCAGTGACCCCTGGTTCTGGACTCACCCATGTCCATCTTGTTGAGATTGTTCAGGACCTAATGTATTTCAATCAAGTCACCCTTCATTCTATGAAACCCCAGTAGAGACAAGCTCAATCTATCCAACCTTCCCTCATTAAAAAAAAACCTTACGGAAGTATTTTGAAGACATAACTAGTAAAATAGATAAGCTGGACCAGTAGATGTGATGAGTTTGGATTTTCAGAAAGCTTTCAATAAAGTCCTAAATAAAAGGTTAGTATTGCAAAATTAAAGCATATGGAATCGGGGGTAATATATTGCTGTGGATTGAGAATTATGTCCTTATAAAGTTCCAATAGGTTTCATAGAAATCATAGAAACCCTACAGTTCAGAAAGAGGCCACTCGGCCCGTCAAGTCTGCACCGACCATAATCCTACCCAGGCCCTACCCCTAAGTCTATACATATTTTACCCACTAATCCTCTAACCTACACATCTACGGTCAATATAGCATGGCCAATCAACTTAACCCGCACATCTTTGGACTTTGGGAAGAAACCCGAACACCCGGAGGAAACCCACGCAGACATAGAGAGAATGTGTAAACTCCACACGGACAGTGACCCAAGGCTGGAATTGAACCCAGGTTCCTGGGGCTGAGGGCAGCAGTGCCAAGCACTGTGCCACTGTGTAGCCTCATAAATCATGTTGACTTTGCTTAACCCCATTGATATTTTCAAAATGTTCTGTTATCACATGATTTATAATAGACTATAGCATTTTTCTTACTAGTGAAATTAGGTGGGTTGTTCAATGTAATTCCCTGTTTTCTCCCTCCGTTTTTTAAATGACAAAATTACATTTGCCATCCTCCAATCTGCCAAGACTGTTCTGGAATTTATTGAATTTTGGAAGATTTCAAGGAACACATTCATATTTCAATTATTTAGCAGGGACAGAGAGTAGGAGTAAATGGGTCTTTTTCAAAGTGCTAGGCAGAGACTAATAGGGTCCTGTAGAACACAATACTTGGGCCCCAGATATTCACAATATACATCAATGATTTGGACGGGAGAACCAAATGTAACATTTCTAAGTTTGCTGATGACACAATTCTTGGTGGGAACGTGAATAATGAAGAGGATGTTAAAAATCTTCAAGGTGATTTTGACAAGTTGAGCGATGGGCAAATACATGGCAAACGTAGCACTATATGGATAAATGTGAAGTTATCCACTTCAGGCAGTGAAACAGAATGGCTGAGTTTGATTTATATGGTGATAGATTGAAAAATTTGATGTGCAAAGGAAGTTGAGTGTCCTTGTACACCAGTCATTGAAAGTAAACATGGAGCTACAGAAGAAGTTTGAAAGACAAATGGAATGTTGGCCTTCACTAAAAGAGGACTTGAGTACAACTGCGATGATGTCTTGCCGTAGATGTATAGGATTTTAATGAGACCATGCTGGTGTATTATATATAGTTTTGGTGTGCTTATGTAAGAAAGGATGTACTTGTCATAGAAGCAGTGCAATAAATGTTCTCTAGACTGGAATGGCAGGATTGCCAAATGAGAAGTGATTTGGTCGACTGGGCCTGTATTCACTGGAATTTATAAAAATGAAGATTTAATTGAAACATTAAATTCTGACATGGCTGGAAAGACTGGTTATTTCCTCTTCCTGCGAGGTATAGAACAAGCGGTTACAGTCTCAGGATATGGTATAAGCATTTAAAACTGAGATAAGAGAAACTTGTTTACTCAAGTGATGGTGAACCTGTGGAATTCACGACCACAGAAGACCGCAGAGGCCAAACCACTGAGTATATTTTAGAAGGAAATAGATAGATCTCTAGACTCGACAGACATCAAGGGTTATGGGGACAGAGCAGTAACATGGCCCTGAGATAGGGGATCAGCCATGAGCATATCGAATGGTGAAGCAAGCTCAAATGATCAACTGGGCTACTCCTGCTCCTATTTTCTACGTTCTATGAAGCAACTGAAGAAAGTTGGGCCCAGGATACTATCAATTAGCATCTCATTTAAGACCCTAGGGTGAAATCCATCAGGAGTCAGAGACTTGTCAGCTTGCAACTTCAGTTGCTCAGTACTGCTTCCATTAATTGTAATTTCACCAAGTTCATCTCTTTCTTTCACCTCCTGACTTACAATTCTTACTGGAATGTTTCTCGAAACTGCTAAAGATAGAACCAAAATATTTGTTCACTTTCATCCGCCATTTCCATGTTATCTATTGTTAACTCTCTATTCTGTCTCTTCAGAGAACTAGCACTCACTTTAATGACTTTTTCTTTTTAAATACCTGTAGGAACTCCTTTGTCCACATTTCTAGTTATCATAGTTATCGGACAACAAATTTTATGAAATCGGGCATTTTATGAAATTTTATGGAAGCAGACTAAAATTATATTCAGAGCCTCTCCATTAAAAGTCACAAAGAAACAGACACAGACTAACAGGCAAGAGCATGCTTTTAGAATGCAAATGAGGGTTAGCACACAGGGGAAGCTGGTCAGGATGGCATCTACAGGAACTAAATTAAAAAACACATCCTCACCCCCACCAAATCAGCACTTCTAACCCAGTTAAATTACCTATGGAGACACCTAAAGATTAGCATAGCTAAGGAAATATCCCTGGCCTCTCAAACTTCCTGAGAATAATCACACACCCATTGTTCAAACCCTGGAGATTCCAGACCATTAATAACCAATCAGACAAAAACGATTAACACACACATAAAACAATCATCCCAATACTTAAAAATATTGAGACAGGACAGCTAAAGTCGAATACTATAAATAAAGCATTAGCATTTGAATCGCATACTACACCTAAGTTCAGGTATAATTGTAGCCCATTGCGGGTCTTTAGTGTGCTTTCGGGAGAGTTCGATTGTATGTCCTGACTGCACCTTCATTGACGTAAAAGGGAATAAAGCTATGCTGTTATTGAACTACATCCTGGGTCCCTAATTGTTGTTTTGCCCACTTGTGCTAACATCATCTTCTCATACTCTAACTTCTGTCTCCAAATTAACTTTTTCATCATTCTCTGCTGTCCTTTATATACTGGCCAATCATCAGACCTGCTACTGAGAAATTACATGTTTTATTCCTCTTTAAGTTTGATCCTTTCATTAAATTCTTTAGTTAACTATGGGTGGTGGGTCCTCCCCTATGAATTTTTGTTTATAATATAGGTATACATAATATCAGTATTCTTAAATATCCAGTCAAATGTTTGCTATTACTTCTCCATTGATTAATCTTCCAGCCTAGTGTCCTGTTTCACTTAGCTAACTCAGTTTTCCATAGTTGCCCATATTTAAGTTTGAAGTACAAGTCTTAGACCCATCCTTCTCTCTTTACAGCTGGAGGTGCCCTTACTCTGACGTCAACAATTAATCCAGTTACATTACACAATACCACGTGAAATATTGCCTATTCTCTGGTTTGTTCCAGAATATGTTACTCAAAGAAACTATCTCAAAAGATCTGATAATTCCAGTTAATATGAGATTAAAGTCACTAATGATTATTTCCATCCCTTTATCACACACCTAACATTTCTTGTATACTTTGTATGACATTCTGTAAGGGAGTCTGTAGACTTCTTTCTCCTACTGTTCCTCATCTCCACCCAAACTACATTCTGATCTCTTGAAATAACAACATCAACTAGTTTTTATATACCATATTAAACATAATAGAATATTTCAATGCATTCCACAGTGATATTTTCAATCCAATATGAAAGCAGCCTCATAAGAAGATATTAGGACAGATGGTCAAAAACTTGGCCAAAGAGATACTTTTACTCAGAAAGTGAAGGAGAGTGAAATAGAGAGTTTGAGAGAGTATTTAATATTCATGTGCAAATTTTAATATTATTAATGAGCTCAGGGAAGGGGAAAGGCCTGAAGGAGGCAAGCTTGAAGGAGAAGCAGGGCATGGGGAGGTCCATAGCACTGTCTACTCTGCATTGGGGATTGCCAGGGTAGTGATTGGCTGGGGAAATGAGGTGGTGATTAACTGGGTTGGGGGGAGTGGAATCGGGGGTGAAAATTATTGGGGGGATCATAATCAGGGGTGGAAATTGGGGAAACCGTGATGGGGGGGGTTCAGTCAGGGTGGGTGGGAGTGTGATGTCCAGGGGATCGGGGCAGGAATGACAATCTCTCACTACACTGTACACCCATGTGCACGATTAATAGGAAGATGAGGATGCATGCACAATAGCATCCTCTAGCAGTCTGCAGCCAACTTCCCAGTATGAATAGACTCAATGCATTCCCCTTACCAGTCAGAATCACACATGGCCTTCTTTCTTTTTCTAAGTGCAATAAAATAGAAACTGGGAACTCACCCAAAATGTCAAGGCAATTTTCTCCTATTTTCATGCTTGTTCAGCACTTCAATATCTTTTTGTAATGATGCCTCTTTTGGGTTAATTGGTTCTGTAAAATCCTATTTCAATGGAGGCAGTTGATAATTTAAATGACTAGCTACCTCCATGAGCCATGCATGCATGAACCATGGCAGACTCCAGTCCTTCCCCCGTAAAAATAAGTTACACCACTAGGTACAGCATTTAGGTGCCGAAAATTTCCATCCTCACTTGTAGCTAGGATGCCCCAGTGCTACTGAAAGTGAAGAGAGTTATGGCTAGAACACCAAATTCTCCATTCACACTTACAGTGGAGTGGCCACAAACAAGATCAGAGAACCACGCCCAAAACTTGTATGATATTTTTGCCTTAATGGAGAACATCCCCATTCGTCATGGTGAAATTCTAGGCCAAGTTAAAATGGGTTAATGGGCATTGAAGTGCTATGAGTTAATATAGAGGGGCCTTTGGGGTTGGATGGAAGATTATGGATTTGCATGGTGGGTATAAAGGGCCATTGAAGTTGGGTGGAGGGAGCAAGGGTTGGCACGGGTGAAAGAGGAACCATTGGGGTTGGGTAAAGGGGAGAGTTTTCATGTAAGATATGAGGGGCCATTGGGATAGGTGGAGGGACATGGGTTGGCATAGAAGAAAAGGGAAGCAAGTGGGGATGGGTGGAGAAGAACGGGTTGGCATGCAGGGGAAGAGAAACCGTTGGGATTGGTAGAGGTGCTATGAGGGACAATTGGTCTTGAATTGAGAGGCATGGGATAGCATGGCGAGTATGGGGGCAATTGAGGGTGATTGGACAGGCAGGGATTGTCATGGGGGGTATGAGGTCCATTTGAATGGCAGGTGAATGGCAGGCATAAGTTGGCCAGTAAGGCCCTTTGAAGTTATCATCAAACAGTTCATGATCTCTGAGGGATCATGAACATGAATCCTTAGGATACTGGCCCAACTCCATGGAAAATGCAGAGGGCTGGGAAATGCCAACCTCTGCTTTGGAGATGGTCAGGTTGGGAGCTTCTGCATGAATGAAAGTTGGAGTACCAGCACTGGAGACTAGAATCGCATTATTGGGTCTTGTCTGCCATTTTTAAAGTTCAAGGGAGTGTCTCTGACTGCAAAATTCCAGCTTATTAAATGGTGCATAACAGCACTGATATCAGACAAAGTCTCTCATTGAGCACCAAATTATGTAGGTAATACAGGTAATTCCTTAGAAGAGATGAGAGATAAAGATACAAAGAAGTTTAGGGAGATAATTCCTGTGATTATAATATAAAAGCTGAAGGCATGTGCAATGGTGAAGAGCTGAAGACTATCAGGGATGCACAAGAGACCAGAATTGAAAAAAACAGAATAGTGTACATGCTGCGATGATGGTAAAGTCTGGTGTTGGTGGAATGTGTGTGTGTGTGTGTGGGGTGGGGGGGGGGGGGGGTGGCGGTTTGATGGCGGAGTGTGTGGACAAAGTATGCAGGCACAGGGTGAAGACATGTGTGGGGATGTGGCAGCACAGTATGCAGACAGGGGACGCTGAAGTATGTGAGCAGGGGGTAGTCGAATGTGTGGAGGGGCAGTGGAGTGTTGGGGTCGTGTGTAGAGGTGGAGACAGGTGGCAGAGTATGAATTGGGGGGAGGGGGAGGATGGTGGTGGGGTTAGGTGTAGAGTGTGTGGGGGGGTGGAATCAAATACCAGAGTGTGTGGGGGATGGAGTGCCTGGGAGGCTGGAGTGTTGGGGAGTGAGCCTAGTCTGTATAATGAAGACCGAAGGAATTTACAGAGATGGAGGAGAGAGAGGCCATGGTGGAATCTAAACACAAGTTTTAGAATTTAAAACTTGAAATGTTATTGGATAGCAATTGTATGCTGATGGGTATTAAATATTTCTTTTCTGGAACAAAAACTTTCATTAAATAGTCGAAAAGATTTTCAAATAACATTTTAAAGTATGTTTGACTGCCACAAAAGTATAATGTGATTTCAGTCCAAATCTCTCTACGCTTTGTGAGAAAAAGGATACCTTGGAAATAGCTTTGAGTAGTTGTACAAGTGGTGACAGACTGCTGAGACTTCCACAGTTGCTGTGACTCAGAAGCCCTGAAGATGATTCAGAGCCAGATTTTGTTCCTGAAATAACGCTGAGCTCAGAATTCCTGTGTACGTAAATCCCCAATAATTTGCATTGTGGAATGGATACTCTATGAATTGTGAATCACTGGAAGATTGTGATAGCTTTTTGAAAATGGCATCTACCATCAACCTCCCCATGAGTTACAAGAAATGGTTCCACTTGCACAATACTTGACAATTGAACTCAGTACAGAAAGTATCTTTTTAATGAAAGGTCATATTTGAATTTATGCAATCTTATTCCAATACATTTTTGGTGGAGGTTTTTTATAGTTTTATTTATTGTTGTTCTTTTCTTTTCTGTTGTTTTTTTTCTCTCTCTTCTCTCAACTTATGTCTTTCTGTTATTCCCCTGTACTTCCCTAATACTGAAATCTCCTTGGTTAAGGAGGCACACGACTGTTGCCTTAGTTCCTCTGTAGCTCTCAGGATACTGTTATCATGTTGGACTTCCGACAATTGGCAGTACACCACACTTTTGAACTCATGGGTGAATGAAAACTCTAATCAAGTGGACACATTGTGAGACGCCTTGCTCCATCAATGTAAGCTTTGAGGAGGTAAACATTTCCATTCTCAATGATTAAAATTAGCTTGCAGGACTTTTGATCAGCTCTCAGTCCCACAAATATTTACCCTGTCACATAGTTAATCCTTCTGTATTCCTGTTATTTTCCCTCATCAAACTGGTATTAGTCATCACAAGCCTATCTCAAACACAGGCAGTGGGCCATATGACTGATGTAACATTTTCAATGTGCTCTGGAAAATCCAGATGTGATAATGGTAATTAGCTGTCTCGCTCCACAGTCTCAATACTTACTCATGTGGGCTGCAATTATTGGTATGTGGGTGGGTGGAGGTGCTACAACATTTATCTCTTAATTATTATCTTATAATGGTGGATTTTATATGCACTTGGCTGATTTTCTAATTAGAAATGTTATTGAAGAACACCTGCCAGCTGTAAACAGCTTCCATCAGACCAGAAATAAATCAATGACAGAAACCAGGAGCTTGTTTAGATGCTGGTTTTTCCTACAAGTAGAGCACGTCATTTTTTTTTTGTGTGTCCCCATTCCTCACTATTCAAACCATTTTAAAACTACCAAACTGAAGACATCTCCAACACAGTAGGAAAGATTTTTGTCAGGCCGATAGAACCATAGCAACCCTACAGTGGAGAAGGAGGCTAGTCAACCATTGAATCTGCACTGACTCTCCAAAAAGAGCATTCTACCCAGGTTTAACCCTCTGCCCTATCCCTGTAACCCTGTGTATTTATCATGGCTAATCCATGCAGCCTGCACATCTTTGGATACTAAGATTCAATTTTTTTTAACTTTGAATTGTGAGAGGAAACCCACACAGACACAGGGAGAATATGCAAACTTCACACAGTCAATTGAACCCAGGTCCCTGACGCTGTGAAGAAGCAGTGATAACCACTGTGCCACTGTTAGTGTAGAACAACAAAAGCATATGTTAACCAGTAAGAAATATTTTGTTGAATTTTATTCTTTGTTCCAGAGAGGTGGAGATGAAGTAGATCAGGGATCTGACTTGTCTCTATAATGCTGCCCAGCAATTCCAGGAATATTTGTGGCTAATAAATAAAACTTTAAACTAGAGATCCAATATAGTTAGAATGCACTTGCTGCTATATATACAGCTGACTAAATGTGTGTCTTTTAGTGGAATTGCCATCATGGATATGCAAAATGAAGAGAAGTATTTGCAGCCTGTGAATGATTGAATGTGCAGGCTGGGAAAATGTTTGCAGAAGCGAGCTTAGTGGAAGCATGGTATCATTTGACATTGGAAAAAGAAATCTATTCTTAACATTATTGTGGGAGTTTACACAGCAAAATGGAACTTAATGATAGAATTTGTTATTTATGCACATTGGCCACTACATTTTCCAGGACTTCAAATGCAATTTATTGGCTAAATTCCGAGGAAAAGAAAGACAGTATTCAAATGCAATTTCTCTCTCATGGGAAGGATGTTGAGGTGCTCCAATAGGTTGCAGTCTCTAAAAGGAATTGCACCTATAACTATAAATACACTACCATAGTTTGGCTTTATCTGATTCTGATAAAACATTACTGACTTGAAACATTAAGAAGTCTCACAACACCAGGCTAAAGTCCAGCAGGTTTATGTGGAATCACGAGTTTTCGGAGCTCCTTCATCAGGTGATGTCGATTCTAGAGATGAACCAGAAAATTGCAGACTGATGAGTCTCAGGTCAGTGATAGGGAAACTATTAAAGAAAGTCTGAAGGACAGAATTTATATCCACTTGTAAAGGCATGGGTTTCCAGAATGTGCAGTGGATCTTGCCCCTTCTCCCCACCTTGCTCCCTTGACTGTGCCAGGCTGGCAGTGCCCAAGGGGCATCATCCCCAGCCCTGCCCTCCCATGGAGTGCCTAAATGACCTCTACCCCATCAGTGCGGTGATTACATTTGTGCCCCTTGATGGAGATCAGCTATGATCCCTGCTGGTGGGAACCTTTATCGGAAGAGGGGGAGATACTGGTGAGCCCATCCTTGGCTCTCTAACCATCTGGGCGGCATGGTATTAGAATGCTTATCCTGCTGATTCACAGCTATAGACCTGGGTCACTGTCTGTGTAGAGTTTGCACATCCTTCTCATATCTGTATGGGTTTCCTCCAGGTGCTTCACTTTTCTTCCACAAAGATGTGCAGGTTAGGTTGATTGGCCGTGCTAAAAATTGTCCCTTAGTGTCGAGAGACATGTAGGTTAGAAGGATTAACGGGTAAATATTGTAGGGATATGTGGGGTAGGGCCTGGGTGGGATTGTGGTCAGTGCAGACTTGTTGGGCCAAAAAGCCTCCTTCTGCATTGTAGGATTTCTATGATTCTAATCAGATTGAAATTGCAATTCCAATATGGTAACCAACCTTGCATTGATTTCCGACCGGCGGCCGATAATGTTGAAAAACATTCTCTGGAGACTTGTGATCAGCTGGACGCCCGCCATGAGTCCCACTTCAGGCTCCCCTGCTGATGTCTCAAGCCCGCTACGCTACTTGAGCAGCACAGGGAGTCAGGAGAATCCTCCAACATCATTCACTCAAAGGATGGTGGAGAATCTGGAATGCACTGCCTGGGAAGGTAGTGGAGGCTGGAAACCTTACAACCTTTAAAAAAATAATTAGATGAACACTTGAAATATCATAACATTCAAAGTTATGGAACAAGTGTAAGAAAATGGGATGACTGCATCATTAGTGGTAATTGTTGTCCATGCAAATTCAATGGGCCAAAGGACCTTTCTGTGCTGTGCAATTCCAAGAAGTGCAATGACCTCTTGGTTAAGTTCAGCGAGTACATCTTCATTTTATTTATGTTGATGATCTAGACTTGGATGCATAGCACACCATTTCAAAATTTGCAGAGGACACAAACTTGCAAGTATTATAAACTAATAAAGATGATGATAAATGTCAAGAGGACAAGAGGCTGTTGAAATGGGAGAATGTGTGGCAGATAAAATTTAATGTAAAGAAGTGTGAACTGAGTCGTTTTGATCTATGGAGGAGGGATTTGAAGGCACTGTTGCTAAGTTTGTAGATGACACAAAGATAAGTAGAGGGACAAGTAGTATTGAGGAAGCAAGAGTTGCAGAAGGACTTGGACAGTTTAGGGAAGTGGGCAAAGAAGTGGCAGATGAAATACAATAAAGAACAAAGAACAATACAGCACAGGAAACAGGACCTTTGGCCCTCCAAGCCTGTGCTACTAATTGGTCCAACTAGACCATCCATTTGTTCATCCACATGGGCTGTGGATGAACAGCCCAATCTGTTCATGTGGCTATCCAGATAAGTCTTAAATGATCCCAGCACATCCACCTCCACTATCCTGCTTGGCAGTGCATTCCAGGCCCCCACCACTTTCTATGTAAAATACGTTCCTCTGATATCTGAGGGACCTTGCCCCCTTCACCTTAAGCCTGTGACCCCTTGTGATTGTCACATCCAACCTGGGATAAAGCTTCTCACTGTTCACTCTATCTATACCCTTCATAATTTCATACTCCTCTATTAGGTCTCCCCTCATTCTCCATCTTTCCAGTGAGAACAACCCCATTTTACCCAATCTGTCCTCATAGCTAAGACCCTCCATACCAGGCAACATCCTGGTAAACCCTTCTGTACTCTCTCCAAAGCTTCCACGTCCTTCTGGTAGTGTGGCAACCAGAACTGGAAGCAATACTCCTAATGTGGCCTAACCAACATTCTATACAGTTGTAACATCAGACGCCAATTTTTATACTCCATGCCCCATCTTATAAAGGCAAGCATGCTATACGCCTTCTTCACCACCTTCTCTACCTGTGATGCCACTTTCAAGGATCTGTGATCTGTGTGTCAATACTCTTGATGGTCCTGCCATTTATTCTATAGCTCCCCCCCTACATTAGTTCTATCAAACTGAATCACTTCACATTTATCTGGATTAAATTCTATCTGCCATTTCTCCACCCAGTTTTCCAGCCTATCTATATCCTTCTGTATTCTCTGACAATGTTCATCACTATCCGCAAGTCCAACCATCTTTGTGTTGTCCGCAAACTTACTGATCACACGAGTTACACCTTTTTCCAATCATTTATATTCATCACAAATAGCAGAGGTCCCATTACAGAACTCTGTGGAACAGATCTCCAGCTGGAAAGAGACCTTTCCACTGCTACCCTCTGTCTTCTATGGCCAAGCCAATTCTCCACCCATCTAGCTACCTCACCTTTTGTATGAAAAAGTGTGAGGTTCTGCACTTTGGAAGGAGGAATAAAGGTGTCGACTATTTTCTAAATGGGAAAATGCTTAGGAAATCAGAAATATAAAGGAACTTGGGAGTCATTGTTCAAGATTGTCTTAAGGTTAACGTGCAGGTTCAGTCAGCGGTAAGGAAGGCAAAGGCAGTGCTAGCATTCATGTCAAGAGGGCTAGAATACAAGAGCAGGAATGTACTTCTGAAGCTGAATAAGGCTGTAGTCAGACCAAATTTGGAGTATTATGAGCAGTTTTGGGCCCCATATGAAAGGAAAGATGTGCTGGCCTTGGAAAAGATCCAAAGGAAGTTCACAAGAATGATCCTTGGAATGAAGAGCTTGTTGTATAAGGAACGCTTGAGGACTCTGTACTCGTTGGGAATTTAGAAGGATGAGGGGGGATCTTATTGAAACTTACAGTGGACTGCGAGGCTTGGATAGAGTAGATATGGAGGGAATGTTTCCACTAGTAGGAAAAACTGGAACAGAGGGCACAACTTTAGACTAAAGGGACGATCCTTTAAAACTGTGAATCTGTGGAACCTTTTGTCACAGAAGGCTGTGAAGGCCAAGTCATTGAGGGTCTTAAAGATAGAGATAAATAAGTTCTTGATTAATAAGAGGATCAGGGCTTACTGGGAAAAGGCAGGAGAAGGGGGATTAGAAAACAATCAGCCATGATTGAATGGAGAAGCAGATCCATCAGGAACGAGTGGCCTAATTCTGCTCCTATGGTCTGATGTGAAACAGTAAAAACAGGGTAGAATTCTAAATTGGGTGTGGAAGCAGAGGGACTTGTGGATAAACATACCAATTCATCAAGGCAGATTGAAAAGGCAGTTAATAAAACAGACAGGATGCTGAGCTTTATAAATTGTGGAATATAGTATGAAAACAAGGATATTATGACAAATTTGGAGAAAAAGTTGGTCTCAATTCGGCACACTTGCACTTTAGAACAGGTGTATAGACTTTGGAGAGGATCCAGAAAAGATTCAGAAAAATGTTTCCCAGGATGAATTGTGGTGGAGGCTGGCTCAATCGAGGCGCTCAAGAGGACATTAGGTGATTATTTGAATAGAAACAATGCACAGGGATTATGGGGAAAAGGGAGGGGATGCAAGTTTAGAGAGTTAGTGCAGACACATTGGCCAAATATCTTCTTTCTGCACTGTAACGTTGGAAAGCTGAGGCTGCTTTCCGTGGTGAAATGAGGTTTAAGAGGAGATTTGGTAGAAGATTTAAAGACATGAGGAGTCTGTGCAGGATAGACTGAGAGAAACTGTACCCATAGGTGAAACTATCAAGGAACAAAAACAATGAGCGGAATTCCCCCAAGACCCTACTGGTGCGGCTCAATGGGGAGGAGGTAAGGCTGGGGCCAAAGTTCACTTTCATTCCAGTGTGAAATGATGGGGGGATCTTTCAGTATTGCCTGCTGTGATAGAATGTGGTTCCTTCCACAAGCTGATGTGAAACTGACTTGCATCCCATTAGATGAAGGCCTGACTGAGATCTTACCCCGCCATACTTGATTGTTCACAGTGTCAGCAGAAAGAAAATACCAGTCCCAAACACATCTGGATCAATGTGGTGTGAAAAAGATAGAGTATGCAGTGCAGAGGATGGAGCATCATCTGTGTGATATCTCCTTGAAATCATTTCCATGGGAATTCTCCAAACAGCAAGCTTGCACACCCTTTTGATGCTCTTCCAAGGGCCTCAACATTGGATCGGGCCTGCTTCCAAGGACTTTGCCAAGGGACCAGATATTTCAGCTACAGGTGGAAGATAGCGTAGCAGGAGGTACTGTTGAGTGAAAGCCTAGTGGTGTGGGGCTGGTTCGGGTGCTGGAAATAGCAGATGGAACAGAGGGACAGCAGGGCCGGTGTAGGAGGTAGGTGGGTGCTTTATGTCCAGTTCTAAAGAGACATGGGGGACTGTCTTGGAGTACTTGGAGTACTGCGTCCAGTTCTGGTTGCCGTACTACCGGAAGGATGTGGAGTCCCTGGAGAGAGTGCAGAGGAGATTTACCAGAATGCTGCCTGGTATGGAAGGGCTGTCTTACGAGGAAAGGTTGAATGCACTGGGGTTGTTTTCCCTTGAAAGACGTCGGCTGAGAGGGGATCTATTAGAGGTATATAAGATTATGAGGGGTATAGATAGAGTAAATGGTGGTAAGCTTTTTCCACCATTAGATTCGGATAGAACGAGGGGTCACGGCCTTAGGGTGAAGGGGGCTATGTATAAGACTAATATTAGAGGGCATTTTTTCACACAAAGGGTAGTGGGGGTGTGGAATGCACTACCGAGTAAGGTGGTGGGAGCAGGCACGCTAGGGTTGTTTAAGGGTCTCTTGGACAGCCACATGAGCGGTCTGCAGATAGAGGGATATAGGAGGACTGTTTAAATACTTTAATTGTTTCCACAGGCTATTCGGTCCACCTTGTTGACCGACAAGGTGCATGCATTCGGCAGGTCGTGCGAGGGCTGCTCCTGGAGGTTACTTCAGGAGTGGCCTAGTGCTTCATGTCGTTAGTGTATGCTTAAACTGGACCATCAGATGGGCAACATGACAGCTCAGAGACTATCGCTGTTGCTGTGCAGACACATGGATTTGGGCCTGTGTCTGCGGGAGTTTGCATGCGTTCTCCCCATGGTTGCGTGGGTTTTCTCCGAGTGCTCCGGTTTCCTCCCACATCCCAAAAATGTGCTCTTAGGCTGATTGGGTAACAAATTGTCCCTATATTGGTCTCTACATGTCATTAAGACGTTAGGATGGCAGCGCTGGCTCGTTGGGCCGAAGGGCCTGTTTCCCGTGCTGTGTTGTTCTTTGTTTTTTGTTTGTTGTCAGGTGTGAAAGTTCTCTGCCAAAACCAGGAACTTACTACAACACCTCTAATAGTACTTCTGAAGCCTTTGTAAGAGCATGAATTATTCTAAATGGTTGAGTGTCTGGTCCTATAAATAACATTATTTCTGCCCCCCTTTTTGCAGCTGAATCAATTTCTTTGGTGTTTGTCCATTGAGTGAACCCTCATGTTCCAAATTTGCAAATCAGTTGATAAGATTAAGTGACTTGACAACAGCACCAGTTAGAAGACATTCCCACTGCAGGGGATGCCTGCGGTGCTCCACTGTGAGAGGCTTCTGTCTCCATTCTGATCTGAATTGCAGGTCCTCAAATCTCTTACAGGAGGAGGTCTTGTGATGCAGTGAGTAATGTCCCTAACTCTGTGCCAGAAGCACCTGGTTCGAGTTCCACCGCAGGACTTGATGTTCAAGGAAGATACATTCATAGGATGACCAAAGGGTTGAATATCAACCTGCAAATTCTTCCAACATGTCACTAGCTAGCGGTAAGAATGGGAAAGACTCCTGGTCAGTTATGTTTGATGTAGCATGATGTAGCATGTCACCTTTATGCAGCAAGCTATGTAAGCCTTAGTATCAGTCTATTCCAGTAAAAACTAGCCTTGGAAACAGATGAAAGTCTGCCTTAATGCATCACTAAATGCTGGAAGAGAGTTGGAATGGAATAGTTCTGAGAGGGAATTGATTCTAAGCATTAAGAGGCAACCAGAAGAACTGTCCTAATCTTTTATCAGTTTTAACAACAATTGACAAACTGGCAATGAGTTTCTCAGACAATTTGCTCTGAATGCAGTCACTGCTGGGATTTTACCTTCTCAATGTCAAATCAGATAATACCTTTGCACTTATTGTTTAAAAATAGAGCTCTCTTTTCAGAGGATTGTATTGTCTTATACATGACACCACAAGACAAATAAAAATGCTGCAGATTTGGGAGGATCCAGTTTGTTTTGCAATAATTGAGTGTGCCTTAATTTCAATGATAGAAATGTGCTACAGGCCAATCAGAAAAAAATGGGTTTGTGCTTTGAGTGTGGTGCTTATCACAACTAAATGAAAAAATTCCAACAATGATCAAAAGATGAATCGATCTTTTCCTCTCACATGTAAATTGGCTCACTGTACAGCATCAGCCATGCCTGATTTTTATTTCAGATTTTCGGAATTATAATTATGTAGTTGCAAAAAAAGGCAGATGCTAAACACCAGATCTCACAAATATAACATACTGCTATGCTGTTGGCTAGTTGATATTAGCTAATAGAAATTTGTGTACAGAAGATGAGATTGCTCCTCATATTTCAAAGTTGTTTAAAGCAGTAAGGAAAACTCAAATTAAGCAATGCAAAACGCACAGCCAAATAGGAATTAACTGCTCAGAGAAAAAAAAATCCATTAAGCAATACACAAACATATGGATTAGAACAAAGAAAAGTGCAGCATAAGAACAAGCCCTTCGGCCCTCCAAGCCTGTGCTGATCACGATGCCCTAACTCAACTAAAAAAAACTTTTTGCCCTTACTTGAACCATATCCCTCCATTCCCTCCCTATTCATGTGCCCCACATGTGGGAGAACACCACTCAAACTCTCCAGCCTACTCACTGCACATTCAATAAGATCATGGCTGACCTAATTGTAACCTCCCACCTACCTCTAATAACCTTTTGATTCCCTGCTTGTAAAGAATCTATCCAACTCTGCCTTAAAAATTAACCGAAGAGTTTTAAGAAAGGTAGTTCCAAAAAACCATAGAATCCCAACAGTGCAGAAGAGGCCAATTGGTTCATCAGATCTGCATTGACTCTGAGAGACTATCTTACCCAGGTCCACCCCTTCACCTTATTCCCATTACCACAGCCAATTCACTTAACCTTTATCATTGGACACAAAAGGGAGAATTTAAGGTGACCACTCCAACTAACCTGTATTTAGATTGTGGGAGAAAACTGAACAACCTGAAGGAAACCTACACTGAAATGGGGAGAATGTTCAAGTTTACCAAAGCTGGAATCAAACTAGGTCCCTAACGCTGTGAGACAGCAGTGCTAACCATTGTGTTACTGTGCGTCCCCAAAAGATTCACCATCTTCTGAGGGAAAAAGTTTCTCCTCATCTCTGCCACACCTTTGTCCCCTCCACTGCATCTCTCCCGGCCACCGTCCTCTCTCGTCCCTCCACCTCCACTCCCTCTTGTCCCCTCCTGTCCCCCCTGCCGCCCCCTCTCTCTCCCCCGTCCCTCGCTCTCACTGCTGCCACTCCTTTCCTCCCTCCCCCTCTCTCCCTGCTCCCTTCCTCCCTCCCCTTCCTCTCTATCTCCTCCCTTTTTCTCTCCCCTCTCTATCCCTCCCCTCTGCCTGCCCCTCTCCCCGCCTTCCCTCTCTCTCTCTGTTCTTTCTCCCTCCCTCTCTACTCCCCCTCTCCTCCCCCTTTCCACCTCCTCTGCTGCCACCCCCTCTTTTCCCCCTGCTGCTACCCCCCCTCTCCACACCCCGCTACCAACTCCTGCTGCCTCCCTCTCTTTTCTTGCTGCCACCCCCCTCCTCCCTTTCTGCTGGCCTCCTCTCTCCCCCCCACACTGCCTGTCTCCTCTCTCCTGCTGCCCCCTCCCTCATCTCCTGCTACTCCTTGCTCTCTACCTCCCACTGCCTACCTCTTTCTGCTACAGTTCCCCTCTCTCTCCCTACTGTTGCCCTCTCTCTCCCTGCTGTTGCCCTCTCTCTCCCTGCTGTTGCCCTCTCTCTCCCTGCTGTTGCCCTCTCTCTCCCTGCTGTTGCCCTCTCTCTCCCTGCTGTTGCCCTCTCTCTCCCTGCTGTTCCCCTCTCTCTCCCTGCTGTTGCCCTCTCTCTCCCTGCTGTTCCCCTCTCTCTCCCTGCTGTTGCCCTCTCTCTCCCTGCTGTTGCCCTCTCTCCCCTCCGGCTGCTGCCTCTCTTTCTCCTCTCACTGCTGCCCCCTGTCTCCCCTCCCATTGCTGCGCCCTCTCTCCTTCCGCTGTCAACCCCTGCTGCCGCTTCCTACTGTTCCCCTCCGCTGCCCTGTCCCTCCCCCCCACTGCCGTCTCGCCCCCCCCCCCCCCCCCGTTCCCCCTACTGCTGCCCCCTTTACCCTCTCTGCCACCCCTCTCTCTCCCTTTGCCCACTCTCTCACCCCTGCCCCATTCCAATTTTACTCATGTTACATCTCTCACCCCACTGCAACCAGTGAAACTCAAGGTTTTCCCATGACGTTGCCTTTTGTGCTCTTTCACTGTTTATTAGCTGTGTAGCTTCCCCACACCGTACATCTCTGAAGCTTCTCTCTCTTTGTGTGCTGTTTTAACTCGTTTCTCTGCCTCTCTCTACGTTGTTCCTCTTCTGTAAGAATGGCGACTCACTTCTTGCTCTTTGGCAGTAATGTTCTAATAGTCTCATCTGCTTTGACAAAGGGTCATCTGGACTTGAAACGTCAGCTCTTTTCTCTCCTTACAGATGCTGCCAGACCTGCTGAGATTTTTCAGTGTTTTCAGATTCCAGCATCCGTTATAATTTGTTTTTAATTTAAAGGTGATGTTGCTCCCATGCATCTGCTGAACTTCTTCTAGGTTTGGAAGGTGCTGCTGAAGGAGCTTCGGTGAGTTGCTGCAATGCATCTTGTAAATAATACGCCGTGCTGCCACTGTGTATTGTTGGTGGAGGAAGTGAATGTTATGTTGGGATGGGTGGGGGACATGAATTAGCATCTTTGTGTATGGAGTGAGGGGCTGTGATGATGAGGACTTAGTGAGTTAAAAGTTATTTAACAGATACTTAGATGGGCACTTGAACAGAATGGGAATGGAGGGATGTAGAAAATTGATTTAAAATAGGGATCATGAGCCTTGGGACTTCCCTAGGAAATGTGTAAATTGTCGATGATATTGATGTATTTGTTTTATCCTACAGGTACTTCGGTCCACCTTGTTGTCTAACGAGGGGCATACACGCGATGGGTCATGAGAGGGCTGCTCTTGGATCTTTTTCGAGAGTATTCTAGTGCTTCACATCGTTAGTGTACGCTTGACCTGGACCATTTGATGGGCAACACGACAGCTCAGTGACTATCGCTGTGCTGTGCAGATACATGGATTTGGGCCTGTGTCTGTGGGAGTTTGCGCATTCTCACCGTGCTTGCGTGGGTTTTCTCCGGGTGCTCCGGTTTCCTCCCACATCCCAAAGATGTGCTCTTAGGCTAATTGGCAGAACAAATTCTCCCTAAATTGTCTCAAATTTGGTTTTTAATCCATAGATCTATAAACGTAGACAGGGATCATGAGTAGAAGTGGGAACATTGAGGTGGCAGCGCAGGCTCGTTGGGCCGAAGGGCCCGTTTCCTGTGCTGTTTTGCTCTTTGAGATATCTGGGACGAAGTTCCAGAGGACCACATTCAACCTTTTAATCTTGGCACTTGGCAGAACATGTGGCTGCTTCCAATCTGCGTCCAGGTTTGAATCCATCCTGAGCCTGCAATCGTCTCAGAACAAGTATCCTGCTGAGGCGGGTGTGATGATCTAGGAAACTTCCCAACTCACATCTTCTGATTTGGGACTGAAAATCCAGGTGATAGTTCAAGTGATCAAGTAAAGACAACATTACATCGGGACATCTTGAGGTTCTGTACAGCACTGTAAGTAACGAGGATTTAGCAGTTTTATGGTGTGCAGTTTCCTATTGACATATCCACCAAATTGGTACGAATGATTGACGCAGACAACCATGCCGGAGAGTGGCGACTCGGGGATTTTCACAGTAACTTCATTGCAGTGATAAGCCTACTTGTGACACCAATAAATAAACTTGTTAAAAACTCAGAAACTTATCCAGCAGGCTTGTTTAAAAGAGATTTAAATATGTAATGAAATCTTGAGCAACTTAGAGTGGTGAGCTCTTAGCATGTTATGAGGTTCCCAGCAGGATAAGTAGATGTATTACTGGATTTTATTATTCATTTGTGCTATCCAAAAAATAATTGCCAAGTTATCTGACTCCTGGGTGTTTAGTCCTTAATCACTGAGTATATGATGCTAAGAATTGCTGCTGCAGTTGGTAATCAGAGAGAAAGATCCCTAGGCGGTGAAAATCTGGTCTTTTGCTTTGTGTCTGGCCATTCTCTAGTTGAACCAATACACATATAAGTAGATTGGCAATAATAGAATCTCTACAGTGTAGAAGGAGGCAATTGGGCCCATCAACTCTGCACCAATTCTATGAGTAAACCTGCACATTTACCCACCCCCCCCCCATGATGTGGAGATGCCAGCGTTGGACTGGGGTAAACACAGTAAGAAGTTTTACAACATCAGGTTAAAGTCTAACAGGTTTATTTGGTAGCAAATGCCATTAGCTTTTGGAGTGCTGCTCCTTCATCAGGTAAGTGAGAGTTTTGTTCACAAACAGGGCATATAAAGACACAAACTCAATTTACAGAATAACAATTGGAATGCAAATCTTTACTGCTAATCAAGTCTTAGAGGTACAGACAATGTGAGTGGAGAGAGCATTAAGCATTGATTAAAGAAGTGTGTATTGTCTCCAGACAGGACAGTTAGTGAGATTTTGCAAGTCTAGGCAAGTCGTGGGTTATAGATAGCGTGACATGAACCCAAGATCCTGGTTGAGGCCATCCTCATGTGTACGGAACTTGGCTATCAGTCTCTGCTTTGCAAATCTTCACTGTTTTGTATCGTGAAAGCTGCCTTGGAGAATGTTTACCTGAAGGTCAGAGGCTGACTGCCTGTGATGATTTGCCTGGAAATTTGGAAATGTTTCAATCCTCTATGAATAACTTGCAGAGCAAACTCGAGCTAAAATCAAATAAAAAGAGTTGGTATATGTTTACACACACACACCCCTGCAAGCGGGGCTATGCGACATCCATTCCTTTATCATCCATACAATAATCAGGTGATACAGGGGGTAAAAGAAGAGGATTCAGGGCACGACCGCTATACAAATACAAGTTATGCGTTTACATGAATCCAGAGTCTTGCTTCAAAAGTCTAATGGGGAAAAGCACATGGAGCAAAATGATCTTGGAGGCATGAGTTTCAATGTTCTAGTACTTTGCTATTTTGATGAGGGTCCGTGTTCTTTCTGCTTGTTGGTATACAGCACAGTTGTTGCCTGCAATCATGTTCTGGTCAGAGGTCCAGCAGTAACTGACCATAACGTCGAAAGACTGTTTAGTTAAAGGAACTGAGTTTCTTTGCATCCTCCTCACAACTCACACCCAGATTTGTGTCATCAGCAAACTTGGAAATGTTATACTTGGTCTTCTCATCCAGGTCATTTGTATATATTGTGAACAGCTGAGTCCCAAGCACTAATCCTTGCTGTTATGGATTGGAGAGTGATTCAATGTGGCTTGAGTCAACAAAGGTTTTATTACCAACAACGAGGTCAGACTGAATCACAATGTGATTGTTCTACTTGGCTCCCTGGCTCCAACTGTGATATTTTCCTCCACTAGTGGTAGTCACCCACCTGCCAATCGGCTCAGCTTCCCAACATGACAATCCGGAAGTTCTAGTGCAATCATTTGGTCCTCAGAAAACACCCAGCTTAAAGGGCCATGCTCTTGGAGGAACAAAGAACAGGTTCATGAAGCACATAATAGGCTTGAAATAAAAAGGGTAACAGATAGAACCATTGGAAAACTTATTAAAGGTTTAATCGGTCTGGAGATTTCCGGCCAATAGTAGTGCCTCAGTTCAGTGATAGATCCTTCCAAATTTAAAGGAGCTGAGGGGACAGATGAAAAAGGCACATTTATTAATTATGGATCTCGTAGCTCTTCGGCAGCTTCTGACTCCTCAGTTTCTGCAACTATTGGTTGCTCCAGTCCCACATTCGCCGCCAAAATCCCAGTAACTAGCTCTGGCATCCTTGAGCCATCTGCAGGAGTCATTTGTCCCTGTATCCGTAACTATTCTCCTCTTTAGTTGGTCCACGTGCTGTCAGAGCCGAAGGCCCTGTAATTCCAGAACGTAGGAGATCGGCCCTGTTCTCTCCACGCTTTTACCAGCCACCCAGGCCGAGCCTGATGTAAAATTTCTTTCCAAGACTGCATCCTTCATTTTAAACAGGCTGGGTGAAATTCTCTGGCCTCTTAGCCATATGTTTCCACCATATAGTGGAAGGCAGCATGCTGTTTGTTAGGAGCTGTCAATGGGATTTCCCATTGAAGTCACCCCCCCATGCTGGTGAGGGTGCGGTGCTGGAGGGCCTTGAGAATTCCACTGGAGTGAGTAACCAGAGAATTCTGGCCTCTGTTTTCTCTTCCTGAGTAATGATTTTTCCTTCTGAAAGGCTTCCTTGCCATCCACCTTCCATGCCAAATTTGGGAATATCATGTCTAATCGTGTTCGTAAACAGTAGCCCATCAGTAACTGGACTGTTGTGACCCCTGTGGTCACATTGGGATTGTGTTGTAAGACAATAAGTAACTGGTTATACGTAAAGGAAAAAGCCTATTTAATTTTTTTTTTAATGATGACTTGAATGTTTGTACTGCATACTCTGGCAAACCATTTGATGCTAGGTGGTAAGGTGTCAAACTCACATGGCAAATGCCATCGGACTGGAGAAATCTTTGGGATTCTTCCACTGCGAATAATCCAATGTCGCCACATCTGTGGTTAACACTGCTGCCTCACAGCACCATGGACCTGGGTTCAAAGCCGGCCTCGGGTCACTGCCTGTGCACAGCATGCACATTCTTCCCATGTCTGCAAGGGTTTCCTCCGGGTGCTCTGTTTTCCCCCCACAGTCTGAAGGTGTGCAGGTTAGATTGATTGACCACGTTAAAGTGACTGTAGTGTTAGGGGGTTAGGAGGGTAAATATGTGGGGTTACGGGATTAGGAAATGGGTGAGATTGTGGTTGGTAGGCTCGAGGGGCTGAGTGGCCTCCTTCAGCACTGTAGGCATTCTATGATTCTGGAATGCCATGGATAGAGAATATCTTCTTTAACTTGTCAATGGCCATGGCTATGAAGACTTTATCAAATGTATCATCTAACTGCTGTTCTTTATTCTTTGTTCTTTGTTTGTTCTAACTACTTAGAGTTTGCAGCTACTGATGTCAGAAACGTATGACCCATAAATGGCCCAGAAAAATCAATATGGAGCCTTGCCCATTGTTAACTAGGCCATGGATGCAAATTCACTGGTGTTAATCAACAGGGGCATTGACTAACCATCTTTTCAATTTCTTTTTTAATGTCTAGCCACTACACATAACTCCTGGATAAGGCCTTCATTCCATTTAAACCTGGATGAGGAACTTGTAACAGGAGTCATCTCCCCTGGGATGGGACTTTGACTCTAGCCCCCTACAGTAACATCCAGTCTTCACAGGTTATTTCTGCCCTTTGACTTTGGTAGGCTTTTAACAATTCTGACTTCTCATATCGCCACACTTGCATGACCATCGTTTTTTACTATCACTTTCTATCCACAACTTTGTGTGTTTAGCCGACATTGATAAGGTCTCTACCAGATGAAATGCCAGTAGGATCTCTTGAGGAGTTGGTGGGGATGCTCCTGTGTGTGGCAAAGACAACCAGCTAAGTGCATCTCCATGTGAATCTGTATCCCGGAGTGATGCTGAAACTGTAAGTGCTAACAAAATAGTCCAGCTTAGCTCCCTTTGCAAAGACACTTGATGGCATTGGCTTATCTTCTCTCAATAAAGCTGAAAAAAGACTTGTAGTCAGTAACTATTCTAAAACATTGGTGATGAATATACTGATGAAACGTTTTGACCAAACTTTCTTTATCTGCTTGGGAGTCTTTCTTCTCCATGAATGGCGAGGTTCTAGATGCAAACGCAATGGGCCTTTCTACTCCATCAGACATCTATTGGAACAAAGCAGCTCCCATTCCATATGGTGAAGCATTGCAGGTTACTATTAAGAGTTTGTTTGGTTAAAATCATCAACAAGGCAGACAACTGTACAGTCTATTTAACTTTCATGAAAGCTTACTTTTGTTCTTTTCCCCCTCAACTGCCAATCGCTCCCTGTCCCTCCTCACTACTGATCACTCCTCAAACTAGTCTGAATCACATCCCCTCCTCCCTCGCTGAACGTTTCCCGAGCTGATGTGAATTCCACCCACATCCTCCCCCTACTCTGCAGATCACTCCCCAAATTGGTCCAAATTTGCTTCTTGAAAACTTACAATATTTTGGCCCTCAACTATTTACTGTGACAGCAAATTTGATAGGCTGACCACTTACTGGGTGAACAAATTTCTTCTCATCTCTGTTTTAAACAATCTACTCTGTATCCTCAAACTCTGACCCCTGGTTCTGGACACCTCACCATTGGGAACATCCTCCCAGCTCTGATCCTGTCTAGTCCTGTTAGAATTTTGTAGGTTTCAATGAGATTCCTCCTCATTTTTTTAATTTCCAGGGAATATAATCCTAACCGACTCAATCTCTCCTCATACGTCAGTCCTGCCATCCCTGATATTAGTTTGATAAACCTTTGCTACACTCCCTCCATGCAGGAATGTCCTTTCTCAGATAAGGAGACTAAAATTGCACATAATATTCCAGTTGTAGCTTCACAAAGGCGCTGTATAATTGTATCAAGACATCACTGACCCTGACTCAAATCCTTTGACTATAAGGTCAATGTATCCATTTATTTTGAATTTGTAACATACCATTAGGTAGCACAGTGTTACAGTGGTTAGCAATGCTTCTCATTGCCAAGAGGAAGTGCCAAGGACCTGGATTCAATTCCAAGCTGGGTCACTCTCTGTGTGGAGTTTGCACGTTCTCCCCATGTCTGAGTGGGTTTTCTCTGGGTTCTCTTATTTTGTCCCACAGTCCAAGGGATGTGCTGGTTAGGTGCATTGGCCATTCTAAATTTTCCCTCAATGTCCTCCAAACAGGCACTTAAGTGTAGCAACTAGGGGATTTTCACAGTAACTTCATTATAATGTAAATGTAAGCCTACTTGAGACACAAATAAGTAAATTTTAAACACTTTTTACTGCCGGCTGCACCTGTACGCTTACCTTCAGTAACTGGTGTATAAGGACATCAAAGTCTCATTGCACATTCCCTCTCCTAATTTATGGCTCTTTCATTATCTATCTTCCTGTTTTTGCTATCAAAGTGGATAACCTAATATTTATCTAAATTATACAGCATGTGCCATTTATTTGCTCAACTTATCCAAATCACCCTGAGGGATCACTGCATCCTCCTCACACGAACCCTCTACACCCTCCTACCCAGTTTTATGACATCTGCACTCACGCTCTCGTTGGTGTGAATCTGATGACGTTGCTAGTGGGGATGGAGAGGGTAAGATCTCATTCTGATATCTCCCCGGCACAAATCCCATTTTGATCCTCTAGTGAAAATTTGCAGCTACAACAGGATTTGTGCCACAGCAAAATGTCAAAAAAACAAAGAACAAAACAGCATGAGCTCGGAACATAAGAAATAGGAGCAGGAGTAGGCTATCTAGACCTTCAAACCTGCCCTGCCATTCAATAAAATCATGGCCGATCTGCAGTGGATCAGTTCCACTTTCCCGCTTTCTCCCTACAACCCTTAATTTCCTTGCTTATTAGAAACCTATCTACCTGTGACTTAAATATATTCAGTGAGGAAGCCTCTGCCACTTCAATGGGCAGAGAATTCCAAAGATTCACCACCCATTGAGTGAAGAAGTTCCTCCTCAACTCTGATCTAAACCACCCTTCCTTATTTTGAGGCTGTACCTGCTAGTACTGCCATCCTTTCTAAGCAGGAAGAATCTCTCTACCTCTACTCTATCCAGCCCCTTCATTATCTTATATCTCTATAAGATCCCCCTCAGCCTTCTAAACTCCGACGAGTACAACGAGTCTACTCAATCTTTCCTCATAGGCAAACACCCTCATTTCCAGTATCAGCCTAATGAACCTTCTCTGCACTCTCTCCAAGGCCAATATATCCTTCTGCAAATGCTGCAACCAAAACTGCACACAGTATTCCAGCTGCGGCCTCACCAGCATCCTGTACAGTTGCAACAAGATCTCCCTACTTTTATATTCTATCCCCCTCGCTATAAAGGCCAACATCCCATTCGCTTCTTAATCACCTGCTGAATCTGCAGACTGGGTTTTTGTGATTTGTGCACAAGGACACCCAGGTCCCTCTGCACCGTAGTATGCTGCAGCTTTTTGCCTTTTAAATAATAGTCTCTCTTACTATTATTTCTACCAAAGTGGATAACCTCACACTTGCTAACATTATACTCCATCTGCTAGGTCCTTGCCCACTCACTCAACCTATCCAGATCTCTCTGCAGACTTTCTACACTATGCAATTTACTTTTCTACTCATCTTCGTGTCATCAGCAAATTTCGTTACCCTAAACTCAGCCCCTTCCTCCAGATTATCTATGTATATGGCAAACAGTTGAGGCCCCAGCACCAATCCCTGGGGCATTCTACTAGTCACCAGCTGCCAACCAGGGTAGCACCCATTGATTCCAACTCTCTGCTTCCTATTAGACAACCAATCCTCTATCCACGTTAATACCTTACCCCCAGCTCCCTGTACCTTTACCTTTTGCAGCAACCTTTTGTGAGGCACTTTATCAAATGCCTTCTGGAAATCTAAAAGTACCACATCCACCAGTTCCCCTCTATCTATCGCACTAGTCACATCCTCGTAGAAATCCAATAAATTCATCAAACACAATTTCCTCTTAACGAATCCGGGCTGCATCTGCTTGATCAAACTGTTCTCTTCTAGGTGCCTTGCTATTTCTTCTTTGACGACAGATTCAAGCATTTTTTCAACTACAGATGTTAAACTAACTGGCCTATAATTCCCTGCCTTTTGTCTGCTACCTTTTTTAAACAGCAGCATAACATTAACTGTTTTCTAATCTTCTGGCACTTCCCCAGAGTCCAGCAAATTTTGATAAATAATTACTAAGGCATCCGCTATTACCTCTGCCATTTCTTTCAGAATCCTGGGATGCATTTCATCTGGTCCCAGGGACTTATCTACCTTCAGCCCCGTCAGTCTATCAAACACTACCTCTCTAGTGACTGTAATCGGATCAAGACCTCATCTCCTACCAGCCTTCTAACTTTAATATCTGGCAAACTATTTGTGTCCTCCTCCGTGAAGACCGACACAAAAAACTTGTTTAAAGCCTCAGCCATTTCCTCATCACCCAACGCTAAATCCCTCCTCTCATCCTCCAAGGGTCAACATTCACTCTAGTCAACTGAGTAGAAATTTGCCAAGAGCTTTATATACAGTGAGATTTTTCTGCGGTTGTCATACACAGATTTCTGTCCTTTTCTTTTGTATAAGTGAACTATCGTGTATTCTTGAATTCCTGAGGAACAGTTTGTTGATCCCACATTCTGTGAGTTTGACGGCTAACTGGGCTTTCCCAGCTTTGTAAATTTCTCCAGAATCCTGTCTGAGCCTGGAGTTTTCCTGGCACATGGGGATCTGATGGTTGTGTAAACCTCATAAGAAGTCTCACAACGCCAGGTTAAAGTCCTGATTAAAGACTTTAACCTGATGTTGTAAGACTTCTTACTGTGTTTACCCCAGTCCAACACCAGCATCTCCACATCATGTGTAAACCTCCACAGGAGGCTGTCTAGATCTTCAGTGTTGGGTCAGTTTGGAAGCTGGAACGTAGCTATCTCATTTACAGTGCAGGGATAATTAAAGTTGTTAGCCCGGTGCTCCTTAATAACCTCCCTGTCCTTCAGGAGAGATCCCCCATCAGCACTGAAAACACACAGAGGAAGGATCAGTCTTCAGGAATTGATAAAAATTCTTCATGCTCTGCTATGGCTGTCTGGCTTGTTTGACCCACTGTGGGTCTCATAAGCTGTGAAGCTTCTGTTAATTTTTTCTTGCTTTCTTGGAGTGATTTCTCAGCATTATGAGATAGAGACAGGTTCCTGTGGAGGTTTATACATCCATCAGATCCCCACCCACGAGGAAAGCTCCAGGTTCAGACAGGACTCTGAAGAAACTTACAAAACTGGGAAAGCCCAGCTAGCCGTCAAACTCACACTCACAGAATGTGGGATCAATAAACTGTTCCTCAGGAATTCAAGAATACCACGATAGTTCACTTATACAAAAGGAAAGGACAGAGGATGGGGTGTCTGTTTGCCAACAGCATCTTTCTCCTGTAGCAGTTCCCACATTAGATGATTGTTTTTACCTAATCAATGTTTTCTTTTTCTGTGTTCCAGGGATGTGAACGGCAGCTTCCAGAGTTGTTGCTTTGAAGAATGACAATGACTACTTCAATATCTCTTCCCTAGATTCCTTAACATGGATGTAAGTCAGCCAGAGCAGGGGCTTTATCCTCTTTGAGTTTGTTCAGTTTATTTCCTTTTTGGATATCTTTGTTTTAACTTTAATTGCACTTATCTCATTGCTGATCTCATTATTAAACATCATCATTGCTTTTTCTATTTGCCAGGTAAATATCAAAAGCAAAATAATTAATTGCTATTTCTGCTATGTGTCTATTGTTACCTATGGTGTCAACTCACTTAACAGACAAGGTATTTAATGATCTTAATCCCATCGCAGCATTGCTTTTTTATTAATATGTCTATAACATCTCTTCATGTTCTCTCTTATCATGTGTTTTTCTGCTGACTATAGAATAATACCTACATCTCTCCTAAACATCAGTTGTTCCCTTATGTCTTTATTTGTTCACAGAGTTTCATTAGTTTGTTCTTTTCTTGGAGCGGAAAATATTTTTCCTGCACTTTATTGAATGCTATTTTAAAACACTGCTGTTCTACATTGTTGTTTGCAAATATTGTTCTCCATTTTATTTTTCGAAGTTCTATTCTCACTGCTCAATCAGCTTTTCTCCAATTTATTAACTTTTTTTAATCCTTCTTTATCATTCTAAAATATACTGTATTATCGTTTAGATGTTCTCTTACTTATGCTTCTTTGATCTCCTTGGGCTCATTTCTCATCACCAGATCCAGCAACAAATCTTCCTTTCAGCTGAGGGATTGCTAAGGGTAGAGTCAATATGGAAAAATGTTGGGGTGGGGATAACTTGATAGAACTGATATAGGAAGGATGGAGTGACATTTGGGGCTGGCTTCAGAGGGATTGTATGGGAATGACATTATGGCGTGGCATAAGTGGCAGAGGCTGATACAGGTCAGGTAGATGCAATAAAGAAATTGCTTAAGCATGGTAATTTGACTGCAAATGTCTTAAAATTAAGAATGAAGGAATTCAGTAGTTTTCACTTCCTGGTTTACTATCTGTGAGAAAACTTCAGATGATTTACTGTTTGATGACAGATGTAAATGGCTTTGAGAAAGGGGAAGTTCACACCATACAGGAGATTCTGGAAATCTTCTTTGAGGTCAGTAGGAATATCATTATTTCTTTGGTGACTGGAAGATCAGTTTATTATTTGTCTGTTACAATGAAGTACTGTTGGGATGATTGTCAACTCTGAATTGACCACCAGGTGGCAATGTTGAGTCATAGTACTCATCTATGGGGCAGTGCATGAAATTAAATTGCAGATTCCAAAATTTTCTTAAAATTACTCATTATTGTCACAGGTAGGCTTACGTTAATTCTACAATGAAGTTACTGTGAAACTCCCCTAGTCACCACACTCTGACACCTGTTCAGATGCATTGGCGTAGAATTTAGTATAGTCAATGCACCTTAGCAGCACTTCTTTGTAGTGTGGGTCGAATCCAGAGTTTCCAGAGGAAATCTACATAGACATGGGTAGAACATGTAAACTCCACACAGACAGTGACCCAAGCCAGGATCAAGTCCCTGGTACAATGAGGCAGCAGTGCTAACAACTGTTCACCCATGCTTTCTTTCTACACCTAATCATTGAACAATGTCTGTGAACTTTCTCAATGTGCACTCTACGTGTGACATCTTTTCTTTTACTTTGCAGGTGGTTTGGTCCACCTTGTTGACTGACAAGGAACATACACACGGTGGGTCGTGCGAGGGCTGCTCTTCGATGTTGCTTTGAGAGTTGCCTAGTGCTTCACGTCGATAGTGTACGCTTAAACTGGACCATCTGACGGGCAACGGACAGCTCAGTGACTATCGCTGTTTGCTGTGCAGATACACGGATTTGGGCCGGTGTCTGCGGGAGTTTGCACATTCTCCCCATGATTGCGTGGGTTTTGTCCGGGTGCTCTGGTTTCCTCCCACATCCCAAAAACATGTTCTTAGGCTGATTGGTGTAACAAATTGTCCCCAAATTAGACTTCCCTCAATTGTTCCCAATAGGTGCATACAAAGGTCATAGATAGAGGAGGGCACTCATAATGTTAACATGGCAGCGAAGGCTCATTGGACTGAAGGGCCTGTTTCCCGTGCTGTATTGTTCTTTGCTCTTTGCTCTAACACCTGTTTAAATTATCATTGCATTACCAAACCATAATAGTTGGAACATTAACCTCTTTATTGTTCATGTATATTGTTGGCTTTCTTCTCAGTCCTAAAGTCTGTTTAATGCTCAGATGTCTGAGTGTTAATTTTTCTATTTAATACTGATAATAACGATTTCATTATTAGCATTGAACTAAACTCTGGAAAACTGGTTACTTTTTAGGTTTTTGTTAGTGCTAAATTAGGGGTCATTTTGTGCTGTGAATCTGCTCACATTGTTAACTGGGAGTTAAACTATCCACACTCATTTCACATATCCTCACTGGAAATGTTCATCTTTCAATTTCAGTCTGGCTTTGAGGTGAAAAGCTGATGTTTAACCCATGAACCAGAGTTATTAGTTCCAATTTTAAGCATCTGCAGTTAAAATGGCAACTTGATGGAACCCACTGCATTCCTCTGGCATTCTTCTGTGTCTTTAAACACCCACATTTTTGAGGAAATCTTAGAGTCTGATGGCAAAATTTTGCAACAAAGCATAACCTAAACAGTGAAATGAATAATTTGTGCACAGTCTCTAAGTTTTTAGTAATGGGCCAGAAGAGGCTCAAGTTCAGATAAGAATTCATCTTTAAAGTGTCCTTCTGACTCTGGAAGTAGCACAAATGCTCCAAATGGCTTGACAATAAAATCTTGGGCCCTGAGTTCATTTTCCTTTTCTGCAGTCTTGACAGACCTGGACTCTCATAGAATCCCAGTCGTCCTGAAAGAGGCCATTTGGCCCATTAAAACTGCATCAAGTGTCTGATAGAGAATCTTACCCCAGATGACAACCACCCACCTTGCGCATTTGCCATGGCTAACCCACCTAACCCATAAATCTTTGGACACTAAGGCACAATTTAGCATGGCCAATCCACCTAACCTGCACATCTTTGGGGTGTGGGAGGGAATCTATGCAGACACGGGGAGAATGTGCAACATCCACACTGACAGTCACTCAAGCTGGAATTGAACCTGGCTCCCAGGCAGTGTGAGACAGCTGTGCTAACCACTGTGTCACTGTGCTGTCCTCCTCCTTTCTCAATTATCTTGTCATGGTACATTGTCACACCTATTCTTGGATCCCTAATGATATCCAGAACTTGTCTCAATTCCTGTCAACACCTTTCAGCTGTTACTTCATTCCTGACAACTTTGAGCAGTAGACAGTTTAGGCCAGGATTTTATAAAGCTTCAACATCTCACCAAACTTGCCACAGAGCAGGGGGAGGGTCTTAATCCCACCCTTGTGTCCCAAGTTAAAATTGGAGCTATTAAATCAAACATTCTGCAACACAGATACCTAGCACAGTCAACACAGAGAAGGGAAGTCATAAGATTTCATAGGAGATTAAATCTCTCTCATGCCTATATCTCCATCTGCAGTGCAACACACTGAAAAGCGACTGTTAGCAATATAAAAACCATTCAAACTCTGACTATACTTGTATATTGCCAAGATTCGAAGTTGATTTGCCTCACATTACATTAAATCGTATTTGAAATGTGGAAACCTTTTGTCCGATTTCCATCTTTGTAAATTTAGTTGGAATCTCCAACACAATTTGTTTATGTGCTCTTCCACTGTGTGGCTCTGGTTATTGCTATGTACACAGCTAAAGGCTGAACAGAGCAGAACGGAAGGGGATCTAATCTGTGCTAAAAGATGTGTCACAGGATTGCAATCTCTTGCCCATAAATGAACAAATTTTGGAAGCAATTCAGTTTCTACAGAGTAAAACATTTCAGTGAATTTGAAATGTAGCACCCTTATATAGAAAGTATTAGTGCTTTAATGTCAATGAGTGTTCTGCAAGATAATAAATTTGAAGTAATATCAAAATTATTTTTTTTAATTCATGGGATATGGGCATCGTTGGCTGTGTCAGCTTTTATTGCCCATCCCTGATGGCAATTAAGAGTCAGACGTGTTGTTGTGGGTCTGGAGTCACATCTAGGTCGGACTAGTAAGGATGGCAGATTTCCTTCCTCAAAGGATGTTAGTGAACCCAATGGACTTTTACAACAATGGTTTCATGGTCATCATTGGACCTTTAATTCCAGATTTTTTTTTAATTCAAATTTCACCATCTGCCATGGTGGCATTCAAACTCAGATCTCCAGAACATTAACCTGGGTTGCTGGATTGCTAGTCCAGTGACAATAGCACTACACCACTGCCTCCTCCATTCTGCTCTCAATTAAAGTACAAGAATCAATCATTCCTCCAATAAATGTGGGCCCCTCATTTAACCCCACTCTCTGAGGCCAACATTCAACTCCCATTTCAGTTTCCTTACTCTTTTCATCTCTGCTACCTTATTGTTCCAGATATTTGGCACCTTCCATGTAAACTAGTCCTGTTTTAAATGAATATTTTATGAGTTTAACCTAATACCTTATGATCCAATCAGGAGGTGTTGCAGGTCCTTGAATACTTCCCCCATCCAAACCAATTAATGCTTTAACATTATTTTTACTTTGGTCACTCCACATCCTGTGATAAAGATTGGACTTGCCAATATTTCCCTCAGAACTTACCCTTCCTCTTGGGTTCATTTCTGTTGACCTTTTGTGTGCCCTTGCTAATTCATATGCATCCAGTGTCCATTGATGGTTTCTATAGCATTGGAATTGAACTGTATTTCATTTGTGTGACAGCCCCAGCATAACTTGTTTGGACTTTGCACAAGTTTCTTTGTGCTAAATCTGTTGCATGATTTTCAATCAATATGCAAACATTTACATTTGTCAGCCCAATTGCACATTGATCAAAACCTTTTACTAAATTCCTAAAGAAATCCATGGAACCTACTTTTCTCCCATCAAATTTACAATTAATTCTGAAAATTTAACAAACTCTCATATGGTTTCTCTATCTTAGTCATATGAGGAAATGAAAAACAACAAAGGTCTTATAATGACCTTAGTGGTTTAGCACAACTCAGCCCTCCTCCCTTCACTAACGCTCACGTTTCCTTTAAAATCTGAGCCGTTATTCTATCACTGATTTCCATAAGATCTTAATTAATTGGATGTCCTTCATGTGAAAATGGCAACAGGGAGCAAAAGACAGCATGGGAAGAAACTGGCAGCTCACTTAAAACAGAATCGAGAAATCTTCCATAGGCATATGTATAATAAAAGGGTGGTAAACAGATGAGGGTGAGATTGATTGGGGACCTAAAATAAGATTAATGCATGAAGGCAGGATGTATCGCTGAGATATTAATTGAGTATTTGGCCAAGTAAGAATTTGCTGTCTGAATCATAGTTAAAGAAAAGCTTTATTGAGTCACTGGATTTCATAGAGGAGATTTTATAAAGCTGACTGTACCTAAATTTGATAAATCATTAGGATTAATTCAGAGGTGTAATATCTTGGAAAAAGTGACGAACACCAAACACAGTAAGGATAGAATGATTTTTTGACCAGAATAAATAGAGAGAGAGATTAAGATACTATTGAATACTTTGACTCCAGTCTCCAGACTGCCTGGGGGAGCCTGGCATTAGGATGGCACAGTGATGAGCACTACTGCCTCACAGCACCAGGGGTCTAGATTTGATTCCAGCCTTGGTTGACAGTTGCACATTTTCCCCATGCCTTCACGGGTTTCCTTTTGGGTGCTCCGGTTTCCTCCCACAATCCAAAGATGGCAGGTTAGGTGGATTACTAAAATCGCTCTTTAATGTCCCAGGATGTGTTGGGATTAGTAGGGATAGGGTGGAGGGAAGAGTCTGGGAAAAATTTTCCCTTGGAGAGTCAGTGCAGACTCGATGAGCCAAATGGCCTCCTTCTGCATTGTAGAGATTTTATGGCTCAACCACAGGATTTGCACACCTGATTGACCATATGACCCTCTGAAAAGAGATCCATCTTTTGTTATATTTGTTCATGGGGTGTAGGCATTGCTGGTTGAACCAACATTTATTGCCTATCCCTGAGGGTATTTAGAGTCGATATGTAAGCCAGACTGGACAATGGAGGCAGATTTCCTTCCCTAAAGGGCATTAGTGAACCTTATGGGTTTTTATGACATCGACAATGGTTTCATGATCATCAGACTTTTAATTCCTGGTTTTTATTGATTTCAAATTTCACAATCTTACACGATGGGATTTGCGTCCAGGACCCCAGCACATTACCCTGGATTTCTAGTCCAGAGACAATACCGTTAAAACCATTGCCACCCTGCCACTCACTCCTATAAGATGCATTAAAGGATACTGAACAATGTAGAGTTTAAAATTGCATCAATCCTGGTCCAATTCTTTTAATTCTCCTTAGATGTAGGACTGGAGAATTTACAGAATCTTCCTCCCCACCTTCTCCCAGGAATCTTGCACATTCCGCTTTTCAGATGACAGCCTAATTCCCTCTTGAATATTTCAATTGAACCTGCCTCCACTACAGTCTCCAGCACTGAATTCCAGGCCATAACCACTCACTGGATAAAAAATGTTTTTTTCCACATGTTGCGAATTTTGTACACCTCTATCAAGTCACCCTTCAGCCTTCTTTATTGCAAGGAAGATAACACCAGCCTATTCAATCTCCCTTCATAGCCACACTTTTCTAGCCCTGGCAATATTTTTGTAAATCTTCTTTGTACTCTTTCCAGAATAGTTACACTCTTTCTGTCAATATGGTGACCAGAATAGCACATAGTACTCTGGCCTCATTAGTGTTTTATACAATTCCATTATTATATCCTTACTCTTATATTCTATGCCTCTGCCAATAAAAGAGAGCCTTCTATCTGCTTTACCACCTTGTCTACTGAACTGCTGTACACCAAGACCTCTCCCTTCATCTACCTCTCTTAATGTATGCCCATTTATTGTATCCTCACTATAACTTCTTTTGACCCCCTCCTAAATGAATTACCTCACACTTTTCTATGTTAAAATCCATTGGCCGTTTTACCACCTTATCGACATTATTTTGGAGATTACAGCTATCTTCTACACTATTCACTCCTCAATCTTTGTGTCATCTACAAGATTCCCAGTCATGCTTTCCAGAGTCACATTCAAATTGCTGGTCCCTGGATCAGGCCCACTCTCTTCCGCAAATGACTCACATGTGTTTTCACACAGCGACCTTGTACTTTCAACACATATAAATAAAACTGATCCCATTGTCTATAATCTATCCTGACATGCAGGCTGCTCCCCTGCTTTGGCACTTCTAGCCATGACTAGGTCATCGACCTCGAAGACTCTGTCCCCTTTGTACGAGTCATGGTGTTCTTTCTGGGAGGCCTACATAGCCTCCACCCTCCCCAACAAATCCACAAATATAAAATCTAAGCAGGTTTTCAGGCATCGGCCCATTAATAATTCAGCAGGTGTGACTCCGGTGGTAGCATTAGGTGTGGTATTATTTGATAAGAAGAAACTTATCAAGTATAAAGTCAGTGATTTCTAAGCTTGCTTTTTCAGAGAAACGTTCAATGTTTGTATGGCTTGCCCTGCCAAGTCATTCAAAGCTGAATGAACTAGGGCTGACCCAACATGGTATAAGCCATTTGACTTGACAAGCTGGTGGAACTCCTCAGCTGTAAATGCTGTGCCATTGTCAGACACGAAGATTTCAGGGATGCCATGGATGGCAAAGATCTGCCACAACCTGTTGATGGTGGCTCTCACCATTGTAGTCTTCATTAGCTAGACATCTAAGCATTTTGATTGTATGTCAGCCAGGATGAGAAAAAAAAGTCCCAGGAAATCTATGTGCAAGCGCCCAGCCACTCCCACAGACGCATACTTGCGGATGGCAGCAATGACAGCTGGGTCTGACAATTTGGACACTGGCTGACCATTCATTCAACCCCCCTTTGTCTGTGCCAGGCCACCAGACATAGCTTCGGGCCAGTGTCTACATCCTGCTCTGACAGGGTGTGCATCGTGCAGTCCTGTAGTGAAGACTGTTACCCTTCTGTGACATGAAGCCCCACACAACACACCATCCTCACACGTTATCTCCATCCTAAACTGCAGATAGGGTCTGATCTGCTCCTACTTGTCATAGTGCCCAACATTTTAGCACCATCTTCTCAACTTTGGAGAGCAATAGATCCCTCTCAGTCTATTCTCTTTTGTCCATATTTAGATGAGAATTGCAATGAGGTCAGGAGCTGAATGGCACTCGCAGAACACCAATATTATCTCAGCGAGCAGGTTGGTGAGGAAGGTGTCAAATAGGTCTCTTCCTCTGATTGTTCCCTCCATATCTGCCACAGACCCAGACTAACAGTTATGTCCTTCAGGACCCAGGTAGCTCAGCCAGTGATGGTGCCATTCTTGGTGATGGACAGAGAAGCCCCCCACCCTTCCAAAATACAATCTATGCCCTTTCTACCCTTAACTGCGGATATCAGAAAGGCACAGTAATAGAAAAAGAATGATCAAGATGTCTTTAAGAATTAGATAGTATGGGTGTTAAACCAATGTATTAGATTTGGCACTTGTAAATATATGTTTACTTGCATTGTTTACAAGTGTCTGGGATTCTCACCTTACAGCTGGTTGTTTCAATAGTTGTGGGCACTTAAAAGAATGCAACATGATCACCCATCAAAGTCTGATTATGCTCACCTATAGAGAGTCACTTCTTTTGCGCATATTCCCACTCTCGCACACTTTTCCCATAATTGTCGACGTGCCTATGCCACTCCTCACCCTGATCCCTGCCATTTGAGTCCAGCTGGACACTGACTTTATGTGATGTCCCCCGTGAGACCATCCATTACTCTCCCATGAGCCTAACGTTTCTACCCAACCCAATCCAACATCCTCCTCTGAATGTGACTGTATCCTCTGCCTTGCAGTACCCTCATTCAAACCCTTAGGACCATGCCCTTTAAATCAATTTCTCTACCATGCTCAATGCCCAGATAGGTCTTCCACTGCTCTACAAGTGGACTAAGACATGCATTAACATGCTTACCTTTCTAAACAAGCCCCAGACCATCTGGTTTCCATCACCCTTTTCCATCTGCCTTGTCCCATCTTTCAAGCCTTTACTTAACCTTGTTCTGGCTGATCCTCCCTTTCCTTGTCCAGTGTCTACTCAGCCTGCTTCCCGTTCTAGCCTTTGTGCAGTCAGGCCAGCAATCCCCAAGAAGACTAAAGCAATGGCTACTCACTTCAAAATCCAGGATGGTGTCTATCTAGCCAGGTACATAGCACTTATAGACAATTGTAGAAGTTTTTGGGATGGTGGCGCGGGCTGGTTGGGGTGAAGGGCCCGCTTCCCGTGCTGTTTTGTTCTTTGTTCTTTGAATGTTCTGATTTCTCACTAGCAGAAAGTTAATTTAGAGGGGTACTTAATCCTGGTTTGCTGGAATTTTAATGAGCGTGCATTACAATCAAGTGGATGCAAAAGAGTTTCCCGACACTGATGGTCTGGAAGCTCAACCCACATTTAAGCTCCCGAGGACTTAATTGAAAAAGTCCATGCCGCTGTAGGGAAACTGATTTTTGGTCTCCCACCAATTTAACATTTCTGCCCGTCAAGCTTTCTGCTGCCAGAGGGCTTGAAGATTCCTGTCATTCTCTTGTTCCTCTTCACTTCCACCCTAACTCTGCTTCTCTTTAGTTAGTTTTAATAATGCCTTGTTCATTTAGTTTAAATTAATATTAATTCCTTCCTCTATTGTAATTATATTAAAAAGGAGCTTGTACTAATGGGACTCCTTTTCTATCCCGAGGATATTGCGAAAAGCTTCACGTCCAATAAATTACTTCTGAAACATAGTCACTGCAAAGCAATTCAGGATCTCGCCAGCATATTTGTTTGAGTGATAAATGTTCGCCAAGAAATAAGGAGGACTTCCCTGCTCCTTTGACGAAGTGTCGTTGCGTTGTTTAAATCTATCTGAACAGAAAGATGGTATCTCCGATAATATAGAGTTTCCTTAATGCTGAAGTATCAGACAAGGTTGTATGCCAGAAGTCCTGGAATTATTTTTACCAAGATGAGTGGGGATTTAGATGGGGTGAAATTCCAGAAAAGAAATCACTGCCCCCTTCCAGGTTTGACCTGGCGGTGTTTGTAAGTGAACAACGAAACTTTGTGCAATTTCCGGTTGGGAAAGTCATTAAAATATTCAAACAGACAATTAACTTTGAACATAACCCTGCGTTCTGGCTTTAAAACCAAGCACATGAGTTCTCTGAGCTCTCTGCGTCCTGTCAGGGTCACTGAGGCAAGTGCACAGCGGGAAACGATAAACAGTCTTTAATGAAATTGATGTGCTGGGAAGAGTTTAAAGACTGAAATTGCTAAGCTTGTGGCTAGCTGCAGTGAAAGGTTGGGGCTTGCAGGATTACCTCTGACAGCCCGAAAACTACTTTGAGTGTCATTTTCAACTTCCTGTTTCAGAGTGCTTTGGAGTATATTTAGCTTCAACTCAATATGTTAACTATCCACCTTCACTGCAGCAGCAGCAATAATCCCGACAGCAGCTGCCTTCTCCACAGTCACATATCACTCCACAGGGCTGATCGGATGGACACCGAGTTCTAACTTCAAGGGAAGAATGGCCTCCTTGTTCATTTGTGCTATAAGGAAGATGGTGGTAATGTCACTGGAATAGCAATCCTGAGCCCTAGGTTCAAATCCCACCTCAGCAGCTGGTGAAATATAAATTCAACTCAGTCAAAACTAATGCCAGGAATTGTGACATTGAAACTATCATTGGCTGTTGTAAAAACCCATCTGGTTCACTAATGTCCCTTTGCCGAAGGGAATCTGTCATCCTTATCCAATGGCTTACGTGGGATTCTGGTCTGATCGAGCCGGGAGCCCAGACCAAAATAATGAATATTCATGCAATTCAAGGATGATTGGAGATAAACAATGCCAACCTTATACAAATCCCATGAAAATAAAAGATATCCCCAAAATAGACTGCCACCAAGTGTACCAAAGCTGTGACTTTTTTGTTTCTGGTGCCTTGCAAAGATCTGCTGGAGACATTCCAGGATCTCACAATCTGCTGACTTGTAGTGATTCTCCCAGAGGTAAGAAAGGAAATTGCTGGGGTCTTGAGAGAAATCTTTGTATCCTCAATAGCTACAGAGGAGGTCCCAGATGATTGGAGAATAGTCAATGTTGTTCCTTTGTGTAAGAAGGCGAGCAAGAATAATCCAGGTAATTACAGGCCAGTGAGCATTATGCCAGTGATAGGGAAATTATTGGATTCTTCAAGATAGGATTTACTCCAACTTGGAAATAAGTGGATCTATTAACAAGAGGCAACATAGTTTTGTGAAGAGGAGATCGTGTCTCAGTAACTTGATCGAGTTTTTCGAGGAAGTGATAAAGATGATTGAGGATAGGTAAGTGGATGTTGTCTACATGGACTTCAGTAAAGCTTTTGACAAGGTCCCTCATGGCAAACTGGCGCAGAAGGTAAAGTCACGTGGGATCAGAACTGAACTGGCAAGATGGATACAGACTGGCACTGTTATAGAAGATAGACAGTACAGTGGAAGGATAGCCACTCAGACCATGTGCCTTTGCAGTGCTTCGGGGTCCTTGGGTACTGACACCCTGACCTGGCAGCTTGGCTACCAAGGGAGGATGTTCAGGAGATAAGTCCATTGTCCTTTTGTCCCTCTACTGCTGCCAGGCTATAAAGGAAGTGTCCCTCAGAGGTCCAAGTTGCGGGCAAGAAGTTGACCTTGGCATTCTCCTCCGTGTCATGGCTGGACTGCCCCCCTTCTAGCCTCTGGCAGAGCTGAAGATCACCCCTGGCATGGTGATTTCAGGCAGCCCTGTTATCAACATCTGCATTCCTGCTTTCAGCTGTGCAAACTGGTCAGGTAACTCTAACCCCGATTCCACGATCACCTGGCATGTTTTTAAATCATTGCAGCAATCGATTCTACAGCAGAATTTTTCATTTCTCCCTGTCAGAAGCTGTAAGTGTGAGCTGACAACTCTGACAATGGGATTTCACCTGGGGTGGGGATGAAGTTTCAGCCATGCATTCAGCCCCAGTGTACGCACACAGCTTTGATTTGAGGTTTCCAAAACTTCCAAGCAAAACCCTTTCCATTCCAATGGAATCCTTTGATATAGAACATAGAACACTACAGCACAAACAGGCCCTTCGGCCCACGAGTTGCGCCGATCACATCTATACCTACCAATCCACAGACCTATCTATAACCCCCTATCCCATTAGTTCCCATATACTCATCCAGAAGTCTTCTAAAAGACCCGAGTGAGTTCGCCTCAACAACCTCCAATGGCAGCCGATTCCATTCACTCACCACCCTTTGAGTGAAAAACTTACCCCTAACATCCCCTCTGTATTTGCTTCTCTGCACCTTAAATCTGTCTACAGATTTTTCGTAGTGACCATTTCAGCTCGGGGAAATAGTCTCTGAGAGTCCACCCTATCTATTCCTCTTAACATTTTATAAACCTCTATCAGGTCGCCTCTCAACATACGTCTCTCCAGGGAGAAGAGTCCCAGCTCCCTCGACCTATCTTCATAAGGCCTGCCTCCCAATCCAGGCAGCATCCTTGTAAATCTCCTCTGCACTCTCTCAATAGCCTCTACATCCTTCCTATAGTGAGGTGACCAGAACTGCACACAGTACTCCAAGTGGGGTCTGACAAGGGTCTTATAGAGCTGCATCATTACCTCCTGACTCCTAAACTCTATTCCTCGATTAATGAAGGCCAGTACACCGTACGCCTTCTTGACCACTTCCTCCACCTGCGAGGCTGATTTAAGAGTCCTATGGACCCTTCTGCTCTACAACACAGCTAATACTCCTAACCTTGATATTGTACTCCTTCATCCCATTATTCTTGCCAAAAGTATCTAACAAATTCAAGGTAAATTCAAAGCAAAGATTCGAGTGACAGTTCAATAGATTTCTTCCAGCCACCTGTGTTTATTTTCATTTCCCTTCAGAATGAGTCTCCAGTACCCCATTGATCCTGACTGCAAAGTTGACAGATTCTAAGCCTGATTAACAGCCTGTGGGTTCACTTCCTTTTTTGCAAACCACAATCATTTTGAAGATATCAGAGGCTGTCAATCAGGCTTAGACTCTGTCAACTTTGCATGGAGATGAAAGTGACTTGGCTACTTCAGAATTATTACAGCTGACAGGCAGGAATGCACATGCTGATCCAAGGCTACCTGAAATCACCATAGAATCAAATCATAGAAATCCTACAGTGCAAAAAGAGGCCTTTGGCCCATCGAATCTACACCGGCTGCAATCCCACTTAGGCCCCACCTCATATCCCCACATATTTAGCCACCAATCCCTCTAATCTATGTATTCCAGGATACTGAGGGCCAACCAACCTAACACGCACATTTTTGGACTGTGAAAGGAAACCGGAGCACCCGGAGGGAATCCACGCGGACACTGTGGAGAATGTCCACACAGACAGAGACCTGAACCAGGAATCGAACCCAGGTCCCTGGAGCTGTGAAGCAGCAGGGCTAACCACTGTGCTACCGTGCTGTCTGGAGGATCTTCCGTTATGCCAGAGCAGCTCAGCCCAGATGAGAGTGGCATGGTGAACTTGTGCCCAGTGCGAGCCCACTCTACCCTCAGGACTCCATACAGATCCATTCCTCTGCAGCCTGGCACCACCACGGGGCCAAATGGCCACTGAACCTACCTCCTCAAACCTCCTTGAGGCTGAAGGCACTAGATCAGGGTGTCAGTTCCAGGGAACAGTACACTGACAAAGCATGTGGTCTGAAGGGAGGCTGAGTAGAAGGTCTGAGGAAAAAGTTGGGGGGGCGGGAGGTGCTGAGTGCCAGGTTTGTAGAGGAAGGAGATGAGTGGGATGGTTAGGAGGAGTGTGAGTGGTTGAGTGGTGGCCCTGAGCATTGAGGGATATGTCCTCATTAGCAAGCAGAAACTAATATGACTCATGTTCTGTCAGTGATGGCATGTCACCCAATGAGCTGGCAGCTTGTGGAGATAACAAAGAATATAGAACACTACAGCACTAACAGGCCCTTCGGCCCACAAGTTGTGCCGATCATATCCATACCTACTAAGCAATCCCCTTTAATCCCATGTACTCATCCAGAAGTCTCTTAAAAGACCCCAGCGAGTTCACCTCCACCACCACCAACGGCAGCCGATTCCATTCACTCACCGCCCTCTGAGTGAAAAACTTACCTCTAACATCTCCTCTGTATTTGCTGCCCAGCACCTCAAACCTGTGTCCTCTCATAGCGACCATTTCAGCCCTGGGAAATAGCCTCTGAGAATCCACTTCATCTATTCCTCTCAACATTTTATAAACCTCTCTCAGGTCGCCTCTCAACTTTTGTCTCTCCAGGGAGGAGACCTAGCTCCCTCAACCTATCTTCATAAGGCAACATCCTTATAAATCACGTCTGCACCCTCTCAAAAGCTTCCACATCCTTCTTGTAGTGAGGTGACCAGAAATGCGCACAGTACTCCAAGTGGGGTCTGATAAGGGTCTTATAAAGTTGCAGCATTACCTCCTGACTCCTAAACTCAATCCCTTAATTAATGAAGGCTGGAACACCATGCGCCTTCTTGACCACATCTTCCATCTGCGAGGCCGATTTAAGAGTCCTATGGACCGGACTCCAAGATCCTTCTGTTCCTCAACACTGCTAAGACTCTTATCCTTGATACTGTATTCCTTCATCCCATTGGTCCTGCCAACATGGACTACTACAGATTTATCTGCATTGAAGTCCATCTGCCACTTCTCCACCCAGTCTTGCATCCTATCTATGTCTTGCTGCAACTTCTAACATCCCTGCAGACTATCCACACCACCAACCTTCGTATCATCGGCGAACTTACTAACCCATCCCTCCACTTCTTCATCCAGGTCATTTATGAAAATGACAAACAGCAGGGGTCCCAGAACAGATCCCTGGGGCACTCCACTGGTGACTGACCTCCATGCAGAAAAAGATCCATCCACAACCACTCTCTGCCTTCTGCAGGCAAGCCAATTCTGGATCCACAAGGCCAAAGCCCCTTGGATCCCATGCCCTCTCACCTTCTCCAGAAGCCTTGGATAAGTTGAAGGACTCTCTGGAATGAGCATCCAGCCATTTGGTAGAACAGGAGAACTTGTTCCTTAGCATCACTGCAGAAAAATATCTTATGAGAGCAGGAGGCCATCGAGAGGTAGCAATAAGTCAGACGTATTTCATTTACAAAGGTGGTTGCTGCCTTACAGTGGTCGTTATCTATAAGTGCCAACGCTGATCCCCACACTGTGCAACTAGACCTTCTTAACCTTTCTAACAATATCATTACCTTTTGTTGTATCCCTAGGATCCACAGTGGAAGTGGAGGCAGTCTGCTATCTGCCATTCCCTGTTGTCTATGATCACCTGGATTTACATCCTCTGGAAGGTTGAGATCCGGAAGGTCCCACCTTGTTTTCAGATACTGTTGTGTGCTGATGCAATCCTCCTTGAGCTGTGACCTTGGAGCTGATTTGGTCATTCAAAGAGGGATTCAGATGGATTGAAAATCTGAGTCTCCTGGATGGAAGGTCCCGGGGCTAAGGCCCAGCTTCTTCTCCTTCCAATTGATGCTTGAGGACCCCTAGCTTCTTCCTTGCAATAGAGGGGCAGCTGGAATGAGATCAAGAAGCCCCACCATCCTCTTGCATTGACACTTGTGAATGCCCACAATGATGCTTGTGCCATGGAGTACAAGTCATAGTTTATGGAGTCATGCCTTCCACCAGTGCAGGACAGAGAACCCGCACCAATGCCTTCATTGTGTTTGCCACCCCTTACAGGGTTGACATGGCTGCCTCAGAGCATTGGTACAGTCTCCTCAGACAGAAGGCTTCCTTCATCCTGTCTTTCAATCCAAGCACTGTAGCGGACATCCCTTCCTGATGTTTCTGACTTTGCCTTTGGAGCTCCAGCAAATGAGGCATGACCGAATCAAGAGCTCCTCATCCGAGTGGGGCTCAGCAGATTGATTGCATCCAGTAGTTCTCCCAGCATTGGCTCCCTGGGACATCTCTGACTCCATTTGCTGTGGATCAGAGAGATGGAGGTGCTCATCAGACTGATACCTTGAGGCATCTTTAATACTAAGTCTCATACATGTGTGTGTCTCTGCACTGGTGGAGGATGTAGATGAAAGCTGTGATACCTCTTTGATCTTTACTTCTGAGAACTCAGCCTACTCACTGGTGTCTGGGGTGAACTCATGTGCCTGACTGGTGGGAGCACTCAGCATCTCCCTGATGTGCCTGCAAAAGAAGGGAGTTGTTATTAGAGCATGGCAGGGATGCAAGGATCAAAGAGTAGGTTGGTGCGATGGATGATGATGTGTTGGACCTCACTGGGTTTTTTGGGGCCTGCCTCAGCGTAGGAACAGTGCTTTTCCTTCCCAATCAGCAGGAGGGCTCTCTCCTGGAATGCCGAGAGGATTTTAAACTCAGGCATCTCTCCAACCGTCTGGGATCTCTCCCATTTATTCTGAGCAAATTGCCCTGAAAGAAAACAGTTGGGGAGAGTGTAAGCAAAACATGCCAGGACAGCTGGTAAGGATGCCTGGTGTGTGCGGTTGGTGAGTGGGAGCAGGGATGTGATGAGGAGATGAACCACAGGGGAGATGAGGAAGGATGTGGGAGAGCGAACGGTGATGTTCTTTGAGACGGTAGTGAATGCACTCCCTGTGAATGTGTGATGAATGTGCTGAGTGGAGATTGCCAAGAAGATTGACTCACTGTGGCAGAGCAAAGGAGATTATTCATCCTTTTCCCGCACTGATTACTCATGTTCCTCTGCAAGGAGCTAGCACTTACCAATGCTGCAATCACCTCCAACATTGGGCTGGTGTACTTGCTCTATGCTCTCCTCCCTGTTGGTGGGTACAAGATGTGCCCCACTCCTCAACAGCACCCAACATTTTACCAAAAGATATCACACTTGGGACAAATGCCTTTGTCATCATTCTGATTGGTAGACTTTGAACAAGTATCTGAGGGGCGCTGAGGTAGCCTTGGGACTGCTGATGGTGAGGGAAGGGACGGTGAATCAGAGTCTGCTACCACAGCGGCAGCCTGAAACCCCTGGAAATTTGTTTCCCAAAGTGGCCAAAATTATGGCACAAAAACAACTGCCACCCTGCCTGAAAAAAGAATTGCAAAAATTCCACCCCATGTGAATGAGAATTAGAAACATGCATGTCTAAATCCCCATTATATTATGATGACCACTTCAGCTTTGCTCAGAGATTTAAGGACAATACTTAAATTTCCACCAAGGTCTGACATTTTCTGTGTCGCTCAATGGCTATGGATTCATAGATTAATATTATTATTTATCCTTATTGGCCTAATCTGAATATAAATTCAAAGTGCACTAGTGTGTGTAGGATGGAGGGCAGGAACAGCTAAGTGCCCTAACTTAATTCATGTAAGTTCCAGGAATGACGAACATCAGTTACAAAGATAGATTGAAAAAGTTAGAAAACTGTTTTCCTTGGAGAAAAGAAAGCTGAGAGGAGATTTAATAGAGGTATTCAAAATCATGAGGGTCTGGACAGAGTAGATAGGAAAAAACTGTTCCCACTCATGAAAGGATTGAGAACAAGAGGGCACAGATTTAAAATAATTGGCAAAAGAAGCAAAAGCAACATGAGGAAAAGCCTTTTCACGCAGTGAGTGTTTAAGGTCTGGAATGCACCGCCTGAGAGTGTGGGAGGCAAGTTCAATCGAAGCACACAAAAGGGAATTAGACTGTTATCTGAAAAGGAAGAATGTGCAGGATTATGGAGAGAAAGGCAGGAGAATGTCACTAAGTGAATTGCTCATTCGGAGAGCTAGTGCAGAAGGGATGGGCTGAATGGCCTCCTCCTTCTGCACTGTAACTGTTTCTGTGATTTTAAGGAGGCTTTTATTACTGACACAAATGTGTGGCTCTGTCTGAATGAGGGTTGAATTAATTATAATTTTAAAAGCTGCATGTACGGAATGCTACAATCCCAGAAGAAAAAAACCTTGTAAGTTATGGGAAATATCTCGTGATGGTCTGAACTGATCTTGTATACCTTAACATGGAAGAACGGTTTGCATATGCAAAATGTTTTAAAGTTTAAAACAAAACAACTCCTGGGTACTTTCACTAATGTTTTGCATAATTGGAGAACGATTTCTTACATTTATTCTCCAATACTACTTGCTTTCCTAATTGTTTGCAGTATTTGCATGCCAACTTCCTATAATTAGTGGACAATGACACTTAAATCCTTCCAAATGGTAATATTTCCTTGTCACTTAACTTTAAAAGAAATCTGCTTTTCTAATATTCCCACCAGAATGGATATTTCCACATTTCCCCATGTTATATTTCATCATCTCGTCTGATCACTTAGTCAAACAAGCCAGCGGTAAGTTAAGAAACAAATATGTAAGAAGATTACAGATAACTCCAAGAAAAATAAGGTGGTAATACTAGGGGATTTAACTTCCCCAACGTAGACTGGGGCAGCCATAGCATTAGAGGCTGGGATGGAGAGAAATTTTTTGAAGTATTCAGGAGAAATTTCTCATTTAGTATTCAGATAACCTGAGTAGAGAGGGAGCAAAACTTGACCTTCTCTTGGGAAATAAAGAAGGGCAGGTGAGAGAAGTGTTAGTGAGGCATCATGTTGGGACCAGTGAACATAATTCCATTAGTTTTAAGATAGCTATGAAGAATGATAGGTTTGGCCCAGAAGTTAAAATTCTAAATTGGGGTAAAGCCAATTTTGATGGTATTGGACAGGAGCTTTCAAAAGTTGATTGGAGGAGTCTGTTGGAAGGCAAGGGACTGTCTGGTAAGAGGGAGGCTTTCAAAGTTGTGTTAACCAGGGTTCAGCACATTCCTTTAGAGTGAAGGGCAAGACAGGTAGAAATAGGGAACCCTGGATGACTTGGGATATTGAAATCCTGGTCAAAAAAAAGGGAGGTATATGACATGTATAGGCAGCTGGGATCAAGTGGATTCCTGGAAGAGTAAGAAGTCTCACAACATCAGATTAAAATCCAACAGGGTTTATATGGTAGAAAAACCACTATCTTTTGGAGCACTGCCTCTTAACTGGCAAAGGGGCAGCGCTGCGAAAGCTAATGGCTTTTGCTACCAAATAAACCTGTTGGATTTTAACCTGGTCTTATGAGACTTCTTACTGTGTTTACCCCAGTCCAATGCCGGTATCGCCACATCATGACTTCCTTGAAGAGTACAGAGAGTAGAGTTAAGAGAGAAATCAGGAGGGCAAAAAGGAGACATGAGATTGTTTTTTTGGCAAATAAGGCAAAAAAGAATCCAAAGAGTTTCTACAAATATATAACGGGTAAAAGAGTAATGAAAGAAAGAACAGGGCCTCTTAAGGATCAATAAGGTCATCAATATGTGAATCCACAAGAGGTGGCTGAGAGCCTGAATGAGTGTTTCTCATCAGTATTTACTGTTGAAAAAGGCACAGATTTTATGGAACTTGGTGAAATAAATAGTGATATCTCCAGGAGTGTACGTATAACAAGGAGGGAAGTCCTGGAAGTCTTAAAGCATATCAAGATAGATAAATCCCCAGTAGATCCCCAGTAGATCTGTCTGTGCTGATGTGTGCTATTGCAGACCAGAACACTGCATTTGCCTGACGAAGACACAGAGTCGAAAGCTCGCTTTTTTACGATCAAATAAATCGGTTGGATTATAAATTGGTGTTGCTAAATTCTTACTGAGTTCTTACCACCCCAATCCAACGCCGGCATCTGTACACCTTGATGACGGAAGACAGAGGGTGGTTGTAGAAGGTTGCTTTTCAAACTGGAAGCCTGTGACCAGAGATGTGCCTCTGGGATCGGTGCTGAGTCCACTGTTATTAATCATTTATATTACTGAATTTAGGAGGACTGATTAATAAGTTTGCAGATGACACTAAGATTCATGGCATAGTGGGCAGTGAAGAAAGGTATCTCGGATTGCAAGGGGATCTTGATCAATTGGACCAGTGGACTGATGAATGGCGGATTTAATACAGATAAATGCGAGGTGAACCATTTTGGTAGGTCGAACCAGGGCAAGATTTATTCAGTTAATGGTCAGGTGTTGGGGAGAGTTATAGAATAAAGAGAACTAGGGGTACAGATTCATAGCGCTTTGGAAATAGAATCACAGGTGCACAGAGTGGTGAAGAAGGCATTCGGCATGCTTGGTTTCATTGGTCAGAACTTTGAGTATAGTAGTTGGAATATCTCGTTAAAGTTCTATAAAACATTAGTAAGGCTGCATTCGGAATACTGTGTACAATTCTGGCCTTATTACTAAAAGAATATTATTAAATTAGAAAGAGTACAGAAAAGATTTGCTAGGATGCTACCGGGACTTGGTGGTTTGAGGAGAGACTGGATGGATTGGGACTTCTTTCCCTGGAGCGTAGGAGACTTAGGAATGATCTTAGAGAAGTCTATAAAAGAATGAGGGCCATAACTCAGCTAGGTAGTCAACATCTTTTCCTAAAGATAGGGGAGTCTAAAATAGAGACATAGGGTTAGGGTGAGTGAGGAGAGATATAAAAGGGTCCGGAGGGGCAATTTTTTCATACAGAGGGTTGTGAGTGTCTGGAACAAGCTGCAAGAGGTAGTAGTAGAGGTGGGTACAGTTTTATCTTTTAAAAACATTTAGATAGTTACATGGGTATAGAGGGATATGGGCCAAATGCAAACAATTGGGATTAGCTTAGTGGTAAAAACTGGGCACCATGGAAAGTTGGGCCGAAGGGCCTGTGTCCATACTGTAAATCTCTATGACTCTATGATTATGATTCTATGACTTAATGTACCATCTTTTGCATCTGTCTCGCTGTTGACTTTTCAAATTAGTTTTGTCTCGTCAGCAAACCTGAATATATTTCCTCATCTGTTTGATGATAGTGTCAGTTGTGTCTCAGTTGCCAGCAATTCTGCCTGCAAGTTAAGAGCTCAAGAGCACAAATGAAGGCTGGCACTCGACTACACTGCTGAGGGAGTTACTCTATGGTCTGTCTTTCAGGGGCCCAATCTGCTTCATTCGTCCAATGTGAAATATCCCAATGGCGTTGATTAGTCGGGGAGAAGAAGGGTTCTCCCTGGTGTCTTGGCCAATATTTACCTCAAAGCAACATCACGAAAGTAGATTATCAGGTCATTAAGATATTTTACTGTTTTGGGGAGGTTGCTATGTGAAGATTGGGTGCCACATTTCCTACATTACAACAGTGACTACACTTCAGAAACACTTTGAGATGACTGGTGATCATGAAAACATCATCAAAATGCAAATGTTTTTTTCATCTAAGGCATTGATATAAATTGTAAATAGCTGAGGGCCAAACACTAATCCTTGCAGTCACCTATTAGCTAAACTTTGTTAACCTAAAGGTGACCTATTTATTACTATGCTATTTTCTTTGATCCGTGCGACATATCACTCACAATTTCATGAGCCTCAATCTTGCGTGGCACCATATCTTAAGCTTTTTGAAAATTTAAATTTATATTTTCCCGACTACTGATCTCTTTTCTACTAGGCTTTGTGTTTTCTCCCTCTCTCTGTTCTTGAATGACATGGTTACATTTGCCACATTGAAATTCATGGGTCAGAGTCCAGAATCTCGGAACGCATGCTAGTTGGTGAAAGTAAAGCATGACAAAGTGTTCTTTGAGCTATGAAGTTCTTTTCTTCTGCAGGTGTCTATTTGTACCTCATCCTTTTAACACTCAGTAAAAGTTCTGCATTAAAAAACTTCCTGATTACTACAAATATGATCAAAGAGATCTCTGGTATATCTCATATATCCAATTGTTCAATCTTGACTAATTGTTCTTCAGACGCCATTTCCTGACTGACAGCACAAGCGTCAGTGTCCTGGAGAACATTAAACCATTAGAGCCTAAATCTCTCTTGCAAACTTCAATCCGATTCTCCATCAGCTATTTAACCAGCCTCTATTTAAACACAAATTCTGTTATTTTGCTGAGAATCCAGTCATACAATATACAAAAGCGCTGTTATGCAGCGTTTAATAGTGACTATGGAATGTATTTTTGCTGCTTATGTGGATGAAAATACTGATTCCTTAATTATTGAACCCAATAGATTTCGAATTTGATATGTTTTAAGTTAAGTCAGCTCTTGACTTAATAGAGCTCCACATACAGAAATTGGAAGTTTGTACTAATTGATGTCTCTTCTTTTCTAAGCCTCCAAATGAATTTACGCTTTGCCTTTTTGAAATGTGCAATAAATTTTGCTGATTATTTGCAGTGTTACTCATTTCCTGCTGGTGGCACTGCTGATCTGTTAAAAAGTATATTGTGCAGAGTACAGTAGCCATAATGTGCAAATGTAGGGAATCCTCTTTGATACAAAGGGTGATGACCAAAAGCACCGGTTTGCAATGTTCATGGCAATATGAATGTAGTTATATCCAAAACAACAAAATAATCACAGAAAATCCTGCAATCCAATGTAATAAAAATTAAATTTACATTGTCCGGTCACTGCAGATCAGCATCCTTAGTTATGTTTCATTCTTGTAAATGTTTTATATATAATATAGTTTTTTTATAGCCACATTTGAAGGCTGTACATTAGAAATGAATATACGATAGAGAAATGACTGAATGTTAAACGTATCTATATTTATTCATATAAAAGATATTGGTGCAACAGAGCGTTTTTAAGAACAGCTCCCATCGTCAACAGGGAATGAGTTGCTTCAACATTCCTTTCAGAACAGCATCTATTTCATGTTAGTTGGATGATGTTACATTATGCACTAAATGTGATTAGTGACACTGGCTGTGTCATTGTGCACTCCTCTCTGCAGAAACAAGGTAGGCAGCTTATGAGGCCTGTTATCATAGTGACCTTGGCCAATTATAACTTCTAATTTTTCACAACTTAGCACATTATTCTTCATCTGTTTGTTTGAAGTCTGCCCTGGGACATTGTACAGTAGGTCACTTGAAAGACATGGGATTGGTAGGCGGTACTAATCTTCTGCAGTAATCCTTAAGAATATGAATATAGGAATAGGAGGAGGCCATTTAGCCCCTCAAACTGCTGGGTCACTTAATTAAATCATGGTTGGTCTCTGACATAATTTCATCTACATGCAGTATCCCACACTACCTCTGGTTAACAGAAATCCATTAAATTCAGAGTTAAGGTTAACAATTGACCCAATACCAATAGATGGTTACTGCAGACTGTTCTGAATTTCAGCAGGTCTTTGTGTAGCAGTCTTTCTTAATTTATTTCCCTGCCTAACATCACACTACCTACACCAATGGATTGTAAAGGTTCAAGAAAGCATCACCACCTTATCAGGGGCAATTAGGGATATGTGATAAATGCTAGACCAGCGAATGACATCTACAATCTAAGGAAGAATAAATAGTAAAAAGTTGTTATTGTCATTAAGTTCTTTTGCCAGATTTTTGTGTCTTCTGGTGATTTTTCTGACTCTCTTCTTTGTTCCTGTTTACTCAAAGCCCTTATAATTTTGAACAATTCTATTCAGTCCCCCCTGAACCATCTCTGCTCCATAAACACAAGCTTCTCTCATCTCTCCACATATCCTGGTTATAATAGTTTATAGGAGATTATAGTAAATCTCCTCTGCGCTCTTTCCAAGGCCAAACACTTGTGTGGAGGGTTCTTGCAGAAGTAAGCATTCCTAACCCCTAACCTACATTAAAATTTTTAATCAAAACAGCTGTAATTTCCTTGCAGCACCTAACTAGGCTTTATTTTCCAGAAAGCCTGCAGTTGCACTCTAACAGTGTGCTGATCTAACAATGCTCTCCTGGATCTTAGTAAAATCAAAGCACATGGTGGCAATGCCTGAATGCCGATATCAGCCCTTACAGTTTTTGGTATCATATCACATAACTCATTCATCAAATGTGGCAGATTTCAGACATTGCAGCAATCAGCAAGACAAAAAAGGAGTTCAACAACTCAAACATAGACAGGAGATTTAAACACCACTGGCAACTGTATGGGAATCCCATGTATTTTTTATGAATTGGATAGAGTACGTGTGAAATGCCTGCTAACTGGTTTTGTGTGTTAAAATGGTGCCTGCAATATAGAACATAGAACATAGAACATTACAGCACAGAACAGGCCCTTCGGCCTTCGATGTTGTGCCGACCAATATAAAAAGCAATGCCCCTCCAAACTAAACCATTCCCTTCTCTTCCATATACTTATCAACTAACCTCTTAAACGCCACCCAACTAGGCGCATCTACAACCGCTGCAGGCAGGGCATTCCACTCCCGAACCACCCTTTGGGTAAAGAACCTGCCTCTGATATCCGTCCTATAACTATCACCCATTAATTTAAAGCTGTGTCCCCTCGTGCTAGCTTTTTCCATCCTAGGAAAAAGTCTATCACTGTCCACCCTATCTAAACCTCTAATCATCTTATATGTTTCGATCAGGTCCCCTCTTAGCCTCCTCCTTTCTAACGAAAACAACATCAAATCCCTCAGCCTCTCCTCATAAGACCTGCCCTCCATACCAGGCAACATCCTGGTAAACCTCCTCTGTACCCTCTCCAATGCCTCAACATCTTTCTTATAATGTGGGGACCAGAACTGCACACAATACTCCAAGTGCGGCCGCACTAGAGTTTGTACAGTTGCAACATGACGTTGCGGCTCCGAAATTCAATCCCTCTACCAATAAAAGCCAAGACTCCATATGCCGTCCTAACAACCTTCTCGACCTGACTGCCTACTTTCAGGGATCTATGCACATACACACCAAGATCCCTCTGTTCATCTAGACTACTAAGAATCCTACCATTTGCCCTATACTCTACACATTTATTATTTATGCCATAGTGCATTACCTCACACTTTTCCACATTAAACTCCATTTGCCACCTCTCGGCCCAGATCTGCAACTTGTCCAAGTCACTCTGTAAACTATAACACCCCTCTTCACTATCTACCACTCCACCGACTTTAGTGTCATCTGCAAATTTACTGATCCATCCCTCTATACCCTCATCCAGATCATTTATAAAAATTACAAACAGCAGGGGCCCAAAAACAGACCCCTGAGGTACACCACTTGTCACCGAACTCCAAGATGAATATCTCCCATCAACCACCACCCTCTGTCTTCTACCTGCTAGCCATTCCTAACCCAATTAGCTAAATCACCCTCTATCCCATACATCTGCATTTTCTGCAGAAGTCTTCCATGGGCCACCTTATCAAACGCCTTACTAAAGTCCATCTATACCACATCAACTGCCTTACCCCCATCCACCTCTTTAGTCACTTTTTCAAAAAACTCAATGAGGTTAGTAAGGCACGACCTACCCTTCACAAAAACCATGCTGACTATCTCCAATCAATTCATTACTCTCTAAATAACTATAAATCCTATCCCTAATTATTCTCTCCAACACTTTGCCCACCACAGAAGTAAGACTCACTGGCCTATAATTCCCTGGAAGGTCTCTCTTCCCCTTCTTGAACAAGAAGAGAGATATTGATGTGATACAGCAATATATTTTGTACAGTTACATTTAAGGCTGTTTTCTACATTCTGGTCAATACAGTTTATTGATTCATTTAACTTTATCCCCATGTGTATATGACCAAATTTGAAAAAACTCAGTCCCCACTTTCAAAGCAATTGTGCAAAATTCCAAAAAGTATTGAGAGTTGACAACTTTGATACAATTCTGCCCACTTACAATCCACAGGCGAGAAGTTCTATGGGATATCATGGTCCCACCAACGTAACCTAAATGGCCTGCAGTATCCACTGGGAGAGAGACACAGTGGGGGGACTGTACAATCCTGGTCATAGTGGCATATCCATGATCCCACTATGTTCCATAGAGAACTTAATCTCTTATATTTACATTCATTTATATGCAGTACTCAAAGCTGGAACCTTTCCATTCACCATTTTTAAGCAAGTCTATGAATTAGGCAGGTAAGTGAGCGATTCAAGATGAGTTGAGACACTGGCCCTAGTTTTGAATCGCTCACTTACCCCCCTTTTTGGGGCCGATGTCAGGATCAAATGGGATGCCAAGACAGCACTTGCCAGCAGCATATCTGTTGGCACAATGTTCCTAGAGGCCTCACCATCAAATTAAAGGCACCAGACCTAGTCAGAGGGCTGACAGCTGTCAAGCCTCAGCTGCCATTGTGTCCTATCAGCCAATATCTCATCAATAGTGCCTGTCAGAATGTGCTGGCAGCCTATAAACCCAGTGAGGGCTATTGTACCAGCAGTAAGGTGCTGGTGAAGCTGCAAAATCATCCCTATGGGGCCTTAATCATCTTAACTTGCTGCCAATCCCAGCCCGCTGGGATGTACTTTCATGTACTATCTTTTGAACTCTCTCAGACAACATCCTGGGGGACAAAAACAACAGCAAAACTGCCAATAAATTTGCGTGAACCTGACATTTGCTGTCAGAGAGACCACAGAAAGTGGTAAACACATATTGGTTTGGTGGAGTGCTGTCTTGAGGTTAGTGGATAGAACACCTTGTTGGAGCAGAATTGATAGAAATTGGCTCATTTCTTCTTACTGAGAAACAAGGCAAGGGAAATTTTGCATTCCTCGGTATATTGAGTGTAAAAGTTGACAAAAATTTGAAACAAATATTTGTATGTAATATACTGGAGTGTTCAAGGTAAGATAACTGATTGGAAGGTAAGACCTACACGTCAAGCCTTACAGACTGGTGAGTTATTTAAAATACTGACACAGATGTGTTGCACAATCATACCAATGCACTGTAGTTTTTGAGAGATTATTCTTAGACACTGCAGATAAAACAAGTTTTCTACTCTCCCAGGTACTGAGGGATTTCAAACAATCCATTTGAACATATGGCTTGACATATAACCTAAGCCTCCAAACATCTAGCCTATCCTGAACAGTCCATCACATGACAGAAGGCATGCACTCCATGATGTATGATAGGATTATAGCAAATGGCATCGATCTGCATCAATTGTAGCAGAATCCTGCAGCAGGTGTGGCAAGAGTAAGTGCCCAAATCTTGCCAGACACTCTTTCATGAAATACTACTGAAAGAATAGGAGAAGGTTGCGATTGGCTGCTTTTGAAGAACTTTCAGCTTAAGTATTATTCAAGCTTCTGTGTATATCTGTATCATCAGACTCTTAGTCATGATTGACATTTCCATGTCATTTGCTTTTGATAACAAACTCCTGCCTAGTTTAAATGAGATCTTTGTCAGACCACCCACTCTCCTCCATCCTTGACCTGCCAAAAATGTGCTTTACATGAAGAAGTTAAGGAGATCTGACATGATTTCTCACAAATACTGGCAATGGGATTACTTTTAACATGACAATCGGAAGGACTGTGTGAGGATCTAAAACTGAATCAATCTACATTTTCTGTTTGAAACCTATTACTCCACAGGAAAGAAGTAGAGCATTTCTTACCAGCATATCTAAATCTGACCAATACATCCTCAGTTATGATTCAATAGATGGAAAATATTTTCTACTTCAAGTTTGAAGATGTTCTCAGCAAACAACATGTCAGCAGAAAGATCTATTTTTAAGACGATGGATGCAAGTTTTGAAATTTATATCTACGGATCAAACTGAGAACTCAGTATCAGAGCCAATGGTTGCTACAGTTAAGTCAACGCAACCTGTAAATTAAATGTATTTCAGTAATTACACAACTGCGTGTACTAACTTTCAATAAACTAAAATAAACAAGTGCGACATTGGGTGGGATTTTCTAGTTGTACCAAAGTCAGTGCATCTCTGACAGGCTTGCTGCATCCATCACAGCAGACCCATCACACCATGGCCAGAAAATCTCAGCCTTTGTCCTTTAACCTTCTGGGATCTACATAAAAATTCAGGATGAACTGATGGACTCCCCTGCTGCTGGATTTAGAACAAAGAACAAAGAAAATTACAGTATGGCAACAGGCTCTTTGGCCTTTCAAGTCTGCACCGACTATTATGCCCATCTGAAGTAAATCCCCTTATCTTTCCGTGGACCATATCCTTCTATTCCCATCCTATTCATGTATTTATCCAGATGCTCTTTAAAAGTCACTACCGTATCTTTTTTCACTATCTCCCCAGGCAACGAGTTCTAGGCACCCACCACCCTCTGTGTAAAAAAACTTTCCTCATACACCTCCTTTAAACCTTATTCCTCATACCTTAAACCTATGCCCCCTGATAATTCACTTTTGCATCCTGGGGGAAAAGAAAACTTCTGACTATCCACTGTGTCCATGCCCCTCATAATCTTGTAGACTTCTACCAGGTTAACCCTGAACCTCCGTTGTTCCAGTGAGAACAATCAAAATTTCTCCAACCTCTCCTTATAGCTAATGATCTCCACACCAATCAACATACTGATAAATTTTTTCTGTACACTCTCCAATGGCTCACATCCTTCTGATAGTGTGGCAACCAGAATTGGATACTATATTCCAAGTGCAGCCTAACAGTTGGACAGTGATAGCCTTTTTCCTAGGATGGAGAAAGCTAGCACGAGGGGACACAGCTTTAAATTAAGGGGTGATAGTTATAGGACGGATATCAGAGGTAGGTTCTTTACCCAAAGGGTGGTTCGGGAGTGGAATGCCTTGCCTGCAGCAGTTGTAGATGCGCCAAGTTTGGTGGCGTTTAAGAGGTTAGTTGATAAGTATATGGAAGAGAAGGGACTGGTTTAGTTTGGAGGGGCATTGCTTTTTATATTGGTCGGCGCAACATCGAAGGCCGAAGGGCCTGTTCTGTGCTGTAATGTTCTATGTTCTATGTTCTATGTAACTAAGGTTCTATAAGGTTGCAAGATGACTTGCCAATTTTAATAGATCTTATATAAAATGAATGGGGAACACAACCTGTTTCCAAAAAACAAACCTGTCCTGAATAAATTGAATAATGGTTGATATAAGTAATTGCAATGTCATAGATGCCTATTCTAGTGGAAAGCAACCTTAAAATATCAGTATAGTGTTAACCGTTGGATGAAATCTTCAAGTTGTAGAACATTGGTTCACATTTATTATGTCTTCCGTGTAAGCAATGGTCTCAGTCAAGTCAATACCAAGTACAGAAGAGCTACTGCAAAGAGAGGTGGTGTATGAACAAAAATAATTTTTACGTATAAAAATATACGTTTTAAAACCTCATATAAAACCTCATTGACCTATAAAACCTATAAAACCTCATTGAGTTTTTTGAGAAAGTGACCAGAGAGGTGGATGGGGGTAAGGCGGTTGATGTAGTATATATGGACTTTAGTAAGGCCTTTGATAAGGTGGCCCATGGAAGACTTCTACAGAAAATGCAGATGTGTGGAATAGAGGGTGATTTAGCTAATTGGATTAGGAATTGGCTGGCAGATAGAAGACAGAGGGTGGTGGTTGAGGGGAGATATTCATCGTGGAGTTCGGTGACGAGTGGTGTGCCTCAGGGGTCTGTTTTGGGTCCCCTGCTGTTTGTAATTTTTATAAATGATCTGGATGAGGGTATTGAGGGATGGATCAGTAAATTTGCAGATGATACTAAAGTTGGTGGTGTGGTAGATAGTGAAGAGGGGTTTTTTAGTTTACAGAGTGACTTGGACAAGTTGCAGAGCTGGGCCGAGAGGTGGCAAATGGAGTTTAATGTGGAAAATTGTGAGGTAATGCACTTTGGCAGGAACAATAAATGTGTAGAGTATAGGGCTAATGGTAGGGCTCTTAATATGTTGAGGAACAGAAGGATCTTGGTGTATGTGTCAATAGATCCCTGAAAGTAGGCAGTCAAGTGGATAAAGTTGTTAAGAAGGCATATGGAGTCTTAGCTTTTATTGGTAGGGGGATTGAATTTTGGAGCCGCAGCATCATGTTGCAACTGTACAAAACTCTAGTGCGGCCGCACTTGGAGTATTGTGTACAGTTCTGGTCCCCACATTATAAGAAGATGTGGAGGCATTGGAGAGGGTACAGAGGAGGTTTACCAGGATGTTGCCTGGTATGTAGGGCAGGTCTTATGAAGAGAGGCTGAGGGATTTGAGGTTGTTTTCGTTAGAAAGGAGGCGGCTAAGAGGGGACCTTATCGAAACAGATAAGATGATTAGAGGTTTAGATAGGGTGGACAGTGATAGCCTTTTTCCTAGGATGGAGAAAGCTAGCACGAGGGGACACAGCTTTAAATTAAGGGTATGAGTTATAGGACGGATATCAGAGGTAGGTTCTTTACTCAAAGAGTGATTAGGGAGTGGAATGCCCTGCCTGCAGCTGTTGTAGATGCGCCAAGTTTGGTGGCGTTTAAGAGGTTAGTTGATAAGTATATGGATGAGAGGGAATGGTTTAGTTAGGAGGGGCATTGCTTTTTATTTTGGTCGGCACAACATCGAAGGCCGAAGGGCCTGTTCTGTGCTGTATTGTTCTATGTTCTATGTTCTATGTTCTATGTATAAAGTATGCATCATATCATCAAAATAACCTAAGTACTTCATGTATTGAACTGTTTTGGAATGTAATGATTTGATATGTGGACAAAAATAGAAGTAATTCTGTATAAGCAATTAGAATGACCATTTTGATGTTACTGGTAGTTAGGAAGTGTGCTAAACATTTATAATGTTTATAAATTAAACATTAATTTAATGTTTAAATTAAAGTAAAATTTAAACATTTTACATTACTTGCCAGACTTTGTCACATAAAGTACAGTTCAAGCAAGTCAGGGATGGAAGAGAGTGAATGGTCTGATGAAGGTCTCATTTAAATCAGGCAACAGTATTATTATCATAAGCAAATGATATGGAAATATCAGTTGTGAATATAAATCTAATGGTATAGGTTGCTATTTGGCAAGGAGAAGGTGATTTGGCCTATCAAATCTGTACTGGGTCTTTGAAACAGCTATTATGGAGTTTGCACGTTCTCCCTGTGACTGTGTGGGTTTCCCCTGGGTTCTCCGGTTTTCTCCCCTATCCCAAAGATGTGCAGATTAGGCTGATTGCCCTTGATAAATTGTCCCTTAGTCTCAGGGAGATCAGCAGGATAAATATGTGGGATTTTGGGGATAGGGTCTGGGTGGGGAATCTGGCCAATTTCAATTTTGAAGGAGTACTGAGGAGACTTAATAGATTAGTATCACTGATGTGGAACTTCAGTTAACTGGAGGGACTCATCCAGCTGGGATTGTTTGCATAAAGTAAAGAAGGTTGATGGGGCAGATTTGATCCAGGTATTCAAAATAATGATGGGTTCTGATAAAACAAATTAGAAAAAATGTACCACTAACAGGAGGATTGCTAACTGGAGGTCACAGATTTATGAGAATTAGCAAAAAATCCCCAGGCAACGAGGGAAAAAAAATTTGCAGATCAATTTCTTATTGTCTAAAATGCATTGCCTGAAAGGTTTAGTGGAAGCAGTTTCAGTAATAACTTCCAAAAGGGAATTGTATAAATACTTGAACTGGAAGAAAATGCTAGAAGTTGAGAAAGAGCAGAAGAGGGAGACTAATTGGATAATCATAGAATCACTACCATGCAGAAGACATTTACCCATTGAGCCTGAACCAACAACAACCCCACCAGACCCTATCCCCAAAAATCCCACATATTTATCCTGCTAATTTCCTGAGACTAAGGGGCAATTTATCATGGCCAATCTGCACATCTTTGGGATAGGGGAGAAAACCAGAGAACCCAGGGGAAACCCACACAGTCACGGGGAGAATGTGCAAACTCCATAATACTGTTTCAAAGACCCAGGACAGATTTGATAGGCCAAATCACCTTCTCCTTGCCAAATGATTCCCGTGATTCAGTGTGAGGAACACAGAAGTTCTGGCTTATTTTCCTACTATTATTGAGATGAGCCTGAGACCATTAGTGTTTAACTAAACAGGCTTTGGCCTCAGATTACTATCTTTTCCACACAGTGTCATCACTGACAATGCAGCACCTACCTCTGTACCCCACTGAAATGTTAGCTTAGACTATGTACTCCAGTTAAATGCTGGGCTTGAAACCATAGCTCCCTGACCCATAGGGTGAGAGTATGCTATTAACTGAGCTGTGCTGACACTGGTAGTTGTAGAGCCACATCTATAGTATGCTGGATGCAGGCTGCTTCCTGCCTTCTTATCTCAGAAGCAGTGAATGGCATCAGGGATTGAAAAATAAAAAAACTTTTTCTTCAAAAAAAGATGGGGAGTATGTTATTAAAAACTTTTTAAAACGGATCATGACAGACACACGATTTTTGGTAAGTTAAGTCTTTTAATCCTTAACTTAAACGAATGGCTTCATGGGCATTGCAGCTTTTAAATCAAAGTTTATCATCTAGCGCCATAAAGCCAGTCCCTTACAGGGATTACATTCCATACATGATCCCTTCAGCTCTGTAACCCTTTCCCTGCACAAAGCTTCCCACTGGTGTAAATGACTTGTATTGAAAAAAAAAGACCTTTTCGTGAGGTCAAAGCAGTAAGGTAGTTATTAATAATATTATTTTAGAATCCATTTTGGATCAAATTGATCTGACTTTGCTTTAAGTCATCCTGGAAGTAATGAATAAGCACTGTGAATGTTGTCACAGTAAGAATCACTTGGCAATGCAGAATGCTCTGCTAATGCTCACAGTAAGTACACACAAGATAAGATTTCACACTCTTAGAGGCAGCATTGATCAGAAACAGTGCCATGGTACTGTCACCCCTGATTCTCTGACCTGTGCTCTTTATGACTGCTGCTCCCCACTGGGAGAACAGAATCAGAGAACCATTTTTACTTACTCTAGTATTCAGTTTTCTTACATTACAACACTGGCTACATTTCAAAAGTATTCTATTGGTTTTAAAGAGGTTAGGGACATTCTTGGATCATGAATGGTGTTACATAAATGCCAGCCTTTCCTTCTTTCTTTTCTCGCGGGGAGGAGAGGTACGGAGGCTTCATCAGTTTGCAATGTATTGGCAATTTTGTAAACACACAAGGGCATTTCTTAAGCTAATTATTTTGACCAAAATTATGGATTTGTTGCAATAGAATAGATTTACGATTTGGTTTCCAGTTGTAAGTGAAAATCTATTTGTGATATTCACAGTGCTTCTTGGCCGAGGAAGGTAACACAATCAAAAGGAAGAGTGTCAAATCTGCAAATTTTTCCAACTAATGTCAATGGCAGGTGGGAAGAACAGGAGAGATTCCTGGTCAGGCATGTGATGGAAAGAAAGTTGGATCCTTCATCATCACGATTCATAACTCCTGATTTCTCCATGCGTATGAAAGTCTGTGTTGTCAGCCATAACAACTCATCCTCCTTGGAGGGCTACTTGGCTCAGTTTGCTGGACAGCTGGTGTGGATTAGATTGGTACATGGGGTTTGAACCCTGTTCAAGTTGGGATGGATTTGGGACCAATCTCTTTGCCCTATTTATAATGAACGTAGTAGCGCTGTGGGTTAAACCTACCTTCAGGCCAGTAAGTGAAGAAAAACAGGGTCAGTATTACAGTGATGAGCAGGTAGCTGTTTGGAATGTATATTTATTGCTTGCATTTGTATTCTCAGTTATTCCTCGTCACTGCTTGTAATTTCACAGCTCGGCTTTGATGGGAAGGATGAGAGCACCAACGATACGTTTTAAGATGAATCTGTCATGAACAAAATAAATTCTTTGTGGGGAGCTTGCTCTAATTTCTTATTCCTTCAAGAGATTCCGTAACTTCTCCATGAATGATGCAGGTGAAAATGAGTCAAAGCCTCAGTTTTGTTAAACTTTTGCAGAACCACCTTCTTTTGGTTTGTGGATTGTCACCAGATTCTAATCAAACAAGCCAGAGCAACCAAGCTGAGTTCTCCCAGGAGTTTGCAGTAATTAATTTTTTTTTTGCATGTTTAAGTGTGCTGAGATCCACGCTACTCGGGGTGGAACACTCCCCTTTGGAGTTTTTCACAATTTCAGTGGGAATTTCATTTTGCCTTCTTCAGCAAATTGGGCTGGAATGTTTCATAATGACTCCATCAAGTTATTCCCGTTCCCATATAGCTCTTTGCTAACAAAGTTTTCACAGTTCGACAATCACATTTGTGTATAAACTTTCTACAATAAATACCTCATTCTCTTCTTCATCGGACATGAAAAGGTATGACATAGAATTTGTTAGCAATACTAAATCTGATTGAACTACAAAAAATACTATCAGGTCCTGCTCTCATCAGATAAAATAGCTGACTATTCCAGCATCTTTCGAATGCAAAGATGGTCGCTAGCATCTTTTCTCTGCTTCAAAACCTGGTTGTAAACCTCTTTCCTTTGGCTCCTCTGTTCTCAGTAAGTATGAGGAGCCATTGAATTTCTTTGTCACTAAGATCAAGATCATCAGATCAGCTGCCTGTGCCATACACTTCCCTCCTACTAGTCCCCCTGGCCAAACTATTAGGAAGACTGAAAATATTGTTACAATTCTCATTTCAATATCAATTCCCTCAGTACTGACTCCATTTCTCTCCCTGGTAACAGCTTGAGATGAAACTAGTCTGTTTGCAATCTTTGTGTCATATTTGAGCTATTGACATGTGTTCTCACCAGCAACAAGACCTTCAATTTCCATAACAACACCCAACTCCACCTTGTTTCATTTTATCTGCTGCTAAAGCCCTCATTCCTGTATTAGTTACCATTGGACTTGACTCTTTCAATGCACTCTTGGTTGGTCCTCCATATTCTAGCCGCCAAGATGGTCATCCAATACTCTGCTGCCCATATCTTATTAGACTGACTTTTAGTTTATATGGTCAAATGTATTGTATTCTACAAAATCTAATTAACATATCATGCATACTCATTGCTTTGCATTGGCACCTGATCAAGCAAATTCGCATCCTTATTTTCAATTCCCTCCCTGATCTCACTTCTCCCTATCTCTGTGATCTTCATCAGTCTCACAACCCTTTGATATCTGCACTCAACTAAATTGCAAAACTAATCTGTTCACCATTGGCGTAGTCTTCAGTTGCCTAGGCCTTTAATCTCTGGAATACCCTCATTCCACCCTATTGCCTCACTACTTTGCTGTTGACCTTTATGACATGCCTTAAAACCTACTCTTCACCAAATATGTTTTTATGTAGATCGGTGTTATATTTTGTTTTATCACATCAAAGGTGCTATATAAATCTAAGTTATTGTTGTTAATGGTCAGTAATTGTCAGTTTAAAGCAAGCAACATTCATTGCAGTATTTTTTATATGATTTTATATTTTATAACAGCAGTAAAAATCCAATTCCCATACAATAAGGAATGACTTTGCTTTATTCAACCATAAACTAGTGAACCAAATGTGAGGGATAATAATCTGGGACCTTCATGCTGCTATAGGGTTAATGTCTTTGTTTGTTGCGGCAATGCTGTGACGTGTATGTTTTGTTCAGCCAGGGAAGGGTAAAGCTAATAATGAAGATAATCAAGGAAATCTAGGCTTACAAATTGTAAAATTACAAGCAACAACTTCGCCAAGGTCAGTGCAGCAGTGAACTGTAAGATAACTCCATTCAGAGTAAGTACCACATGAAAGAAAGCCATAAATTACACCAAACATCCATAATCACTTTCCTTCTCAGCAATCAGTGGTTTTTATCATATCTGAATTCAAGCTGTTCAGAAGATTCAGGTGAGTGCTCTGTGAATCTGCAGAGAAAACCTGTATCAAAGCTGTAAGATATGATTCGACTGACATTTTCTAAAGAAAACTAAGGGAGTTAGAGAAAAAAGCATTCAAAAGGATGAGGACGACATACTCTAGATTTTATCTGCAGCGCTTGTATAAGCATCTTTGAAGAGGCTTATTACCAACTAACAGAAGAAGAAAAGTATGTTTGTGTATATAAGAGAAGAATGTGGGAGTATGCACCTGCCAGACATCCCTGTCATTTTGAGCTTGTCACTCAGTGTTCAGACCTTTACGGAATGGAAGAGTTACTTCTATAAAATCAAGCGCTAAATATTGACTTGTCACTCATCAATTCCAATGATATCATAAAGGTCATAAAATACATCCATGAATACCAGTTTTTCTTATTAAACTTGGACCACAGCTAGTCCGAAACTGAAAGTTTTTTGTGCAGATAAATCAGAGATTTTAGTTCTTTGACGGTATTATATAAAAGTAATCCAAGGGAGTTAATGATGTTTATTTGGCAAAAACACTGCAATAATTTATCAAACTGTAGCATCAAACCAGAGTTTAAAGTTACAGTCACACTCTTTCTAAACAGGGAAATAGGATTTTTGATATTCACCTGAATTGGGCAATGAACCTTTTTACTGATGGCAAATTCTCCAACAATGCAAGATATCCTCAGTGCTGGGTTGCCTACACAGTTTAGGGTTTGGATTTTTCTATCAGCTCTTCCAACTGTCTGCGATGACATTATAGAGGACAGATAGGAGAATCTTCAGAGAAATTCAACCTGCTTGTGTTTGAATCCTGGTATAGGGCTTCCTGATTCAAAGGGTGAAAGTGCCATTAGCTGAGCTGAGCTGACATGGGTAGTTGTACAGCAACATTTACAGAATCAGATCAATATCCAGGGAGCAGTGAATGGCATCAGTGTGCATGTGAGCCTGATAGTAGGAGACACACTCAGACAGTTCAGGGATGTGGATGTTAACAATGGTTTAAAGAAACGCTTCTGGAGTCCTGCCCAACATCTAGCCAGATTCACCACATATGGGTGGCACTGAGAACTTTGATGTTGTGTTCAGTGGACCCCAATTGTCAATGAGGGAAAGGATCTTGAGGGTGATCCAAGATAGGGGCATACCTGAGCTGCAATCCTCTAGTCCACAAGGAATTCTTACTGGTGTAATTTTTAAAGGCAAAGAGTTGAAATTCCTGCTCTTGCTGTTTGCTTCTCCTGACATGTTATGTCGCCGGGCAACAGGCACTGTGGGACTCTTGCTAATGTGATTTTATATCATAGACCTGACTGTGCTGTGACTTTTTCAATATTAAGTAGGCTAAATATTTGACAGGAGCCTCATTGACTTAATTCGTCATCTGGGAATATGCTTGGTTGGAACCAGAAGACAAATGGAGTAAGCACAGTCACCATCTTGCCAGCACTCCAGCCTTTATCCATGCAACTACATTTTCTTAATCTAGAATTGTATAGTCATACTGCATGGAAACAGACACTTCAGCCCAATGTGTCCATGCTGCTTTTTTTTAAATCCCTAAACTAATCTTAATTGCCTTGCATTTGGCCCTCTATACCCATTTTATCCATGTAACTATCTAAATGCTTTTTAAAAGAGAAAATTGAATCCACTTCTACTACTACATCTGGCAACTTGCTCCAGATACTCACCACTCTCCGTGTGTAAAAAATTGTCCCTCTGGACACTTCTGTATCTCTACCCTTTCATCTTACTCCTACACCCTCTAGTTTTAGACTCTTCTACTTTGGGAAAAGATATTGACTATCTAGCCGATCTTTGCTCCTCATTATTTTATAGACCTCTATAAGATCACCCCTCAGCCTTCTACGCTCCTGAGAAAAATATCCTAGACCGTCCAATCTCTCTTTATAATTCAAACCATCAAGCCCCAGTAGCATCCTAGTAAATCTTTTCTGCACTCATTCTGGTTTAATAATATCTTTTCTATAATAGGGTGACCAGAACTGTAAACAGTACTCCAATTGTGGCCTTAACAATGTCTTGACCAACTTCAATAAGACGTCCCAATTCCTGTATTCAATGTTCTGACCAATGAAATCAAGCCTTCTTCACCACTCTGTCTACCTGTCATTCCACTTTCAAGGAACTATGAACATATACCCCTAGATCTCTTTGCTCTGTGACTCTCCCAAATGCCCTATCATTAACTGAGTAAGTCCTGCACTGATCAATCTACCAAAATGTATCACCTTGCATTTGTCTAAATTAAACTCCATCTGCCATTTGTCAGCCCATTGGCCCAATTGATCTAGCTGACATAAATCGCTTACGTGATACCTTATGCTTGTTAGTTCCCTGACCTCATTGTCATAGAGAAGGTGGGATACTGCAACTAACCAGTGAAGAGAGGAGATTAGTGAAGAAAAATCAAGTAAATGTGTCATGCTGTTAAGTTGGAAGTTTGCAATCCGGGCCAGGAAATCTGCAGTTGAGGTTGAACTGCCAAGAATCTGATTTGATAGGCAGCGAATCAATGCCAGATACCTTGGCCAAAATTTTCCAGCCATTCACACTGGCAAGATTCTCTGGTCTTGCTGCAGTGAATGGAGCTTTGGCTGTGCTCTAAATTCCCTGTCTTCATTTGCAGCAGCGACGGGGCGCAAACATCCGGAAAATTTTGGCCCTTATGTTTGATGCTCCATATAAATGACAGTATTGGACGTCCTTGATTTATCCTCTGTAATTTCTTCAAAAACTTAGGTTGAACCACCCTTACCAATTAGAAATCTATGCTTTGCATATGATTCTGACAAGTAAACCAACAATCTCCCAGTAATTTGTTTCTTATAAATAAAAAGTTAAATACTGGAAATCAGAAACAGAAAGAGAAAATGCTGGAAAGAATTAGCAAGTCAACCAATATCTGTGTTCATATTTCAGGCAGAGTCTTTTTTAGAATTATAAATGAGTTAGATTGATGTGCTAATACAAAAGGTAGAGAGATTGTGCAAAGATAATAAAACAAGCAGATAGAAGCAGATAATAAAACAAGCTGGCAGATAGAAGACAGAGGGTGGTGGTTGATGGGAGATATTCATCGTGGAGTTCGGTGACAAGTGGTGTGCCTCAGGGGTCTGTTTTGGGGCCCCTGCTGTTTGTAATTTTTATAAATGATCTGGATGAGGGTATTGAGGGATGGATCAGTAAATTTGCAGATGACACTAAAGTTGGTGGAGTGGTAGATAGTGAAGAGGGGTGTTATAGTTTACAGAGTGACTTGGACAAGTTGCAGAGCTGGGCCGAGAGGTGGCAAATGGAGTTTAATGTGGAAAAGTGTGAGGTAATGCACTTTGGCAGGAACAATAAATGTGTAGAGTATAGGGCTAATGGTAGGGCTCTTAATAGTGTTGAGGAACAGAAGGATCTTGGTGTATGTGTCAATAGATCCCTGAAAGTAGGCAGTCAAGTGGATAAAGTTGTTAAGAAGGCATATGGAGTCTTAGCTTTTATTGGTAGGGGGATTGAATTTAGGAGCCGCAGCATCATGTTGCAACTGTACAAAACTCTAGTGCGGCCGCACTTGGAGTATTGTGTGCAGTTCTGGTCGCCACATTATAAGAAAGATGTGGAGGCATTGGAGAGGGTACAGAGGAGGTTTACTAGGATGTTGCCTGGTATGGAGGGCAGGTCCTATGAAGAGAGGTTGAAGGATTTGAGGTTGTTTTCGTTAGAAAGGAGGCGGCTAAGAGGGGATCTTATTGAAGCATATAAGATGATTAGAGGTTTAGATAGGGTGGACAGTGATAGCCTTTTTCCTAGGATGGAGAAAGCTAGCACGAGGGGACACAGCTTTAAATTAAGGGGTATGAGTTATAGGACGGATATCAGAGGTAGGTTCTTTACTCAAAGAGTGATTAGGGAGTGGAATGCCCTGCCTGCAGCTGTTGTAGATGCGCCAAGTTTGGTGGCGTTTAAGAGGTTAATCGATAAGTATATGGAAGAGAAGGGAATGGTTTAGTTTGGAGGGGCATTGCTTTTTATTTTGGTCGGCACAACATCGAAGGCCGAAGGGCCTGTTCTGTGCTGTAATGTTCTATGTTCTATGTTCTATGTTCTAAATCATCAATGAAATGATATATTAGTGATTTGAGTCAGATAGGATGAATGTATTGTATCATTCCAGCCATGATTCTATGATGTTGATTATTTTACATATTTATGCATAACTATTTTCTCTTCACCATTTTCTGATTGTATTAATGTGCACTAATGTGTCTAACATTTTAGCTCTGGAGAATGATCTGCATTCAAAATGTAAATCTCTCAGAGATGCTGACTAATCTGTTGACCTACAACTTGGTTCATATTGGGCCTTTAAAACATTTCCAAAATACTTGTCAGAAAGTGTGCACACAATACTGCTGCCCCAACCACCATTTTGGATAAGGACAAATAAGAGCCATCCTTTACCCATACCTGAAGCAGCCATTACCCCTCTCCATATAGAAATACAGGGCCTAAATAATGAAGACCTCACTCCAACATTTACATGTTGCACCAGATTTACAAAATGTCTGCTATGCAAAAAAGTAATTTATCTGAGTGTACAAATGGAAAGAGCAGGGGTTTTCCCAATGACACCCAAATTCACATCCCAGGACTCGATTATACTCAAGAACATTGACTTGTATCCAATTTTCTTTTCCAGCCGAATTTAGAAACTTTCAGAGAAGAGATTTTGAGGAAGCTTTAAAATTTGGGGCTAATGGTACAAACTGGGAAATTGTCTTGTGTAGTATGTGAAGTATAAGAGCCTTGAGGTTTTGCTTTATATTTAGATCAGGGAGCTGGATGGAGAGATTTGGAGACCTCCTCACAGTGGCACTACTTGGCTGGGAAGAGTCAAATATTGCCACCCGGGTGGCCAGGATCCTTGGGACAGGTGGTCAAGGGAGTTCATTGAAACTTGGGTGTGGTTTCTGCAGTGATGTTACTTCTGAATTCTATAGTGCTGTCTCTCCCTGTGCCAGCAAGCCAGAACCTATATTTAAGGCTTCCAGAAAAGAGGTTTCAGTCAGCTAACAACTGACCATTGATTAAAAAAGTAGCTTCAATCTGTCATGGTCAAAACCTTCAATATACAATGGAGGCAGACAGGAATGTTTAGCTTCCTTGTGTATTAGCAGTTCTGGTAGTTCTACTTCAGTAACTGGCAGTTCTGGGAGTAATTTTGCCATCCTGCCCACCATGTGAATTGTGCAGGCACGGAGCAAGGTCAGTTGACTGTGGGTGGGATTTTTTGATCTTGGGGTGAGCGCGTCTGGAAAATCCTACCCAGAATATCTGAGGCCATATTGCTGTCTTGGGGTGAGTCTTGACAATAGAAGGTGTGACATTCCACAAGACCGTAGTTATTATTCTCCACTTTTAGAAGCTTCAAGAAGCTTGGACAATTTGCAACTTCAGAAGTCAGATGATCTTTGGCAGCCATTTTTAAAAGGGAGTACAGTTTTAAACAATTTGAAAGATTCTCTTGCCTGTTTGATATGACCATAAATAAGATTAGGACAAAGTGAATACTTTTCTACTGAGCTAGATAATGAAGCGTTTAAAGAGGATAGGGAAGTCAACTTTGTCAAGAGCTGTCTGTGGGTTGAAAAAAATCAAGGATAGTGTGGAGTCACAAAGGATGTCATTTGTTTGGAGCTGCTGTAACAGTGCAGAATCCTAGCTAAGGAAATTCAAACTTGGCGTACGTTCAAAAGTAACAACACATTCACAAACTGGAGAGAATGGGAGTTGGTGATGGTATGATGGTTTGCAAGGAATGAGGGATTGAGGGTAAGGAGAGTTCAGTGATGACTGTTTTACAACTTCTCTTTCTTGTTTTCAACTTCTCTACCTTGGTAATGTTAACATTTCCCTCACCTCTGGTACTTTTCTTCTCTGTTTCAAATCTGCCCCATGATCAGTTGCATGTTGAAAACTTCACCCCTAAACAGTCTGTCCTTGCAAACTGGTCACACCCTAATTTGCACCAAACCCCACTTACCCAAGCTGCTGGGTTTGCTAACTTGCATTGACTCTTGGTCTGGCAATGCCTCAAATTTCAACTGTGTTCAAATCCTTCCTATCTCTGTATCGTTCGCCAGTCCTACAACTCTCCAACATACAGGACCCTCTAATTCTGCTTTTTACACCTACCATGGACAACTTTTGAACTCTAAATTCCAGAATTCCTTCCTGTAACTTCTCACATCTTTACTTCTCTCTCTTTTAAGGCACTCCTTAAACCCTAGCTTTTTGACTAAGTTTTTGGTCACCTGCCGGAATGTCTCTTTATGTGATTTAGTTTCAAATTGTGTTGGGACATTAGATTAAAGTTGCTATCTAACTGGAAGTTGTTATTGTTGCCTATTTCACTTTCCATTGAAATAAATAATCAAACGGAACTGAAGGAGGCATTTCAATGCCTGCTTTTTGAAAAAAAATTCTCCAATTAGTCCCATTCCCCTGCCCTTTTCCAAAGGCCTGCAGACATTTCCTACTAATGTACATACCCAATTGCCTTTCTAAAGTTAGTAGTGAATCTTTCTTCAGCACTCTTTCAGGCAGTGCATTCCAAATTACTACAAATCACTGAATTAAAAAAATTCTCATCTTCCACCGGTTCTGCTAAATACCTTAAATTTGTGTCTTCTGGTTTCCGACCTTCCTGACTGTGAAAATGTTTACTCCTTATTTACTTTATCAAAACCCTGCATGATGTTGAACACTTTTCTTAAATACAATTGTAAGAAATAGGAATAGGGAATTTAGTCCCTCAAGCCTATTCCACAAATATTTTATGTCCAACAGTACAGAGTTCCTTCTGTACTGCACTTGGTTGTCAGCCTCAATTGTGTGTTCAAGTCTGTGAAGTTGAACTTTAACCTTCAGGAGGTGAGAGTGCTACTGACTGAGACACAGCTAAATCTCCCCTTCACTGCCTCATCTCTATGTAACAGAAGTTCTTTATCCCTGGTTTCATTTCTCTTCTGTCCCTCCCCAATATCTTTCTAAAATATGTTGTCCATCATTGGACAATATTCTAGCTGCACAGATTTAATCATTGTCTTTTTAATTGTTACCATGAGTTGATATTCAATAGCTGGAATTTTGTGGATGGAAACTGTGGTCACCTTGTTGGAAACCAAAATGGTAAAATTTGGACTTTTCCTTGAGTCATAGCATTAGCATCCTGACTCTGAGTTTGTCAGCCGATCAAGGAAGATGGGGAGATCAAGCATTCGTTAGTCAAGGGAAGAATTTCTAATTAAAATGGCAACAACACGGATTATAAGCATTCACTGCACTTGGGTTTTTGAGGCTGTCTCAACTGTAGGATTGTAGGCAAGCTCTGTTCACTCTTATCAAAGATCCTGCTGTAGAGAGGCCAGCTCTCCTAAGGATGGGAGGAAGTAGACAGTCTCCCCAATGAGGCAAGGTGTAAATTCATTTGGCAGAGGAAGACAGCAGGAGATATGTGATACCTCCAACCTGGATTGCACCAGGACTTTCCAAGGTTTTTAAAGAGAGCAACTTGGCACTTTTAAGTGCCAGGCCCTAGAGTCTGATTTGCCCAAGATTCTCCTGCACAGCATTCCTCAGAACAACACACTTTGCAATTCTGTTCATTCCCCTTTCCCAAGGCACCCTGCATCCTCATCATGTAGGACACTATGCAGTGGGACCCATTAGGAGAGCCCCACTGCCCCAATGCTGGCGATTCATGTTGGTAAGGATTGTGGAAACACGCTGCCGATGAGGGGAAGGGTTCCCGATATTCATTGTGGGAGGAGGGTTTCCCAGTGCACTGCAAGGTTGGGACACCTTTTCCAAACAGCGCCCAATTGTTTTCCAGCAGGCTCATAGGGATTATTGAGGGGCAGGGATGATGGCCCTCCAGGGACAGACACCTCATCAGGCAATGGCGGTGTGTGCCCCTGCTCCACTAGGAAGGAGACCTTGTTCCTGGAGGCTGCAGATGTCAGCAGTGACCCTGGTGTCAGAGCCCGAGCCTCCTGAACACTAATGTTCAGGCATATCGAGAGAGAGCTTATCCTTTGCCTGAGGTGGGAACCCCACCTCCTTCCAGCTGGATCTCAGTATTCATCCCATCTGGCCTGTGGAGAAGTATATTGCTGAGGAAAAGGAAGTTGATGCTGCTGCAGATGTTGCTCTGTAGTTATTAGTGTTGTTGATGCTTCTCTTGTTCCTTATCAGTGGTGCAGTGTACCTGGCTTCTGTGCCATGGTGAAGGTGAAGGCAAGTATTGCTGAAGTGTTTTTTCTTTATTAGTTCTTAGGACTTGGGCATCACTAACAAGGCAAGCTTATATTATTCATCCCTAATTACCCTCAAATGGTAGTGGGATGCTATCTTCTTGATTCATTTCAATCCTCGTGATGTAAGTACACCCAAAATGTATTTTCTTCTCACCTACTAGGCCATTTCAAAGAGCAGTTGAGAGTCAACCACATTACTGTGGATCTGGAGTCACATGTAGGCCAGACCAGATAAGGGTGGCAGATTTCCTTCCTTAAAGAGCATTAGTGAGCTAGATGGGTTTTGTGGCAATACAGTAATTACATTACCATTATTAATGAGTCTAGCATATTTTACCAGATTTATTAATTAATTGAATTAAAATCCCCCTTGTTGCCATGTTGAAATTTGAACTCCTGCCTCAGGAGAATTGTTCTGAGCATCTAGATTTCTAATCCAGTAACATTACCACTATGTGACTGAAATGCCTTCCAAGACTTTGGAATCATTTCTAACAGAGACACTGCTTTGAACAGCAATCTTTCAATGACCATGGCTAAAGCTCTTCAGTTTCTTCCTCCTATCCTTCAGTTTCACTGAAGAAGCTCTTCCTGCAGTACACTCACCTTGGTGACCACAGCATGTTGGTGACAATCAGGGAACAAGTGCACAGATTAGAAAATCTAGAATTGAGAGTTAAAATAGCTCTGATTTTTTTTAAGTACCCCAATTATTTACCCTTCAGCTTCAAGGTGATTGGCCACATGCCTTCAGCACTACCTTGGTTAAACCTAGAAGAAAGCAGGATAATGGCCGTGATTTACTCAAAAAAATGACAATATTTAAAGTTTATTTGTTAGTGTCACAAGTAGCACTGCAATGAAGTTACTGTGAAAATCTCCTAGTCATCACACTGCCGCACCTGTTTGGGTACACTCAGGGAGAATTTAGCATGGCCATTGCATCTAACCAGCATGTCTTTCAGACTGTGGGAGGAAACCAGAACACTCAGAGGAAACTCACACAGACACAGGGAGAATGTGCAAACTCTGCACAAATAGCGACCCAAGTTGGGAATTGAACCCAGGTCCCTGGCGCTGTGGGACAACAGTGCTAACTGCCATGCTTCCATAATGTCAAGAAAACCAGAATGATCTGTGCCAGTCAGTCCAGATCAGACTGCAATCATCCCACATTTAGTGATTTCTTGGGAGAATGGTGAATTGTGCGCTGCTTCTGTGAAGGGCAGGGCATAAACATGCTGGTGAGCCCTGCTGGAAAACACTTGGGCGCTGTTTGGAAAAGGTGCCCCAATTTTGCAGTGTACTGGAAAACCCTCCCCCCACAATGAATTTTGGGAACCCTTGCTCTCATCGGCAGCATGTTTCCATAATCCTTTACTTGAATCACTGGCATCAGGGCAGTGGGGCTCTCTTAATGGGTCCCACTGCATGGCGCCCTAAATACCCACCTTAATGCCCCATCCTTTCATGACTTCCCCCTTCATGCTCAACCCCTATAGCCCTCTGTTTTAGTCCCCCTGCATAGCCACTCCCTTATAGCACCAAGTGGGCAATGCCAGTGCACCAGATGGGCCCTGCTAATGCTGCCACATGGGCACTGTCTAACTAGCTTCAATGGCCTCGTAGCTCCATGTCGTGGCCATCGCACCTGGTCATCACTTGTGGAGACCAGTAGTGATTCTCGGTGGGCTTGCAACATGCCCAAGATCCAGGAGCTGGGAGAATCCAGCATCAAACAGGCTAAACATATTTAAATGCTACTTTCAATATGCTAAAAGGCCTCACGCCCTTTCTGGGCATGATCCGGTTTTTGCCAGTGGAAAGGGACCAGGATGGTTGCAAATTATTTGGCACCACATACAAAATCCATTTTTAGGGCTGCACGAAATTTCCTAGGATCGGCACAATCTGCGCCAGGCACGGCGAGACTGAAAATCACCCCAGTGTTACTTTAGGAGATTTAATTATTCATGTAATTAATGTATTCAAACCAGCACAGCTTCCCACTCTTGCCTAGGAAAATCATCCCTTGTATCTTTATTTCGATTTGATTTGATTTATTATTATCACATAGATTAGTGTACAGTGAAAAGTATTGTTTCTTGTGCACTATACAAACAAAGCATACTATTCATAGAGAAAGAAAGAGTGCAAAACATAATGTTACAGCCTAGTTAGGGTGTAAAAAATTCAACTTAATATGAGGTAGCTCCATTCAAAAGTTTGATGGCAGCAGGGGAGAAGCTGTTCTTAAGTCAGTTAGTTTGTGGTCTTAGGTTTTTGTATCTTTTTCCTACAAAAGAAGGTGGAAAAGAGTATATCTGGGTAGTGGGAATTCTTAATTATGCTGGCTGCTTTTTCAAGGCAGCAGGAGGTGTAGACAGAGTCAATGGATGGGAGGCTGGTTTGCATGATAGAGTTATATTTCCGAGATTGGATGTGCTTTGTAAAAAGCCTTCTTATACTGTCCTATCACCCTCAAAGATTCACGAATGTAAACCAGGTTACCTGCATAACATTTGAAATTGTACGTTTACTTTATACTGCCTCTCCTTAACCTTTTTTCCAATTTGGGCAAAGAAAATCTTGGTATCGCTTTGTTACTTTTATACCTGATGCACAGGATGTTTCCAGTGCAGGAGATAATCATTCAGTCCCATTATTTCTTTGTTGATATAATGTTGAATAATCCACAACTATCCCCATTGCCCTACTCTTTACCTATAGGCATGTACCTTCATCTGCTTCAAGTGTTTATCTGTTGTTCCCTTAAAAGATTCATCTCACCTAGCTGACACCATTCTCCGACAACTCTTCATGAGGAAATTTATCCTAATCTCTCTCATAATTCTCCCAGCAATGTATTTCAACTGGTCCTACAACCAAATAGTCTTTCTCTATTCAGTCTACTAAAACTATTCATTTTTTTAAAAAAAATCCTATCATATTTCTAACCTTCTTAACTCTGGAGGAAATGGTCCCAGTATGTCATTTCCTAACTATATCTTCCTAGCCTTTGTATCGTCACAGTGATTTGATGCTATACGTTCTCTATGGCTTTAATTTTGTTGCTATAATTGGGCATTCAAAACTATGCACACTGTCCTGCCCGTTAGCTGGTAAAAGACAAACCTATCAATTTGCACCTACATTCTAGCCCATTCATAAAACTAAAACTGTTACTGGTTTTTATATGGCTTTTTCTACCTGCGTTCACACACTTAAGGCATTACTTACATACTTCTCAGCTATGGTACATGCTTTTTACTGAACGCATTCGACATTCCTTATTTTCCTCCTAAAATCCACTACATCACACTTCTCCATCTTAACTTAATTCTGCCACATGTCCTCTTATTCTGTTGTCAATGACCATCTGGAATCTTTTACAACTCCTTACTGTTTGCCAAAAGCCCTACATTTGTGTCATCTGCAAATTTTGATAACATACTTCCTATGTCTAAATCCAAATCATTTGCATATTATATCAAAAATTATTCCAGTTTTGACCCCTGGGATGTATCACATCCAACTGTTCTCCCATCCAAGCAACATCTCTTTGTGTTCCTGCCCATTAGCCAACTTTCTATTAATGCTGTACCATTTGCTATAAAAGCATATGCCTGAAATCCTGCAACAACTTAATGAGCTCTTCCTGAAAATATATATACACATATATCTACTTCATTCAATATCTGCATTGATTACCCCAGTAAGAAGCCTGACAACATCAGGTTTAAGTCTAACCAATTTATTTGATCGTAAACTCGCAAGCTTTCAGGGTTTGCCTCTTCGTCAGCTGAAAATAATAGATCGGTTGGACTTAAACCTGGTGTTGTCAGACTTCTTACTGTGTTTACTCCAGTCCAGCGCCGGCATCTCCACATTTTGATTATCCCATGCATTGCGCTAATTTGATCACAAAATATAAATCATGAGATTCTTCTGAATACAGATATTAAAATACCTGGTTAATAATTTACTATATAGCAAAATCTTAATATATGGGCAGCACAGTGGTTAGCACTGCTGCCTTAAGTGCCACAGGTCTGCGTTTGATTCGCAGCTTGGGTCACTGCCTGTGTAGAGTTTGCAGACTCATCTTGCATCTGTGTGGGGTTCTTCCAGGTGCTCTGGTTTCTTCACACAGTCCGAAGATGTGTGGGTCCGGTTGATTGGCCATGCTAAATAGTCATTTAGTGTTGGGGGGATGAGGAGGGTAAACACAAGGGGCTGCAGGGATAGGGGTGGGGTAGAACATAGAACATAGAACATAGAACATTACAGCACAGAACAGGCCCTTCGGCCTTCGATGTTGCGCCGACCAATATAAAAAGCAATGCCCCTCCAAACTAAACCATTCCCTTCTCTTCCATATACTTATCAACTAACCTCTTAAACGCCACCAAACTTGGCGCATCTACAACTGCTGCAGGCAGGGCATTCCACTCCCGAACCACCCTTTGGGTAAAGAACCTACCTCTGATATCCGTCCTATAACTATCACCCCTTAATTTAAAGCTGTGTCCCCTCGTGCTAGCTTTCTCCATCCTAGGAAAAAGGCTATCACTGTCCACCCTATCTAAACCTCTAATCATCTTATATGTTTCGATAAGGTCCCCTCTTAGCCTCCTCCTTTCTAACGAAAACAACCTCAAATCCCTCAGCCTCTCTTCATAAGACCTGCCCTCCATACCAGGCAACATCCTGGTAAACCTCCTCTGTACCCTCTCCAATGCCTCCACATCTTTCTTATAATGTGGGGACCAGAACTGCACACAATACTCCAAGTGCGGCCGCACTAGAGTTTTGTACAGTTGCAACATGACTTTGCGGCTCCGAAATTCAATCCCCCTACCAATAAAAGCCAAGACTCCATATGCCTTCTTAACAACCTTCTCGACTTGACTGCCTACTTTCAGGGATCTATGCACATACACACCAAGATCCCTCTGTTCATCTAGACTACTAAGAATCCTACCATTTGCCCTATACTCTACACATTTATTATTTCTGCCATAGTGCATTACCTCACACTTTTCCACATTAAACTCCATTTGCCACCTCTCGGCCCAGCTCTGCAACTTGTCCAAGTCCCTCTGCAAACTATAACACCCCTCTTCACTATCTACCACTCCACCGACTTTAGTGTCATCTGCAAATTTACTAATCCATCCTTCAATACCCTCATCCAGATCATTTATAAAAATTACAAACAGGATTGTAGGATTGTAGTTGGTGCAGACTCGATGGACCAAATGGCCTCGGTCTGCACTATGAATCACACAACATATCAATCAGGGTCAAAGCTCTGATGGGAACAATGTGGACAATTAAATAACTAACTAGAGGAGGAGGTTATAAAAAACATTCTCAATGATGAGGGAGTCTAGCATGTCAGTGCAAAAGGCAAAGCTGAAGCTTCTTCTGCCAGCAGTGCTGAGAGCTTGATTCATCTCGGCCTCCTGAGGCTCCCACCGTCATCTTCAAGCAATTTCATTCTCTCCAGGTTATATTAAGAATGATGCAAAGTGTTGAATGTAGCAATATTTGTGAGTCCTGAGAACATTCCAGTTATTGTACTGGAATGAATACATCCTTAGCCAAGCTATTCCAGTACAGCTCCTATGCTGATTTCTAATATGCTGGACTGCCTCATCATTGATTATATGGATGTTTTTGAAAGGTTTTCTTTTGATGAGTTGTTTCATTATCCACAACAATTCTGACAATGTGTACAGTTGACCAGCAAAATCCTGCTGACATAAAGTAAAACAAATTAAATCTTGCCAATTACCACCCCATCAGTCTACTTTCATTCATCAGCAATTTTTTTTCAAAAATCATTTACTGGGTGTGGGTGTTGCTGGCTAGACCAGCATTTATTCCCCTCCCTAGTTGCCTTTCAGAAGGTGATGATCAGCTGCCTTCTTGAACTACTGTAATCCATGTAGTGAAGGTACATATGCTCTGCTGTTAGGGACAGAGTTCCAGGATTTTCACCCAACAACAGTGGGGACAGTCTACTTCTCACCACCCCCAATTAGCTCAAATCTCTCCCTGAGATAGCTCTACCTCCCCAATACAGCTCAACCCTCCCACACAGCTCAACAGCCCCGTCACTATCCCCCAGCTCTCTAAGCTTTACTGAATAGGATTGTACAAGCCCCACAGGCATGGGCTGAGAAACTGAAGCAGGGAAAATATCGGCAGCTACGTTGAGAAGGCTTCTGACATAATTCTGTCATTGGGCCATTTTTGCCAGCAGTGTAATAACAGTGGCTCACTACATCAACTTAAAATGGGTGTCTAATTTGCATTATTTAACAGGACCACTTTTCCTGGCTACTGGGTTGATTGCCCTGACGGATGGGGTAGCTGCCCATTGCAGCTTGCAAGAACACCAGCCTGAGCACAAGACTGTCCCAATGCATGGAGCGGCCACCCATCACTCGGATGTGGCTTCCCTGGGAGGAGTTACCACACCTGGAGGCTCAGTGGTTCATGGCTTTATCTCCTGGTGAGAATGACCACACTGGCTAGCCAGGAGCTTAGTGGCAATCTTCACACCCACAGTCCCAAATCCACATATAGAGGGTTATCCCCTGTTCATTGAGGACTGCCCACTTGGCCCACATAAAAAAAGTCAATTTGTCTCCTTCCCTTGCAAAGGGGTTTCAAAATGGAGCTGGCTGTTCATTCCTCTTGCAGCAAACTCTCTGTCTGCCCTTTAATTGGGCCAGAACCAGCCTGCCATTTAATTTGGACAATGGGTCCAACAGTGGCCTCTTAATTGCCCACTGCTGTAGAGATTGCCACTAAGCTCCCACTAGCCGGTTCATAACTCACAGGTAGTCCTGATTCATCCCCATGCCAGCAATATCTTAGCATTATTATCAAACAGTCCTCTGCTTCCAATATTTACCTTTCAATCCACACCCAAAACAATATTAAATCGGAAGGATGGCGACACAATGGATCCAGAAAGACACAATGAATTTGCACCATGGCAGCTGGGGAATTTAAATTCAATTCACTAAATAAATCTGGAACATAAAGCTGCCACTAGTAATGGTGACTATGAAACCACCAGATTGTTGCAAAAACCCATCTGGTTCACAAATGTCCTTTAGGGAATGAACTCTGCCAAATTTCCAAGTCCAGCAATGTGGTCAATTCTCAGCTGTCCTCTGAAACGGCTCACTAAATCATTCAGTTACATTGAAGAAGGCTGCTTAAGGACAGTTAAGGGTGAGAAATAAATGCTGGCCTTTTTTTACGGGACTTTTGGTGAACACATTGTATGCCACAGTTCCAACATCACATCAGTGACAAGACTTTCAACGGATGTAAAGCATCTTGGCATGCCCTGAGGTTTTGAAAAGCAAGTCTTTCTCTCTGGATTCCCGACTCGTGCTAATTTATGAGTTAGAATTTGATCAAGTAAGCCTTCATTATTTGTTGGAGTAACAGAATATTGAGTATCTAAGCAAAGACACTGCTGTTAAAAATAACAAGTTCTGGGAATATTCAGCAGATCTGCAACATCTGAGGAAAGAGAAACTGAGTTAACAGCTCAAGTCAAATACGACTCTTCAGCAGAACATATTCTTCATTTTTCACTCTGTTTCATTCTTCACAGATGCTGGCAGACCTGCCCAGCATAATCAGCACTTTGTCTTCACTTCAGATTTCCAGCAATCATAAAATTTTCCTTTTAATAAAGACGCCGTAAAACCCCCTCTATAAAGATCACAAATATTTTTCATACCTGAATACATTTTTCGATAATTAAAAGTTGTTGCAATTACAACTGTTATTATACGCCACTCTAATTGATGTAAAACTTTCATCTGCAATATTTTGCACTCTTCGTGGTGGCCTGTAAGTCACTTCCAGTTAATATGAATGAGCTCTTGTGATTTCTTAGCTCAATCCAAAGGGATTCTGTATAGACAATTTTACTATTTAAATCCATACCCTCTAGTGCTATGAAATTGCCTCTAATTATTAACTATATCCTCCTTCATTTCTTTCCTCCCTATCCCTCCAGGAATATTTAATTGCCAATCCTGAACCAACTACAACCATGTCTCATTTACTGCTCCGGTGTCAAGATTTTAATCAATGACTCTAGCTCCCTAATTTTGTTTCTTACACTCTGTGCATTAATTTACATACATTTTCATTTGGATTTACTGGTTTGCTAGTTTTTCCTTCTTATAACTTGATTTCATTTTTACTATTCCATTTAACCTTGTTTAGCATAAGTTCTGCTTACTTTACTTTCCAACTTACCTATCTACTTTAGTAACATTAGAACAGGAGTAGGCCATTTATACCCTCAAGCCCCTTCTGCTGTGCAATAAAAATCATGGTTGATCTGCGACCTAACTCCATCTCCATCCACCTTTACCTCATATCCCTAAATACCTTTGGGTAACAAAATTATATCAATTTCAGATTTCTAGCATCAATTGCCATTGGTTCCAAACTTCAACTGTCTTCTTTGTTTAACTCCTGTTCTTATACTCTGAGCTGCTTAAAGGACATGTGAAGGAGTAGAGACAATGTGGTAGAAATTGGTCTCTGTCCATTCTTGGATGAAGAATGGTTGGAGGCACCAAACATGTCTGCAGAAGCTAGAAACCTGAGGCTGTCATAAGATCAGAATAAATAGGAGTATGAGTAGACCATTTGGTCCATTGAACCTGTCCCTCAGTAAAGCCATGGTTGATTTGGTTTGGTTTATAGTCATATGTACTAGTATACAGTGAAAATTTCTTGCAAACTATACAAACAAAAGCATGCCGTACATGTAGTACATCGGGAAGAAGAAAGGGTGAGGCTGCAGAATATACTATTACAGTTATAGCGAGGGTAGAGATAGATCAAGTTTAATATAAGATAGGTCCATTCAAAAATCTAATGGTATCAAGGAAGAAGTTGTTCTTGAATTCTTTGAGTTGAGTGGAGCCTCAACTCCATTTTCCTGAGCCCCTATTACCCTTAACTCCCTTACAGAACAAAACTCTAACTCAACCTTGAATATATTCAATGACCCAGCTTTATTTGCTATCTGGGATAGTGAATTGAAAATATTAACCCACAGGGAAGACATTTCTCCTCATTTTTGCCTTAAATGGGAGACCCCTTATTTTGAAGCTGTTCCTCCTTGAATAGATTAGCCCATGTGGGATAATATCCCCTCAGCATCTACAGAAAAACAGAAAATACTGAAAATTCTCTGATGATCTGACAGCAAATGTAATACTGGAGTCATAGGGCAATATTTTAACCACTCACCCCACCAATGGATGGGCAGAGCAAGCTGGTAAAATTGCACAAGAGCCAAGAAATCATGATCACGCAAAACTTAATATTAATTTTTATGTGTTTAGTGAGCTCGCTCAATTGTGTTGGCTCACTTGCCTTCCTAACCACACTGGTTAATCCAGCAAGGAAACTTCCTGCTTCCCACAAATGGAGAGCAGTCCTGTTGGAACTGGAGGCCATTGAGGCTCCCAGAGAGACTGAAGGGGGGTGGGGGAGGTTTGTTTCTTGGGCAGTGCCAATCTGGCACCTTGACACTGCCCAGTAAACACAAAGAACAAAGAACAAAGAACAAAACAGCACTGGAAACAGGCCCTTCGGCCCAACGAGCCCGTGCTGCCACCCCGATGTTCCCACCTCTACCCACGATCCCTGTCCATGTTTATAGATCACTGGATTTAAAAACCAAATTTGAGACAATTTAGGGAGAATTTGTTTTGCCAATTAGCCTAAGAGCACATCTTTGGGATGTGGGAGGAAACTGGAGCACCCGGAGAAAACTCAGGCAAGCACAGGGAGAATGCGCAAACTCCCACAGACACAGGCCCAAATCCATGTATCTGCACAGCACAGAGATAGTCACTCAGCTGTCGTGTTGCCCATCAAATGGTCCAGGTCAAGCATACACTAACAACGTGAAGCAGTAGGATACTCTCGGAAAAGATCCAAGAGCAGTCCTCTCACGACCCATCGCGTGTATGCCCCTCGTTAGACAACAAGGTGGACCAAAGCATCTGTAGGATAAAAACAAATACATAAATATCATCCATCATCTATTTGCTCACTTCCCATGGACTCCCAAGGCTCATGATCCCTATTTTATATCAGTTTTCTATACCCCTCCATTCCTATTCTGTTCATGTGCCCATCTAAATATTTCTTAAATAACTCCAGAGTACCTGCCTCCACCACTTTACTTGGCAGCGCATTCCATACCCCCACCACCCTCTGTGTGAAAAAACTCCCTCTAGCATCCAAATTATAGAACATGAAACATAGAACATAGAACAAAACAGCACAGAACAGGCCCTTCGGCCTTCGATGTTGTGCCGACCAAAATAAAAAGCAATGCCCCTCCTAACTAAACCATTCCCTTCTCATCCATATACTTATCAACTAACCTCTTAAACGCCACCAAACTTGGCGCATCTACAACAGCTGCAGGCAGGGCATTCCACTCCCTAATCACTCTTTGAGTAAAGAACCTACCTCTGATATCCGTCCTATAACTCATACCCCTTAATTTAAAGTTGTGTCCCCTCGTGCTAGCTTTCTCCATCCTAGGAAAAAGGCTATCACTGTCCACCCTATCCAAACCTCTAATCATCTTATATGTTTCAATAAGATCCCCCCTTAGCCGCCTCCTTTCTAACGAAAACAACCTCAAATCCTTCAACCTCTCTTCATAGGACCTGCCCTCCATACCAGGCAACATCCTAGTAAACCTCCTCTGTACCCTCTCCAATGCCTCCACATCTTTCTTATAATGTGGCGACCAGAACTGCACACAATACTCCAAGTGCGGCCGCACTAGAGTTTTGTACAGCTGCAACATGATGCTGCGGCTCCTAAATTCAATCCCCCTACCAATAAAAGCTAAGACTCCATAAGCCTTCTTAACAACTTTATCCACTTGACTGCCTACTTTCAGGGATCTATTGACACATACACCAAGATCCTTCTGTTCCTCAACACTATTAAGAGCCCTACCATTAGCCCTATACTCTACACATTTATTGTTCCTGCCAAAGTGCATTACCTCACACTTTTCCACATTAAACTCCATTTGCCACCTCTCGGCAGCTCTGCAACTTGTCCAAGTCACTCTGTAAACTAAACACCCCTCTTCACTATCTACCACACCACCACTTTAGTATCATCTGCAAATTTACTGATCCATCCCTCAATACCCTCATCCAGATCATTTATAAAAATTACAAACAGCAGGGGCCCCAAAACAGACCCCTGAGGCACACCACTCGTCACCGAACTCCACGATGAATATCTCCCATCAACCACCACCCTCTGTCTTCTATCTGCCAGCCAATTTCTAATCCAATTAGCTAAATCACCCTCTATTCCACACATCTGCATTTTCTGTAGAAGTCTTCCATGGGCCACCTTATCAAAAGCCTTACTAAAGTCCATATATACTACATCAACCGCCTTACCCCCATCCACCTCTCTGGTCACTTTCTCAAAAAACTCAATGAGGTTAGTAAGGCATGACCTACCCTTCACGAAACCATGCTGACTATCCCCAATCAATTCATTTCTCTCTAAATAACTATAAATCCTATCCCTAATAATTCTCTCCAATACCTTGCCCACCACAGAAGTAAGACTCACTGGCCTATAATTCCCAGGAAGGTCTCTCTTCCCCTTCTAACAATGGGACCACATTCGCCATCCTCCAGTCCTCCGGAACCACACCCGTAACCACGAGGACCTGAAGATCAGAGCCAGAGGCTCTGCAATCTCCTCTCTTGCCTCCCAGAGAATCCTAGGGTAAATCCCGTCCGGCCCAGGGGACTTATCCAACTTCAAACACTCGAGAATTTCTAACACATCCTCCCTATCTACTACAATACTCCCCAATTTGCAACCCTGTACCTCAGTGCTCTCCACAGCTACATTTCCAGCACTCTGCGTGAATAACTACACCTTATAATTATACCTTACCCCCTCACCCTAAGCCCGGGACCCCTCGTGCTATTTGAGTCCATCCTAGGAAAAAGCTTAACCCTGTTTACTCTATCAATCCCCTTCAAAATCTTGTACACCTCTATCAGATCTCCTCTAAGTCTACGTCTTTCTAAGGAAAACAGTCCCAATTTGCCTAATATCTCCTCGTAACTCAGACCTTCCATACCAGGCAGCATCCTGGTTAACCTCCTCTGCACTCTCTCCAGAGTCTCCACGTCCTTCCGGTAGTAAGGTGACCAGAACTGGACGCAGTATTCCAAATGAGGTCTAACCAGCGTTTTATACAACTGCAACATTAAAGGCCAGCTCTTGTATTCTATACCCCTTCCTATAAAGGCTAGCATACTATATGCTTTCTTCACAACCTTCTCCACTTGCTCTGCCACCTTCAGAGACTTGTTCACCTGCACCCCCAGGTCCCTCTGCATTTCTATACTCTTAATAGGTCTACCCTTTATCATATACCTCCCCCCTACATTCTGCCCACTGCACAGTGCCAGGGGTGGGGCCTATGAGAGCAGGGCATAGGGGATGATACCTATGGAGGCAGGGCATGAAGGCACGGCCCAATCAGAGGAGTAGGAGAGGAGGGCCCATTGCACACTCTGTAATGGGATCGGATTGAGGGGAAGAGGAGGGCCTACTGCCACTCTGAATTTGCAGTTAGATAGGGGAAGGAGTGGGACTGCTGTGCACTCTACAATGTGATCAGGAAGGGGGGAGGAACATAGAACATAGAACATAGAACAATACAGCACAGAACAGGCCCTTCGGCCTTCGATGTTGTGCCGACCAAAATAAAAAGCAATGCCCCTCCAAACTAAACCATTCCCTTCTCTTCCATATACTTATCAATTAACCTCTTAAACGCCACCAAACTTGGCGCATTACAACAGCTGCAGGCAGGGCATTCCACTCCCTAATCACTCTTTGAGTAAAGAACCTACCTCTGATATCCGTCCTATAACTATCACCCCTTAATTTAAAGCTGTGTCCCCTTGTGCTAGCTTTCTCATCCTAGGAAAAAGGCTATCACTGTCCACCCTATCTAAACCTCTAATCATCTTATATGTTTCAATAAGGTCCCCTCTTAGCCGCCTCCTTTCTAACGGAAACAACCTCAAATCCCTCAGCCTCTCTTCATAAGACCTGCCCTCCATACCAGGCAACATCCTGGTAAACCTCCTCTGTACCCTCTCCAATGCCTCCACATCTTTCTTATAATGTGGGGACCAGAACGCACACAATACTCCAAGTGCGGCCGCACTAGAGTTTTGTACAGTTGCAACATGATGCTGCGGCTCCTAAATTCAATCCCCCTACCACTAAAAGCTAAGACTCCATATGCCTTCTTAACAACTTTATCCACTTGACTGCATACTTTCAGGGATCTATTGACACATACACCAAGATCCTTCTGTTCCTCAACACTATTAAGAGCCCTACCATTAGCCCTATACTCTACACATTTATTGTTCCTGCAAAGTGCATTACCTCACACTTTTCCACATTAAACTCCATTTGCCACCTCTCGGCCCAGCTCTGCAACTTGTCCAAGTCACTCTGTAAACTAACACACCCCTCTTCACTATCTACCACACCACCAACTTTCGTATCATCTGCAAATTTACTGATCCATCCCTCAATACCCTCATCCAGATCATTTATAAAAATCACAAACAGCAGGGGCCCCAAAACAGACCCCTGAGGCACACCACTCGTCACCGAACTCCACGATGAATATCTCCCATCAACCACCACCCTCTGTCTTCTATCTGCCAGCCAATCCAAGGAGGGAGAGCCTTGTAATGGGATTGAATTAAGAGTGAAGGAAAGGGGCTTGCTATCGCTGTGCAGTTGTGATCGGCTCGAGGGTGAGTGGGTTCAATTGGTCTACGTGTTATAAATTATTAATTTTGAATTCTAATTCTAAATTATATACAAAGAAATTGGGTGCATTAAATGGAAACACGTTCTTTTGTCACCACCCACAGTTTAGTAACAGTCTTTAACGCAGCTTGACAAACCAATGTGCCACACACAATGTCCCTTCACTAAATCCACAAACACCACTGCATTAGATTAGGAAGATGATCTGACACCATGATCTGGTTGCCTAGGTGGTGATGGGGTCGGCAGCAGGGCCTAGATGCACATGTATGGAGGCTAGATGCCCATGCACTGTGGGGTTCACGGTTGACAGCGGAGGAGGGGGTTTGGGGAATAGCTGGATGAGGCTGCCTGCTCTCTGTCTGTCAGACTCCTGCAGTTCTAATTAAGTATGTGCAGAATCAGAGGCCCTGTAGCTCCCTGTACAGCCTGGTTGGTGGAGTAAACTCATCCTTCTGCCTGCAGCAATTAGAAACAGTCTAGACCATTTTCTCAGTGACTAAGTGCACAACATTAGGTGTGAAAACTCACCCAAAAAAATGGATCAAGAACTCCACATTTTCATGCTAGCTTAGAATCAATCTCATAAAATTCTGCCCAAAGAGTCATGGGGGGTGGAGAGGGGGTTACAATTTTACCAAAAATTTAAAAAGTACTGAATGGACATAAAAACAGGAAGGAATTGTGCCCATTTTTTGGATGGGATCACTCTGAGCAAAAAATAAAGCAGCATCTGTTTCCCATAAGCAGGGGGGTGGCCAGGGCCTAAGCTCACCAAAAGGCAGCTGCTCAGAAAGCACAATTGTGCATGCACAGTTCTGTTACTGCCTTCCACCTAGAATATCGCTGGCCTTCCCAGCCAATTCCTTCTCCCATTCCCGCATGTTCCAGCCGTTTGCCCTCTCTCCCCTGCACAGCCACGCATGGGCCAGCCAATTGCTCCTTTGTCCATCCTGCAGAATGTGTAGCATCCATTTGATTCTAGGTGCAGAGCAAAAGCACCCCCCTGGCCTGCCACCATTAGGCTTTGCTCCCTTCAGGCTCTGCCCCTTTCAGTAGGCCCCTCTTAAGCCTATACTATGGCAGTGTCCTGTACCTGATGGGCACTGCCAATGTGCTAGGTTGGCAGTGCCAGGGTGCCAGGCTGGCAGTGTCAGAATGGCACTGCCCAAGGGGTATCCCATAATCCCCAACATCCCGGGGAGAGGGCCTCAACAGCCTCTAGTCCTACCAGTGGAGTCATGATGATAGGTCCCCTTTGATGAGGACCATAGGTGATCCTTGTTGGAGACAGCCTGTACCAGCGAGGCGACTAAGGCAAGCGAACACACAGAACTGCATTCCAGATATCTGGTGCCAATAAGATTGCAAAGTATGAGAAATTGGGCACAAACCTGTCATGATCTTTCCAGCCCACCCCGAACATCAACCCACAGGATAAAAAGGTAAGACTGCCCTCATGCAGCCATGAAGCACTTCAACCCACCATGTCTGCACTGACAATTAGTACCACTAAGATCACTCTAATCCCATTGTCTAGTACTTGTCCCATATCTTTGAATGTTATAACATTTCAAGTGAATGTTTTTAAAGGTTATAATGTTTCTGGCCTTCGCTACCTTCCCAGGCAGTGCAGAACTAGAGGCATAGCCTCAAAATAAGGTAAAGCAGATTTAGGATTGAGTTGAGGAGGAACTTCTTCACACAAAGGTTTGTGAATCTGTGGAATTCTCTGCCCAGTGAAGCAGTTGAGGTTACCTCATTGAATGTTTTTAAGGCAAGAATAGATAAATTTTTGAACAGTGAAGGAATTAAAGGTTATGGTGAGTGGTTGGGTAAGTGGAGCTGAGTCCACAAAAAGTCAGCCATGATCTTATTGAATGGCGGAGCAGGCATGAGGGGCCAGATGGCCTGTTCCTGCTCCTAGTTCCTATGTCCTTACGTTCTTATTCCAGATTCCACCAGCCTCTGAGTGAATTTTCTTTTCTCAGATCTCCTGCCCCTTAAACTAAAATTATGCCTCCCCATGATTGACCTCTCAACCAAGAGAAACAGCTGTTTCTTACTCATCCTGTCCCTACCTCTCATAATCTTATACACCTCAATATCCCCCCTCATTTTTCTCTGCTCTAAAAAAGAAAACAATCCAGGCCTATCTATTCTCTCCTTATAGCTCAAAAGCTCCATCCCAGGCAACATCCCGGTAAATCTCCACTGTACCTCATCCGGTGTAATCATATCCTTCCTATAGAGAGAGGTGACCAGAACTGCATACAGTACTCCAACTATGGCCTAATAAACATCTGTACAGTCCAACATTACCTCCTTGCTCTTATACTCTTATGTCATGACTGGTAAAAACCAGTGTCCCAAATGGCTTCTCAGCTACATTTTCACCTGATTTGTGGATAAGTGTCCCAAGATCCATCTGTTCCTCTGAGCTTCCTGGTGTGTTGCCTTTCATTAAGTACTCCCTTGTCTTGTTATTCTTTCCAAAGTACATTGCCTCACACTTACCAGAGTTAATAATTAAATACCATTTGCCACTGCTTTGCACATCTGACCAACCTATCTATATCTTTCTGTAACTTATTTCTTCGCTATTAACCATCTTACAACTCTTGGTGTCATTTGCTTATCACCCCCTTCACATTATGTTCTATAAATTTATGTACATAACAATCAATATTGGACCTTATGGACACTAGCTTTCAGTCACTCAAACAGCCTTCTACCACTTCCCTTTGTATCCAATTACTAAGCCAGCTTCCAAACCATCCCACCAACTTTCTCTGAATTCCATAGAACATAGAACATAGAACAGTACAGCACAAACAGGCCCTTCGGCCCACGAGTTGCGCCGATCACATCTACCAATCCACAGACCTATCTATAAACCCCTATCCTATTCTTTTCCATATACTCATCCAGAAGTCTTTTAAAAGACCCCAGTGAGTTTGCCTCAACAACCTCCAACGGCAGCCGATTCCATTCACTCACCACCCTCTGAGTGAAAAACTTACCCCTAACATCTAGCACGAGGGGACACAGCTTTAAATTAAGGGGTATGAGTTATAGGACGGATATCAGAGGTAGGTTCTTTACTCAAAGAGTGATTAGGGAATGGAATGCCCTGCCTGCAGCTGTCGTAGATGCGCCAAGTTTGGTGGCGTTTAAGAGGTTAATTGATAAGTATATGGAAGAGAACGGAATGGTTTAGTTTGGAGGGGCATTGCTTTTTATTTTGGTCGGCACAACATCGAAGGCCGAAGGGCCTGTTCTGTGCTGTAATGTTCTATGTTCTATGTTCTATCTCCTCTGTATTTGCTTCCCTGCACCTTAAATCTGTGTCCTCTCATAGTGACCATTTCAGCTCAGGGAAATAGTCTCTGAGAATCCACCCTATCTATTCCTGTCAACATTTTATAAATCTCTATCAGGTCACCTCTCAACCTATGTCTCTCCAGTGAGAAGAGTCCCAGCTCCCTCAACCTATCTTCATAAGGCCTGCCTCCCAATCCAGGCAGCATCCTTGTAAATCTCCTCTGCACTCTCTCAATAGCCTCTACATCCTTCCTATAATGAGGCGACCAGAACTGTACACATTACTCCAACTGGGGTCTGACAAGAGTCTTATAGAGCTGCATCATTACCTCCTGACTCCTAAACTCTATTCCTCGATTAGTGAAGGCCAGTACACCGTACGCCTTCTTGACCACTTCCTCCACCTGCAAGGCCTATTTAAGAGTCCTATGGACCCGGACCCCGAGATCCTTCTGCTCTACAACACAGCTAAGACTCCTACCCCTTATATTGTACTCCTTCATCCCATTACACCTGCCAAAATGGACCACTACACATTTATCCGCGTTGAAGTCCATCTGCCACTTCTCCGCCCAGTCTTGCATCCTGTCTGTGTTCTGCTGAAACTTTTGACATCCCTCCAGTCCATCCACAACACCACCGACCTTTGTATCATCAGCGAACTTACTAACCCATCCGTCCACTTCCTCATCCAGGTCATTTATGAAAATGACAAACAGCAGGGGTCCCAGAACAGATCCCTGGGGCACTCCACTGGTTACCGACATCCATGCAGAACAAGACCCATCCACAACCACTCTCTGCCTTCTGCCGGCAAGCCAGTTCTGGATCCAAGAGGCCAAAGCCCCTTGGATCCCATGCCCTCTCACCTTCTCCAGAAGCCTTGCATGTGGGACCTTATCAAATGCCTTACTAAAGTCCATGTACACTACGTCCACCGCCCTTCCTTTGTCAATGTGTTCAGTCACATTTTTGAAGAACTCAACTAGGCTCGTAAGGTATGACCTGCCCTTAACAAAACCATGCTGACTATTTCTAATCAGTTCAAACTTCTCCAAATGTTCATATATCTTATCCCTCAGAAACCTCTCCATCAGCTTACCAACCACTGAAGTCAAACTCACCAGTCGGTAATTTCCTGGACTATCCCTGTTCCCTTTCTTAAAGATAGGAACCACATCCGCAATCCTCCAATCCTCCGGAACCTCTCCCGTTTCCATGGACGACGCAAATATCATCGCCAGGGGCTCTGCAACCACTTCCCTCACCTCCCACAATAACCTGGGGTACATCCCATCCGGTCCCGGCAACTTGTCTATCTTCATAGAATTTAACAGGTCTAACACATCCTCTTTCCTAACATCCACATACTCAATCTTTTCCGTATGCCTCAAACCTGCAGTGCAATTTCCTAGTTCACTTTCCACAGTGAATACCGAGGCAAAGTATTCGTTAAGCACCTCTGCCATTTCTTCCGAATTCACACAGACTTTTCCCCCTTCACCTTTTATAGGCCCTTTCCCTTCTCTTCTCATCCTTTTACATTTCACATATTTGTAGAAGGCCTTGGGATTCTCTTTAATCTTCCCTGCCAAGGCCTTCTCATGACCCTTCTGGCTCTTCTAATTTCCTTTTTAAGCTTCCTTCTATACACCTTATACTCCTCTAGATCCCTAACATCCCCTAGCTCTCTGAACCTTTTATATATCTTTTTTCTCCTTCCTAACTAGGTTCACCACAACCTTCATGCACCACGGTTCCCGCGTCCTACCAGAACTTCCTTGACTCCTCAGAACGTTGTCTTGTAGTGCCCCAGACAAACATTCCTTGAATATCCGCCACTTGCCTTCTGTACTCTTCCCCAAGAACGCCTCCTTCCAGTTTATACGTCCAATTACCTGCCTAATGTTTTCATATTTCCCCTTACTCCAGACATACACCTTCCTAGCCTGCCTGATCCTATCTCTTTCCATTGCTATCGTGAAAGAGATAGAATTATGATCTCCATATGCTTCAACCTTTTCAATCAGCATCCCATGAGAGACATTATCAAAAGCTTCAGTAAAATCCATATAAACTATATCAACTATATTGGGGCAGCACGGTGGCACAGTGGTTAGCACTGCTGCCTCACAGCAATAGGGACTTAGGTTCAATTCCAATCTAGAGTCACTTTCTGTGTGGAGTTTGCATTTTCTCTGTATCCATGTGGGTTTCCCCTGGGTTCCTCCACAGTCCAAAGACGTGTGTGTTAGGTTGATTGGCCATGCTAAATTGATCCTTAGTTTCAGGGAGATTAGCAGGGTAAATGTGTGGGGTTATGGGAATAGTGTCCAGGTGGGATTGTGGGTGGTACAGACTTGATGGACCAATTAGCCTCCTTCTGTATTGTAGGGATTCTATGATTTGCACTTCCTTCATCCACACATTCAATTGCTTTTTTGAAAATTTCAATCAAATTTGTTAGGCATGTTTGTCTGACAAAGCTATGTTGTCCATCCCTTATCAATCCATGCCTTTCTAAATGGAGGTTAAATCTCTCCTTCTGAATTTTCTCCAATAGTTTCCCTATCACTGAGCTGAGACTCACTGGTCTGTAATTTCCTGGTTCATCTCTACCATCCTTCTTGAAAACTGAAACCACATTTGCTATCCTCCAGTCCTCTGGCACTTCCCCCATGATGTAGAGATGCTGGTGTTGGACTGGGGTAAACACAGTAAGAAGTTCACAACACCAGGTTAGAGCCCAACCAGTTTATTTGATAGTAATCTCATAAGCTTTAGGAAACAGTGTCCCTTCATCAGGTCCACCTTTGCAATTTTGCATGTCAATCAACCTAACCTGCACATCTTTAGATTTGTGGGAGGAAACCAGAGCACCCAGAGGAAACCCAAGAAGATACAGGGAAAAAATACCTAACTCCAAACCAACAATGACCCAAGGCCAGAATCAAATCAGGGTCCCTGGCACTGTGAGGCAGTAGTGCTAACCACTGTGCCACCATGCTGCCCCAAAGTCATTAATATAAATTATAAATATTTGAGATCATAGCACAATCCTTTGTGGAGGCCACAAGGCCCCCCCACTAGTCAAAGTTTGCCGACCTGAAATTGACCTAATAATTCGAGCTCTCTTTTTCCTGTCAATTAGTCAATCCTCATGCAAATATATTACTCAGAAGACCATGAGCTCTCCCTTTCTGCAGTAACTTTTTACATGGCACCATATCAGATACCTTGAGAGAATCCCAACACGCTATACTTATTGGTAGTCCTTTATCCAGCTTGCCTGTTACACCCTCAAGGAATTCTAATAACTTTGTCAAACACAATTCCCTTTATAAGACTATGTTGACTTCTATTAATTGCATTATGATTTTCTAATGTCCTTCTAACACTTGCCTAATAATAGATTCTAGCATTTTCCCAATGATAGATGATAGGCTAATTGGCCTACAGTTTCCTGCTTTCAATCCCACTCCTTTCCTGAACAGAAGTTTGACATTAGTGATTTTCTAATTGGCTAGATCCTTTCCAGAATCTAGGGAATTTGGAAGATTAGGACCAATGCATGCACTATCTCTGCAGACACTTCTTTTAAGATTGTAAGATGCAGGCCATCAGGTCCAGGAAACTTGTAAGCCTTTAATCCAATTTCTTTTCCTATTATTTTATCTCGAATGCCGGTGATTGTTTTAAGTTCCTCTCTCCTTTATCGCCCATGGATTTTCCACTATTCATATTGGGATGCTTTTGGTATTTTCTTCCATGAAGATAGATTTAAATTACTCATTCAAAGTCTCTATTATTGTTTCCCATTATTAATTCCCCAATCTCATCCACTGAGAGTCATTCACCTTAGCTACTCTTTTCCTTTTTACATACTTGTAGAAACTCAACTGTTCATTTTTATGTTTCTTGCTATTTTATCTTAATATTCTAGTTCCTCTCTCTTTTCCTTTTTAGTCATCCTTTGCATGTTTCTAAAGTTTTCCCAATCTTGTGCCTAATTTTTATAGCATTGTATTCCTTTTATTTCAATTTCATACCATGCTTAATTCCCATTGTTAGCCACAGATGGTGCACCCTTCCCATAGAGTCCTTTTAATTCATGGAATATATCTTTATTAGAGTTATGAAATATCTCCTTAAATATCTGCCACTGTTTCACTACTATCTTTAATCAATTTCTTCACTCCACTGTAGCCAACTAAAATAAATGTTGGTCTTTTAGAGGATGAAAGGTTCTGTGAGGTAAGAATGAGGAACACAGAGGTAGTGGAAGCACTGAACCAGCATTTTGCCTCTATCCTCATGGTATAGAATAATGAAAATTTTCCAAAAACTGTAGTTAATACAGAGGAACATGGTATAATAACCATCACTAAGCAGAAGGTGTTGAATAAACTAATGAGGTTAAAGGCAGATAAGTCTCTGGAACTTGATGGCCTGCACCCTAGTTTATTAAAGGAGCTGGCAGCAAAAATAGTGGATGCATTGGTTGTGATATTTCAAAATTCCTCAGATTTTGGAAAGGTCCTGATGGATTGGAAACACGCTAATGTAATGCCCTTATTCAAAAAGCAAGAGAAGCAAAAAATAGGAATTATAGGCCAGTTAGTTTGAGCCCTGTAGTGGGGAAGTTGCTGGAATCAATTATTAAGAGGAGATGATTGAACATTTGGAAAGACAAAGTTCAATTCACCATTGTCAGCATGGTTTTATGAAGGGTAAATCAGGCTTCACAAACTTGCTTGAGTTCTTCGAGGACATAACCAGTAAGATAGACAATGGGGTATATCTGGACTTCCAAAAGGCATTTGACAAGGTGCCACATAAAAGACTAATCCAGAAAGTAATGTCACAAGGGACTTAGGCTAGAGTATTAGTTTGGATTGAAGTTTGGCTGACTGACAGAAAACAGAGTGTCAGGAGAAATAGATGCTTTTCTGACTGGTAAACTTAACTAGTAGGGTGCTGCAAAGGTCAATCCTCGGATCTCAACTGTTTTTAACCTATATAAATGATCTGTAAACAGGGCCAGAGAGTAACATCGCAAAATTTGCAGATGATACCAAAATAGATGTGAAAGTAGGCAGTGAAGAGGATGATCTAGGTGTGAATAGTCAGGGGGAATATGATCAGTAAGTTCACAGATGAGATAACTAGTGAGATAGAAATCCTTAGATTACAGAACAATATAAATGTGCTGGTCAGATGGACAGATCAATGGCAAATGGAGTTTAACCCTGAAAGGTGATGCATTTTGAAGAACTAACAAAGCAAAAGAATAAACAAGAACTGTTACATGCTATGAAGTACAGAAGACCAGAGAGATCTTAGAGTGCATTTCCAAAGATCTCTGAATGCAGCAGGACAGATAGAAAAGTGGGCAAGAAGGCATATGGGATTTCTGCCTTTATTAGCTGAGCCATAGAATATAAGAGGAGGGAGATTAGGATGAGCTGTATAAAATGCTCTGTAGACCACACTTGGAGTATTGTCTGCAGTTCATGTCACCACATTATAGGAAGGATATAATTTTACTAGAAAAAATGCAGAGAAGATTCCCCAGAATATTGCTTGGGCTGAAACATTTCAGCTGTAAAGAGAGGCTGGTTAGGCTGGGGCCATTTTCCTTAGAGCAGAAAAGGCTGAGGGAGGACCTGATGTTTGAGGTGTACAAAATTATGAGGGACATAGATAGGATATATAGGAAAGAATTCTTCCCTTTAGTAGAGGGATCAATAACCAGGGCATAGATTTAAGGTAATGGGCAGGAGAAGAAGGGGGGATTTGAGGAAAAACATTTTTACCCACCCAGAAGGTGGCGGGAACCTGGAACTCATTGTCTGAAAGAGTGGTAGAGGTGGAACCCTCACAACATTTAACAAGACTCATGTTTTCTGAGAGGATGTCCCAACATGGATTTATGGTGGTATATAGTTTTGTTTACAAGAATGATGTAATGACTGCCATGTGAGACCCAGTAAGAACCAGATGTAATATAACACTTATTAAAGACTATTTATTGCAATAAAGAAAAGACACGTGTACAGAAACAGGATGATAATGAACCAAGATAGCTACATAAGAACTATGAAATACACCCACACAGTTTAAGTAGAAATTATCCTTTTGATCCAAAATATATTTATGAGCTCTTTCAGGACTTCCATATTCTCAAAACACATCCAATGCAATAGGTTATTAAGTAAAGGCCATCTTATAGTTACCACACTGTATACGATTGAGTAGTTATTGTGAGGAACATCTTTTCTTGGTTCAGCAAAAACATGAGTTTTAACTGCTTCCACAAAGGTTTCTGCACTTTTGCTTCTGGTCTGCTAGCTACAACTGACTTACCGGCTGCTAGGTGGAACCTACCCCTCAGACTGCTAGATTGAAATTACTTTTTTGCTTTCACGAAAAGCTTACCAATTATACTATTTATCTCCTTTTGTAGTTTCTATGTATTTGCTGTCTGTTCCCTCAGCTTCTATAATTCTAGACAGATGTATGCCTTCCTTGGATGGTGCTATCATCTACCCAAAGTCACTGCTATTAAAGGAATGACGTATTCTTACAGTCTGTCTACAACTGCTAATCTCAGTACTGAGACTCACATCCTGTGAAATACATTTTGAAATGCAGGTAGATTTTAACCAGTTGACCCATTCAAGATAGAAACATACAGGTGAGCACTTGAAACACCTACACCATGTGCTAAAAATGGAATGAGAATAGATAGATGCTTGATGACTGGCGTAGACATGACAGGCCCAAGGGCCTCCTTCTGTGTTGTAAAACTATATGATGCTAAATTCATCTGGGCCTGCTTTTGACTACAGAAGAAGCATTTCTCAGACTATATGTAGCAACAGAAAGATTCAAAGTGGTCCTAAAGTTAGATAGCATTTCAACAAGTTTGGTGAACTTTCTCCATTTGTCACACCTCCACAAACAGTTTGCCTATTTCAGAAAGTACCAGACTTGCTGCCGTTTTCCATCCAGCACTTTCTGATTTTATTATATAAAATTAGAGCTTAGTCATTTGAAGGAGGGGTGAAATCAGAAGCAGTTTTTACAAACAAAGAATAGGAGAAATCTGAGATTTCCATGCCAAAAGTTTGTGGATGCTTTGGACAATTGACGTTGTCAGAATTTGGTTAGGTGCGAGTATCAAGGGACATGAAACAAAGGAAAACAAATGGAGTTTAGATACACATCAGCCATCACCCAATAGAAGTCTGGAATTGAGGGGTCAGATTATCTAAATTCTGGAGCATACTCTGTAGAGATTTGAATTTTAGTCTTCACTTTGACATTGTCTCTGATGTGAACATGGGAAAGTAAATAAACTACTTGCAACTCATTTTTAAATACACAGGAGAGAGTTGGCTCCTCTAATATCAGATTTCACACTATCACTGTATACATGTCTTTATTCTCCACATGGTACAGTGGCACAGTAATTAGCACTGCCACCTTACAGGACCAGGGACCCGGATTTGATTCCTGGTTTGGATGACTAAGTGGAGTTTGCATGTTCTTCCCATGTTTACATGGGTTTCCTCTAGGCTCTCCAGTTTCCTCCCATAGTTCAAAAAGCACGTTGGATAAATTCATTGGCCAATCGAAAAGTTCTCCTTCAGTGTACCTGAACAGGCACCAGAGTATGGCAACTAGCGGATTTTCACATTCTATTGCCACAAGCGTACTTGTGACAATAATAAACAAACTTAAAATTGGGAACCACTTTTTTCCATAATGCTGTATATTTGATGTTGGTTGTTCTCCCTGAGTTACAATCCATGGAACATTAAATCATCAATGTCAAGTCAGTGCCCTCAGGAGACTATGCACTCCTTTAACCACCTGTATATCTCATGGAGTGATTTTATACTTATTCTCTCATCATGCTGTCTGCCTTGCATGGCATTTCTAGAAACTCCTCTGTTTGCCATACGTGATACAGTAAGAAGTCTCACAAACCAGGTTAAAGTCCAGGTTTATTTGGAATCACAAGCTTTTGAAGCATTGCTCCTTCATCAAGTGAGTGATGAAGGAGCACCAGCATTGATTAACAAATTTGCAGAAAAAATAAAGATTGGTGGAATTGTAGACAGTGATGATGACCATTCAAGGATGCAACAGGTTGGAGATTTAGGCTGAGAGATGGCAGATGGAGTTTAATCTGGACAAATATGAACTAATGCATTTTGGAAGCCAGAGGGATCTGAGTGTACAGGTACACAGGTCACTGAAAGTGGCAATGCAGGTGGAGAAGGTAGTCAAGGAGGCATAAGCTTGCTTTCATTGGCCAAGGCATTGAGTTTAAAAATTGGCAAGTCATGTTGCAGCTTTATAGAACCTTAGTTAGGTCGCACATGGAATATAGTGTTCAATTCTGGTCGCTACACTACCAGGAGGATGTGGAAGCTTTGGAGAGGGTACAGAAGACTTACCAGAATGTTGCCTGGTATGGAGGGCATTAACTATGAGGAGAGGTTGGAGAAACTTGGTTTGTTCTCACTGGAACGATGGAGGTTGGGAGGCGACCAGATAGAAGTCTGCAAGATTTTGAGGAACATGGACAGAGTGGATAGTCAGAAGCTTTTTCCCAGGGTGGAAGAGTCATTTACTAGGGATCATAGATTTAAGGTATGAGGGGCAAGGTTTAAAGGAGATTTATGAGGCAAGTTTTTTTACACAGAGAGTGGTGGGTGCCTGGAACTCGCTGCCAGAGGACGTAGTGGAAGCAGACTTTTAAATGATAGAGACTTTTAAGGGATGGCTTGTTAAATACATGAATAGGATGGAAATAGATTGATATTGTCCCTGGAAAAGTAGAGGCTTTAGTTCAGTCGAGCAGCATGGTCCATGCAGGCTTGGAGGACTGAAGAGTTTGTTCCTGTGCTATAATTGTTTTTGTTCTTTATGTCCACACCATATATGACAAAAAATGTTCCTTCAATTTAAGTGGAAGTAACTGAAGGCAATTTTTACCCTGGATGCTCAAATCATCTCAGAATTCCCACATTCACAAAATCTGTATCACAGTTCACCATTTGCCTTTCTGATATTTGTAAAACGTCATCTAAATTATGTAAAATCTAAACAACACTTACTGCACATTGTACAAATATCTCAGCTAATTAAGGGCCACCTTGAGATGGTAACAGCTTCACACAAAAAAAGGTTAATGTGAAGTGGAACCTGCAAGTTTAGAATCTGTTTATGTTTCAAGCAGATTCTATCTATTTATATAAAAGATTCTGTAAATGTGGCAGGTAGAGATCAAAATGGTATATTGTTCAGGTTAATATCTGATCCTGTTTATCTATCTAAGCTGCAGCTTAAATTTATTAAAATGGAATCTACACAATTCTACCCTTTCATACACACCAGTATTTTAAGCAAAGTAATTTAATGTAACATTTTGTTTGTAGGCCATTATAAAGATGGTGGCCTTTTTTATTGGTGCTGTCAGGTTTTTAATTAAAGCCGCATCAGGTATATTCAAGTTTATGAGAAGGTTGAGATATAAAAAAGAAAATGTTCTTTAGATTTTTCTGCTAGTTAAACTAATACCATCGCTTATAAAACGTAGACTCATCCACGTAGTCCAATATGTTTGTTTAAATATTGCATAGATGTGGAACCTGTATGGGTCAAGTCAAGAAACAACAGAGGGCAAAAAACCATTGGTGGGAGTGGTATACAGATCAGCAAACAATAGTGGTAACATTGGAAAAACATTAATCAGGAAATCAGAGGTGCAAGGAACATCTGTGATTATGGGGACTTTATATATAGTTTGGGAGTGTCAAATTTGTCACAGTAGAATTGAGGAGGAATTTCTGGAGTGCATTTAGGATAGTTTTTCTGGAGCAATAAGTTGCGGAACCAAAAAGGGAACTATATTGGACTGAGTGTTGTGCATTGAGAAAGAATTAGCCGACAATCTAGTTGTGAGAGAACCTTTTGCGGACGAGTGATCATAATGTGGTTGAATTCTTTGATGCTGGATAATGATGCAGTTGATTCTGAGTCCTGAATCTCAATAAAGGTAACTACAACGGTATGAGACATGAATTGGCTGTGATGGACTGGAAAACATTCTGAAAAGAAAGACAGTGGATATAGGCAATGGCAGGCGTTTAAAGAATGAATAGGTGAACTCCCGAAGTTGCTTATTCCTGTTTGGCACACGATGGTATGGGCCAAACCATGGCTTACAAAGGAAATTAGAGATGGTATCAGAATCAAGGAAGAAGCGTACAAATTGATAAGGAAAAGCAATAGGCCTGAGGATTGGGAGCAGTTTAAAATTCAGCAAAGAAGGACCAAGCGATTAATTTATTAATGGAAAAGTAGAGTATAAGAGTAAGTTAGCAGGGAACATCAAAAATGACTGTGAAATTTTCTGTAGATATATGATAAGAAAATGATTGACAAAAACGAATTGAGACCCCTTACAGTCAGAAACAGGAGAATTTGTAACTGGGAACAAAGAATTGGCTGAGGAATTAAATTTGGACTTTGCTTCAATCTTCACAAACAAAGACATGAATAATGTACCAGAAGTGCTGAGGGAAACATGTTTTAGTGAGGGGCTGAAGGAAAGTACAATGTACCCATTTTTGACATCAGTGATGATCTGAGGGGTTAAGCTTTTATGTCAGCTCAAATGCAGAAAGGACAATTTTATAATCACTGATTCATGTAGGTATGAATCCAATTTTAACAGAAGCGTTTGTCTTAAAAAATCTCACTGACACTCAGAGTCCAAAATTCAGGTTGTGCCTGTTAGTGATTCCCTCACATTGGCCAAAAAGATTGAAGTGGACTGTTTACCTTTGTCACAGTCACATATAGGATGTAATTTGTGACTGTGATAAAGGTTGATATTTTGCTATGTTTGCAAAGACTGATTGGAAAGATTCAAACACAGAGTCCCAGGAAAGATGGGCATGGATTCTAGAGGTGACAACACATTTAAGGACTTTGGAGAGGAAAGGGAGGTTAGAAATAGACAGTAGTCACAAGGAAGGCGTTGTCAAAGGTAGATATTTTGAAGGGAAGGGTGACTACTGGGGATTTATATGTGAAAAGTAAAAGGATGAGAAGAGAAAGGATAGGACCTATAAAAGGTGAAGGGGGAAAAGTCTGTATGAAACCGGAAGAAATGGCAGAGGTGCTTAATGAGTACTTTACCTCAGTATTCACGGTGGAAAGTGATCTGGGAGGATTCACTACAAGTTTGCGGCAGACTGAAAAGATTGAGTATGTAGATATTAAGGAAGTGGATGTGTTAGAACTTTTAAATGCTATCGAGATAGACAAGTCTCCGGGACCAGATGGGATGTACCCCAGGTAATTGTGGGAGGTGAGGGATGTCATTGCAGACCCCCTGGTGATGATCTTTGCGTCATCGATGGAGACAGGAGAGGTTCCGGAGGATTGGAGGATTGTGGATGTGGTCCCTATTTTCAAGAAAGGGAACAGGGATAGTCCTGGAAATTACCGACCGGTGAGTCTGACCTCAGTGGTTGGTAAGCTGATGGAGAGGCTTCTGAGGGACAAGATTTACGAGCATTTGGAGAAGTTTAGGTTGATTAGAAATAGTCAGCATGGTTTTGTAAAAGGCAGGTCGTGCCTTACAAGCTTAATTGAGTTCTTCGAAAATGTGACTGAACACATTGACGAAGGAAGAGCAGTGGACGTGGTGTACATGGACTTCAGCAAGGCATTTGACAAGGTCCCCCATGCAAGACTTCTTGAGAAGGTGAGAGGCCATGGGATCCAAGGGGCTTTGGCCTTGTGGATCCAGAACTGGCTTGCCTGCAGAAGGCAGAGGGTGGTTGTGGATGGCTCTTTTTCTGCATGGAGGTCGGTCACCAGTGGAGTGCCCCAGGGATCTGTTCTAGGACCCTTGCTGTTTGTCATTTTCATAAATGACCTGGATGAGGAAGTGGAGGGATGGGTGAGTAAGTTCGCCAATGACACGAAGGTCGGTGGTGTTGTGGATGGTCTGGAGGGATGTCAGAAGTTGCAGCATGACATCGACAGGATGCAAGACTGGGCGGAGAAGTGGCAGATGGACTTCAACGCGGATAAATGTGTTGTGGTCCATTTTGGCAGATCCAACGGGATGAATGAGTACACTATCAAAGGTAGGAGTCTTAGCTGTGTGGAAGAGCAGAGGGATCTTGGGGTCCGGGTCCATAAGACTCTCAAATCGGCCTCCCAGGTGGAGGATGTGGTTAAGAAAGCTTACGGTGTACTGGCCTTCATTCATCGAGGGATTGAGTTCAGGAGTCAGGAGGTAATGCTGCAGCTTTATAGGACCCTTGTCAGACCACACTTGGAGTACTGTGCGCAGTTCTGGTCGCCTCACTATAGGAAGGACGTGGAAGCTATTGAAAGGGTGCAGAGGAGATTTACAAGGATGTTGCCTGGATTGGGAGGCATGCCTTATGAAGACAGGTTGAGGGAGCTGGGACTGTTCTCCCTGGAGAGACGAAGGTTGAGAGGCGACCTGATAGAGGTTTACAAGATGTTGAGAGGAATAGATAGGGTGGACTCTCAGAGACTATTTCCCAGGGCTGAAATGGTCGCGACGAGAGGACACAGATTTAAGGTGCAGGGAAGCAAGTACAGAGGGGACGCTAGGGGAAAGTTTTTCACTCAGAGGGTGGTGAGTGAATGGAATCGGCTGCCATCGGTGGTGGTCGAGGCGAACTCGCTGGGGTCTTTTAAAAGACTTCTGGATGAGTATATGGGATCCAATGGGATTGGGGGTTATAGATAGGTCTATGGCTGGGTAGGTTTTGATGTGTTCGGC
>JAGIQG010000007.1:109234009-109255437 GCA_024679065.1 Sphyrna mokarran
CACCGAACATTTGAATGCCCCCAAAGTAGGCGAGTCCACAACTGCTGCAGGCAGGGCATTCCACGCCCTCACCACCCTCTGTGTAAAGAACCTGCCTCTGACATCCGTCCTATAACTACCACCTCTTAATTTAAAGTTATGTCCCCTCGTGTTGGTCATCACCATCTGAGGAAAAAGGCTCTCACTATCCACCCTATCCAGTCCTTTGATCATCTTATACGCCTCAATTAGGTCACCGCGTAACCTTCTTCTCTCTAATGAAAATAACCTCAGGTCCCTCAGCCTTTCCTCATAAGCCTTCCCACCATACCAGGCAACATCCTGGTAAACCTCCTCTGCACCCTTTCCAATGCTTCCACATCTTTCTTATAATGCGGCGACCAGAACTGTACGCAATACTCCAAGTGCGGCCGCACCAGAGTTTTGTACAGTTGTAACATAACCTCACGGCTCCTAAATTCAATCCCTCTACCAATAAAAGCTAACACACCGTACGCCTTCTTAACAACTTTATCAACCTGGGTGCCAACTTTCAAAGAGCTATGTACTTGTACCCCAAGATCCCTCTGCTCGACAACACTATTAAGAGTCCTTCCATTAGCCCTATATTTCATAGGCCTGTTATTCCTACCAAAGTGAATCACCTCACACTTATCCGTATTGAATTCCATTTGCCACCTCACGGCCCAGCTCTGCAACCTATCTATGTCTCTCTGCGAACTGTAACATCCATCCTCGCTGTCTACAACTCCCCCCACTTTGGTATTGTCAGCAAATTTACTAATCCAACCGTCTACACCCTCATCTACGTCATTTATAAAAATGACAAACAGCAGTGGCGCCAAAACAGGTCCTTGAGGTACACCACTTACTGGTAAATGACTGGGACTTATGATAGCAGAAGTTGATGGTTCATCTTTGCAGGAGACAAAAATAGGGACAATTAAAGCCATTCTTAACATTCAAGACAAGTATGCACAGACATACTTCTACATTGACACCACTCTAAGCATTGTGAAGTGTTGCTCTGAAATATAAAGCTAGTCTCACTAATGGTGACCATGAGAGTTATCATCAAGTGCTGGTTCATTGATATCATTCATTGCTGAAAAAAATTTTGTCAAAGCTTTCCATCTTGCACTCTTCAGGACAATTCACAAGAATAACCATGTCAGAAAAACAACAGATTTCTTCTATATGAGAAGAAAGTGCTGATTAGTTGCAGGATGTTCCTGAGGAAATATGAAGCATAAAAGGTCCTCTACCCCAGGAATCTCTAAGTTACCATAGGTGGGGCACACATTAAGGCATGTATTAGTAGATGAAACTTTGCTGAAAACTTACCAATACCAACTCTTAGGAATTTAACCCAAACCGCTAAAGTAATGTGTTTATATGAGTTCTTGAGATTATATATATTTGAGACTACAACCCCTTGTTTGCTTCTTTATTATAGGTTTTTTTATTGAAATCAATTATAAGTTACAGTTTATACATGAAGTTATAGATAGGAAGAAAGCTGATTATAACATGCCAATAATATGGTCCGTATATATGCAATGTTTAAATTCAACAAATATGGAATCTTCAAACAAATATTGATTATAGAAAATTATACTCACAAATACAATATGTTTATATTAGATTTTGAATTATCACTCTTAAACCCGGGAGAGGGGGGAATCCAACAAAGGAACTTAACCCTTTCATCCAAGGATGGCTAATAGTCAGTGTTTTTAAACAAAACATTTTAACAGAAATTTAAAACTATTTTGGTTGTATAGTGTGATGCTAAATAATATTACCCTTATCTGAGAGTGACCTTAATTCATAATGTTTCCAATTCATTATGTCTCAAACTCTGTAAAGGCAGGTGACTAATCTGGCTGCTTTCTAATTTACAAACATTGAGGAAGTGATCTTATCCTCTTGCCCCACTGGCTGATGGCAGGGCGAGCAGATAAGATCGCAAGAGAGCCGAGGTATCAGATTCACGTCCAATTTCTTGCCTCTAATGATCTTACCAACACCAAATAAGCGGCAAGACCAGCCTCTCAATATTTAAAGGCAATGGTAAATAGCTTTTACATATTACAAATGAGCCCAGGGCACCATCGTCCAGGCTCACTTACCTCTATGACCTTGCTAGTGAAGGTTCTCTTTGGCGAGGATCACGTATAATCCCCATCAATGGGGAGCAGACATGAGTGCCTTGGCAGAAGAGGTGGAGGCCATTGAAGTTCCCCCAGATATATCTCATCGCTCTTTTACCATTCTGTTTCATATTCTACCTCCCTAGTAAATACTGAAATGAAATATTATTGGATATTTTTGTCATTTCTCTACTGTTACTTGTGCTGTTATCTTGTCCATCTCTTAATGATGTCATTCCAATCACAGTTTTTGATTTGTTATTGTTGTGACACCTTCAAACATCCACTTCCCCTTCATCCCATAATCTCTTGTGATTTAGAAGCTGCAGATGCTCTAAACATGAATGCATGCCTAGCTTCTTTCCCTACCATCTTCACGCATACCAAACCCTATCCTCTCCTCTGACTCCCCGTACCAAACTCTATCCCCTCCCCATACCAAACTCTATCCCCTCCCCATACCAAACCCTATCCCCTCTTCTGACTCCCTGTGCCAAACCCTATCCCCTCCCCATACCAAACTCTATCCCCTCCCCATACCAAACCCTATCCCCTCCCGTACCAAACTCTATCCCCTCCCATACCAAACCTATCCCTCCCCATACCAACCCCTATCCCCTCCCCATACCACCCTATCCCCTCCCCATACCAACCTATCCCCTCCCCATAACAAACCCTATCCCCTCCCCATACCAAACCTATCCCCTCCCCATACCAACCCTATCCCCTCCCCATAAACCAAACTCTATCCCTCCCCACCAAACCTTCCCCTCTTCTGACTCCCCATGCCAAACCCTATCCCATCCCTATACCAAACCCTATCCCATCCCTATACCAACTATCCCATCCCTATACCAAACCCTATCCCATCCCTATACCAAACTCTATCCCCTCCCATACCAAACCCTATCCCCTCCCCATACCAAACCCTATCCCCTCTTCTGACTCCCCATACCAAACCCTATCCCCTCCCCATACCAAACTCTATCCCCTCCCCATACCAAACTCTATCCCCTCCCCATACCAAACTCTATCCCCTCCCCATACCAAACCCTATTCCCTCCTTAAATACCCATACCAAAACTTCATCCATTCCCCTATACCAAAACCTATCCTCTCCACAGTTCGCTGTACCAAAACCCTATCATCTCTCCACTGCCCATATCAGAACTCTCTCCTCTCCACCCATTCTCCAAATTATTAAGAATGGTATTTCCTAGTTGCTGACTACTCAAAGATTTTATCTCAGCAGTGTGAGTTCTGTAAATCCACATTGACAGTGGCCTGAGGCCAGAATTGAACCCGGGTCCCTGGCGCTGTGAGATTTAGTTGTGGCGTTGGTAGGACTGGATTTACAAATAATGCTGTTAGCAATCTCTGTCTTTCATTGAACGTGATGCTGACAATTTATAAAGTAGATTCAGCAGGAAGCTGTATTTGAGTTATCGCTCTTCAAACAATGTTGGCATTAGATGTTTTACAAATTCACATATTTAGTATTAACCTGTTTTAACATAAAGCCTCATCCAGATTAACTCCCATTTGGACAGCCCAGCTTTATTGGGACAACCCCCCATTGCATTTTCTGGTGCAGAAGGATTTCTCATGCCCAGGGACTGCCCGGCAATCAGATGTTAGTAGCTTTTTAGTACCTCGCATTGCCACCAGGTGCAGTAGCCACTGCTGGCACTACAGGGTCCCAGAATGAAGATCTCCTCTGAAGCTGCTGGATCATATGCCACTGTACCACTGTCACCCTTGTCTTGGAATTGTCTTGGAAATTTTACCTATGAAGCTTAATGGAAGATCCAAATCTTCATCAATGTCCAAATGATATTCATCCTGTTCACAAAATACTGTGAATCTGATTTTACTTTTTTAACAAAACAAAAATGCCAAGACTTTATCTTTTCTTTGCTAAGGACATAACCTGTGTTCACATTTCAACTTCATTTTCCCACTAGTCATATAGCCTGGATTCAGAGAACATCAGTGGGAATCATCACAATTAATTCTTGCTTTCAACTGTTCTTCACAAAAGTAACTCAGATTACAATCTTTTGTCTGTAAAAACTCTTTGTTTCCAACAATCACCTTTAGGCATCATTCTCTGCTTCCCTGTTAACTCATTCTGAAACCAGATGGGGAAGTTAGAGACTAGACACCAATCTTTTCCTTCGATTTATTTACAGAATGCAACATTACAGATGTTTGCCTCTTCCTTAACGAGCAGCCAGTGTCCCAGAAGTCTCTTTATATTCTCTTTTAAATAGATTCAAACCCACACATACAAAGCACAATGGATTACTAAGCTATTGCTTTAACCTCTCGGCCATGCTGTATAAACTCAATGTATTTCATCAATCAATGCCTTTCACTTGTACCACCTTAACAATACCATTAACATATCATTAACAACTAATTGGACCATGATTGCTCACGAGTTACACTGATTTTCACAATGATTTATCCAAAATTGCAGACATAGAGGCTGCTTGGGACTGCGTCCACATCTGTAAATGATCTTGAAAGGAATATGTTTCAGGTAATTTGGTGCATTCAAAGAACAAAGAACAAAACAGCACAGGAAACAGGCCCTTCGGCCCAATGAACCCGCGCTGTCACCTTGATGTTCCCACTTCCACCCACTTCACTTGATTACTGCTGTAATAAATATTTAAAACACAATAGAAATGGGTACTGCTTTGTAGGACAGAGTGGCACCAACACATTAAACCAGAAAATGGTTCAGCAATGTGTTGGGACTGAGAGATACAAAGGAATATGGAATTATGGGCAGCACGGTGGCACAGTGATTAGCACTGCTGTATCACAGTGGCAGGGACCCTGGTTTGACTCCCAGCTTGGGTGTGTGCGGAGTTTGAAAGTTCACTTTGTATCTGTGTGGGTTTCCTCTGGGTGTTCCAATTTCCTCCCTCAGTCTGAAAGACATGCTGGTTAGGTGCATCGGCAATGCTAAATTCTCCCTCAGTGTACTAGAGTATGGCAACTAGGGGATTTTCACAGTAACTATATTGCTGTGTTATGTAAGTTTACTTGTGACACTAATAAATAACTTTTTGTCTTTAAAAGAAAGAAATGCTGGCCTTAAATCTGGATCAGTAACAAAAGTGCTACTATCAGTAACAAAGTGCACTTTACCTCTTCTAACATGTTATAACAATCAGACTGGAAACATTTCAATGAAAATGAGACAATGCGTTAAGTAGCATCAAAAGAGTCTATACTAGTCTTCAGATTGTAAATAATGTTCTGCGGAAGAAGGGGAAAATAAATCTAAAGTTTATTTATTAGTCACAAGTAAGCTTACATTAACACTGCAATTAAGTTACTGTTCCCTAGTCACCACACCTCGGTGCCTGTTTGGCTACACTGAGGGAGAATTTAGCATGATCAATCCACCTAATCAGCATATCTTTTGGACTGTGGAAACCAGAGGACTTGAAAGAAACACACATAGACACGTGGAGAATGTGCAAACTCTGCATAGACAGTGACCCAAGTTGGGAATCCAACCCAGGTATCTGGCACTGTGAGACAGCAGTGCTAACCAGTGCTAACATCAAATGCTAACAACATCACCAGGGCTGAGAGTATAAATGCTTAATGAAGTGTTACAATCTGTTAGCTGTAATTGCAGCTGTGTTCCTTTTTAAAATGAAATGATTTTTAGAACCATCAAATCCCCCAACCACAGCAGCTGGAGTCATATCATAATTAATTACACATCTTTCTTAACATCTATAAACGAAAACCCTGCATAATCATGGAGTCATAGAGGGTTACAGCATGGACAGATGTCCTTCAGCCCAACTTGTCCATGCTGCCCCTTTTTTTAAACCACTAAGCTTGTCCCAATTGCCCATGTTTGGCCCATGTACTATCTTATCTATGTAACTGTCTAAATGCTTTTTAAAAGATAAAATTGTACCCAACTCTACTACTATCTCTGACAGCTTGTTCCAGACACTCATCATCCTCCGTGTGAAAAAACTACCCCTCTCAACCCTTTGGTATCTCTCTTCTCCCCTTAAACCTGTGCCTTCTAATTTTATACTCCCCTACCTTTGGGGAAAGATGCTGACTAGCTGATCTATGCCCCTCATTATTTTCTAGGTGTCTATAAGATAATATCTCAGCCTCCTATGCTCCAAGGAAAATAATCCCAGTCTATCTAGCCTCTCCTTATAACTCAAACCATCAAGCCCTGGTATCATTCTAATAAGTCTTTTCTGCACTTTTTTAAATTTAATTATATCCTTTGTATAACAGGGTGACCAGAATTGTACACAGTATTCCAATGTGGCCTTACAACTTCAACACAATGCAAAATCATGTTTCAAGTTCAGAGAGAGCATACTGTAACAAACTAAATTCTGTTGACACAAATATTTCCAGATCATTGAAAAGTTGTTTGAAAGTTTATAATTATTTTTCATTGTAAAAGTGTTGAAAAATCTTTAAAAATGCTCAACGTTTGAAAGTATTTAAAATCATAATAAAACCTGGATGTGAGCTGAGAACTGCCCTCAAAGGCATGTCTTCAACTCATGTTGTCATTTGGGCCATGTTTTAGTTGTGATGCTTCTCATTATCCTTTCAGCATCGCACTACCCTAAAGCAAGAACAAAGAACAAAACAGCATGGGAAACAGGCCCTTCGGCCCAACGATCCCACGCCGCCACCCCAATGTTCCCACCTCTACCCGTGATCCCTATCCATGTTTATAGATGGTCGTGTTGCCCATTAAATGGTCCAGGTCAAGCGTACACTAACGACGTGAAGCACTAGGATACTCTCAAAAAAAATCCAAGAGCAGCCCTCTCACGACCCATCACGTGTATGCTCCTTGTTAGACAACAAGGTGGACCAAAGCACCTGTAGGATAAAAACAAGTACATCAATATCATCATCTATTTACACACTTCCCGGGGATTCCCAAGGCTCATGATCCCAAGAAGTTGGAGTATCTACCGCAACCAATGAACCACATAAGCTCATATTTCTCTGTGCAGTCAATTGCCATAATTTTACAAATCTGCCATTTTGTTCATGTCCACTGTAGTCTCACGCGCTTCCATCTTTAATGGGGGTAATCAGCTGTCCCATATGCAATGTGTTTTACTATCTTTTGGTTCCCAGATGTTGTTAAAAATCATAAGTAAGTTTAAAAAGATCAGAAACTTTGTCTTGAATCCTGGTAGAATAAGACCAGATTGAATTGGTTCTATACACTTTACCTCAATCTCTAGTGCAGCTCTGAAATGTGACCCCCAGAACACTTAAGCATAACACATCAGTTCTTGACTATTTACAGGTAATACAATATATCCCTTTTTCTTTAAAATGTAGCTACACCAGTCATTCACTTTTATAAACTAAAATATATTATCAGTAGACTTCTGGAAATAAGCTGTCCCCTCTTAGAGTCTTTTATAGCATGTATTCTTTTCTAAAAATATTATTCACAGTATTGCTGAGGTAGTAAGATATTGTGCCTCCACCTTGTCAATTTGACATTAATTGCTCTTGGTGGTGAGTTGGCACACAGCACAGGTGACGTTATACATGCTGCCCCTGGAGTGGCAAGTGTCAAGCCTGGTGTTGCAAATCTGCTGGTTGTTTTGTGAATGTTGTCTCCCTGGATATTAATGTTTCTGGCATTGTTGCTGGTCTTCTCTGTTTCTCCAGCTCTGGTGTATGTCGAATGTGGACTATGTTTCTCTTTGTTTGATCACTGGTTTTGGTCTTAATTATGTACGAACTTTGTGTCTCAGCTTCAGCAACAACTTTTACTGGGCTATAGGCTTTTATAATTGGATCATGTACATGTACACTTTGTCCTTTCAGCAACTCAAAGAAGGATTTAGCATGTTTGTTGAAGTGTTGACCTTGTGTTTCCTGTGCTTCAGTGAGTTATTGTTTTACTTCCTCCTGGTCACTTGAAGGATATATTTTACTTGGCAGAGCAATCTTATGTTTTCTTCCACTCAATAACTGTGCAGATGATTTCATGTCAGCCTTGAGAGGTGTGGATCAGAATGACAATAAGGCAAGGTTTGGGACATTCTTTGTCTCTCAGCATTTCACAAAGTTCCTTTGACTATATGGGTGTGGATTTCTATAAATCCAAGTCCTCCAAGGTAATGTAGCAAAAAGATGATGATGTTGAACCCATACTGTTCAGTAAATTCCTTAACTTCCCTGGATGTGAGATCGGGTGTTATTGTCACATATGAATTTTTCGGGCATTCCTTGCTCAGTGAACAGAACTCACACTGCTGAAACTTTGAGTAGTCTGCAACTAGGAGATGGTTTGGGGAATTGGTGGAAGGGAGAGAGTTCTGGTATGGGGAGTAGAGTGAGGGTATCAGGTTTGTTATGAGGAGTTGGAGAGGAGATAGGGTTTTGGTACAGGGAGTTGTGGAGTGGATAGGTTTTGGTAGAGGAGAGCGGATGAAGTTTTGATAAGGGCATTTAAGGAGGGGCATAAGGTTTGGTATGGGGAGTCAGGGGTGGGGATAGGGTTTGATATGCATGAGATAGGGGAGAAGCTGGGCATGCATGTTTAGAGCGTCTGCAGCTTCTAACTCATAAGAGATTATGGGATGAAGGGAAAGTGGATGTTTGAAGGTGTCACAACAATAACAAATCAAAAACTGTGACTGGAATGACATCATTAAGAGATGGATAAGATAACAGCACAAGTAACAGTAGAGAGATGCAGAAATATTCAATAATTATTTCATTTCAGTATTTACTAGGGAAGTAGTATACATTGAATGATAAAAGAGTAATGAGATAGGTATAGCTAAAATTAAAAAAATGGATGTATTGAATAATCTAAACAAGCTGAAAGAGGATGAATCCTATGGTCCAGGTGGAGTTTTAAATAGCTGAGCAAAGAGAAAGTAGAGACATTACTGCACCTATTTAATAATTTGTTCAAAAATAATGTAGTGCCAGGTGTAATTACTGTATTTAAAAACATAGCCTGGGAATTCTAAACCAGTCGGCTTAACATTGATGCTAGAAAAATTCTTATTAAAGAGAGAACCAAAGAACATCCAGAAATTAAAAATATAATAATGGATTCAAGGGGAAAATTTTGCTTGACCACTCTTATTAATTTTTTGAGGAATAACGGATAGAGTAGACAATGATAGAACTGGTGTAATTTACTGCATTTTCAAAGGATTATCAATAAGGTGCCCTGAAAGAAACTGGTGAATAAGAATATGGAGTCAGAATGGAAGAATGGTTTCAAAACAGTGAATTTGTTTCAAAACAGAAAGCAGAGAATTGGAATAAGGGGTAGTTATTCAGAGTGGCAGAGGCTGGGAAGTGGTGTTCCACAAGGGTCTGTGCAAGGAGCACTGTTCACAATTCACATAACTGCTTGAACTTTGGAATCAAAACTACTGTTTTTAAATTTGTGGATGACATCCAATTGGAGCAAGGGTTAGACAACACCGAGGAAGACTGCAGCAACTTGCAGGAGGACATTAATAAACGTGCAGGATGGGCAAACAATAGGCAAATGAAGTTCAACAGTGGTAAATATGAGGCAATCCATTTTAGTCGGATAAATAGGAAGACCCATTTTGTTATTTGGACGGTTCAAGTCTAGGTGGGACAAAGGAACAACGGGATCTCAGAGTACAAACCATGGCTTAGCAAGATCATAAGAAAAGCAAACCAAGCATTAGATTTTATTTCAAGAGGGATTGAATGAAACATAAGGAAGTTAAAATAAATATATTGAATTTTGTTAGACCACACTTAGAATGCTTTGTACAGTTCTGGTCATCATATTATAAAAAGGAAATAGAAGTACAGGAGAAGGTGCAGAGAAGGTTTAAAAGGCTGCTTAAATAAATATGTGATTATACATATCAGGAAAAGAATGACAAGCTGGGTCTTTTCTCTCTAGAAGCAAAGAAGGCTGGGGTGGCTTAATAGAGGTCATTAAAATTATCAAAGATTAAGAGAGAGAGAATGTTTCTTCTTGTGGGAAAGAGATCATCACTATACCAAGAAATCCAATAGGGAATTTGGAAGAAACTTTTTCACCCAATCAGTGGGAAAAATGTGGAACTTGCTATGACAGGAAATGGTTGAGCCAAATAATATCGATACATTTGAAAGGAAAGATTTGGAATAGTTGGTTATTGTTTAGATGAGAGGAGGCACGCATGGAACATAAACGCAAGCATGGACTAGCTGGGTTGAATGCCTGGTTCTAGGCTATATATTCCAGTAGTCCTGTCTTATATGTAATCATTTATTTCCTCCCTAGGGGCTAAGGCCATGCAGCTATGCCTGTCTCTTGCCTGTCAGGTGCTCCTACATGCAGCTACATGCCATTTTGCCTGTGCCAGAGAGAGAGAAGCATATGAATGATGTGATGACTATGTTTAAATGATGTGGTTGTCATTTTTGAACAGCTGAAAGCCTGTGCAGTTGTGAGACGGGGATGAGGCTAATAATAGTGCTGAGAGCATAAGGTTGAGTTGAAGCTGTGAATGGGAGATGTGAATCCTTGTCAATACAGATTGTTGATGGGTAAATGACTTCGCAATGGTGAATTGAGCATTGTCTGAGACTAGTACTTTATTTGTAAGGATCTGGCATTTGGAGAAGCAACTCACTGAGCTTAACTATTCATGAGCTCATTGAAGTTTTGCAGCATCCAGATCCACAGAATTACATTGCTGACATTGACTGTAACAGCTATCTGCTCCCACTGTGTCTATGAATGTCTATCTGGAGTACCTCCTAGTGCCCTGTGAACACAGCACCTCTCTCTACCTCCAGTACCAAATACTGCAGTGCCACGTCAGAGATGGTGCTGGTGATGGGAGCTGAAAACAGGATTTAATGTATGTTTCACATTGATTTAATCTTTGCAATATTCTCTAGCTGCTCCTCTGCAATCTCCTTGTCCATTGATGAGTGATAAGCTCATCATTCTCCTTCTCAGCAAACCATTCTTCCCTGGACCACTCCCCTGTGCAGATGTTGATCTCAGCACTGCATGTTGTCACTGCTGTGCATGGTGGCGATCTTCTACTGCACACTCAAACACATCCAAGGCAATTTAAAATCCTCCAAGCTTGTAAAATGCTGTATCAACACAAGCATTCCCTGCCAGATATATAACAAAGGGAACTGAGATAGCAGCTGTGATAACTGAGCTTTTATTCAGATGTGACAATGACGAGTTTAAATATCCACCTGAACTGCTGCTCAAACTCATCTGTTTCCCTTGTCAGATCCCCGAACCCTGGAATACATGCCTTGCTGCAATCAAATTTGGAGCCAAATTCTGAACAATTTAAAAGTACCTCATCAGCATCTCCAAGGGTTGTTAATTGCAACATTCAGTTCAATTAGGAAATCCATGATTTGGCATTTTTGTTTTCCGTCCATCCTCCAAACATACCACAGTTAGAAATGGAAGTGAGCATATTAGAACTACATTGCTCTCTCACTCTAAAAGTCAATCAATTTTACCCCTACCTTCCCCAAACCCACTCTTCCCACTGTTAGGAGTTAAAATTCCTGTAACTTTAAAGTAAAAGCAAAATACTGCAGATGCTGAAAATCTGAAATAAAAATTGAAAATAGTAGAAAGGCAGAATGATTGTAAATGTTAACTCTCCACAGATGCTAAGCATTTCTGGCATTTTCTGTTTTTACACTTCTACTGCTGAGTTTTGTATTAAGTTGATATGTAAGGAGAATGATAAATCATTATTCTATTCTTTCTGCTGAAGAAATAGCAAAACGTTTCACATTTATCTTTGAAGTGTTGTATAGGCCATTAGAATGAAAATATTTTCCATCTGATACACCTGAGATTGCTTTCGAGCAGCCTGAAAGTAGGACTATTTCCACACTGTGAAACGTTCCTTAACATACTACCAATTAGTGTTAAATTTCCAATCTCACTGGGAAAGGCTGTGGATGTGAAGAATTAGAACATAACACAATGATACAAAGTGATTTTCTGAAATTGGGGCTGAATAATGCTAATATTATTCTGGCATAGTTTTATGTGTTGTGATCAAAAAGGGTGATACTGGAGCCTTCTATCTTCTAAACGTGCCAGCTACAACTCAGTTGATGGCACTCTTGCCTCTGCATGCCAGTGCTCAAACCCAATAAAGCCCTCAATGTTGTTCCAAGCTATGTCCAAACCCAAGATCAAGCTATCCCACTCCCTATCATTCTGGTGTGTTCCATGTGCCTATCCAGTACCACTTAAAAGTTCCTAAAGTATCCGACTCCACTATCACAGTAGGCAGTGCATTCCACACCCCAATCACTCTCTGAGTGAAGAATCTACTTCAGACATCCCTCCTATATCTCCCATCATGAACCTTATAGTTATGCCCCCTCGTAACAGCTACATCCACCGAGGAAATAATCTCTGCATGTCCAGTCTATCTATCCCCCTCATCATCTTATAAACCTCTATTAAGTGGCCTCTTATCCTCTTATGCTCTAAAGAGAAAAGCCCCAGGTCCCTCAACTTTTCCTGAAAGAACAAAGAACAAAACAGCACACGAAACAGGACCTTCAGCCCAACGAGCCCACGCCACCACCTCGATGTTCCCACTTCTACCCGTGATCCCTGTCTGTAATTATAGATTAAAAACCAAATTTGAGACAATTTAGGAGAATTTGTTCTGCCAATCAGCCTAAGAGCACATCTTTGGAATGTGGAACGAAACCAGAGCACCCGGAGAAAACCCACGCAAGCACAGGGAGAATGTGCAAACTCCACAGACACAGGCCCAAATCCATGTATCTGCACAGCACAGCGATAGTCACTGAGCTGTCGTGTTGCCCATAAGTAGGTCCTCATAAAACCTACCCTCCAAACCCAGGCAGCATCTTGGTAAATCTCCTCTGCATTCTGCCTAATGCTGCCACATCCTTCTTAAAATGAGATGGCCAGAACTGCTCACAATATTCCAAATGTGTCTCACCAAAGTCCTGTATAGTTGCAGCATAACCCCATGGTTCTTAAACTCAAACTCCCTGTTAATAAACGTCAATGCACTGTAAGACTTCTTCATTGTCTCTATCCATTTGAGTGGCAACCTTCAGAGATCTGTGGATATGAACCCCAAGATCTCTCTGTTCCTCCATATTCCTCAGAACCCTGCTGTTGACCCTGTAATTTGCATTCAAGTTTGTCCTACCAAAATGAATCAGCTCGCATTTAACAGGGTGAAAGTCCATCTGCCATTTTCTGCCCAGCTTTGCATCCTATCAATGTCTCTTTGCAGCCTACAAGAGCCCTCCACCTCATCCACTACCCCACCAATCTTGGTGTCATCAGCAAATTTACTAACCCACCCTTCAGTCCCTTCTTCCAAGTCATTGATAAAAATCACAAATAGCAGAGGACCCAGCACTGATCTCTGTGGTACATCACTGGGAACTGGTCTCCAGTCTGAAAACTTCCCTTCCACCACCATCCTCTGTCTTCTATGAGATAGCCAGTTACTTATCCAATCAGCCAAATTTCCTTCTATCCCACACCTCCTTACTTTCTTCATAAGTCTACCATGAGGAACCTTATCAAACACCTTACTAAAATCCATGTATGCAACATTAACTGCTCTACCTTCGTGTACACTCTTAGATACCTCCTCAAAGAATTCAATCAAATTTGTGAGGCAGGACTTACCCCTTATATATCTAGATGATGTACTGATTGCAGGAGCATCCAACGAGTACCATAGTCCTCCACAGCTGGCATTATGACAACAGGCCTGAGCAGTTAAGATCCTTTCACATAGGAAAAGATGAATTATGGACTTTAGTAAGGCGTTTGATAAGGTGGCCCATGGAAGACTTCTACAGAAAATGCAGATGTGTGGAATAGAGGGTGATTTAGCTAATTGGATTAGGAATTGGCTGGCAGATAGGAGACAGAGGGTGGTGGTTGATGGGAGATATTCATCGTGGAGTTCGGTGACAAGTGGTGTACCTCAGGGGTCTGTTTTGGGGCCCCTGCTGTTGTAATTTTTATAAATGATCTGGATGAGGGTATTGAAGGATGGATTAGTAAATTTGCAGATGACACTAAAGTCGGTGGAGTGGTAGATAGTGAAGAGGGGTGTTATAGTTTGCAGAGGGACTTGGACAAGTTGCAGAGCTGGGCCGAGAGGTGGCAAATGGAGTTTAATGTGGAAAAGTGTGAGGTAATGCACTTTGGCAGGAACAATAAATGTGTAGAGTATAGGGCTAATGGTAGGGCTCTTAATAGTGTTGAGGAACAGAAGGATCTTGGTGTATGTGTCAATAGATCCCTGAAAGTAGGCAGTCAAGTGGATAAAGTTGTTAAGAAGGCATATGGAGTCTTAGCTTTTATTGGTAGGGGTATTGAATTTAGGAGCCGCAGCATCATGTTGCAACTGTACAAAACTCTAGTGCGGCCGCACTTGGAGTATTGTGTGCAGTTCTGGTCCCCACATTATAAGAAAGATGTGGAGGCATTGGAGAGGGTACAGAGGAGGTTTACCAGGATGTTGCCTGGTATGGAGGGCAGGTCCTATGAAGAGAGGTTGAAGGATTTGAGGTTGTTTTCGTTAGAAAGGAGGCGGCTAAGAGGGGATCTTATTGAAGCATATAAGATGATTAGAGGTTTAGATAGGGTGGACAGTGATAGCCTTTTTCCTAGGATGGAGAAAGCTAGCACGAGGGGACACAGCTTTAAATTAAGGGGTATGAGTTATAGGACGGATATCAGAGGTAGGTTCTTTACTCAAAGAGTGATTAGGGAGTGGAATGCCCTGCCTGCAGCTGTTGTAGATGCGCCAAGTTTGGTGGCATTTAAGAGGTTAGTTGATAAGTATATGGAAGAGAAGGGAATGGTTCAGTTTGGAGGGGCATTGCTTTTTATTTTGGTTGGCACAACATCGAAGGCCGAAGGGCCTGTTCTGTGCTGTAATGTTCTATGTTCTATGTTCTATGTTCTAAATAGTGAAGACAGCATATTGTCATGGAGCGCAGAGGTTGTTATTACGTTGTGCCCAGCTGGGATGACAAAGATGAAGATGCTGACACACAATTATGTGTGATGTCCCGGGATAGATATTGATAGAGAATCTGGTCAAATAATGTGACTAATATCAATGCAGCAAAGATGACTGCCTGAAGCCTTAATGCACCCTTGGGAGGTGGCCAGGATAACCATGTGTGCAACTACAAATTGATCTTGCAAGCCCATTTAAGGGCACCATGTTCTTTCCCATGCATACTCAATGTGGTTGGACATACATGAAATGAAGTCCAGGATCTTGTTCGTAATGACAGAAACTGCCACAGACATTTGCCACCAACAGGTTCCAGACAGGCTAGCCTCTGATAATTGGACTCTGTTCGCGAGTGAAAAATTCCAGCAGTTCATGCAAACCGATGGCATGCAACATATTCGCACAGCTTCCTATCACTCCGCTTCAAATGGACTGGCTGAGAGAGCCATTCAAACATTCAAAGCCACCAATGAAGAAATAATCATCAGCCTCTCTACAAACCAAACCAGCCCATTTCCTGATTGAACATTTCCTCATATCAAAATAAGTGTTACACCCACCAGGTTACTAATGGGCTGATGTATTAGATCAAGGTTGGGTCTGATAATTCCAAATTTAGCAGGTTAGATGGAGGCAAAACAAAACACACAGAATAAATGTCATGGCTCAAAAAGAACTGAAAGAGGATTTGAGGCAGACAAATTGGTATCTGTGAAGAATTTTGGTGTTTGTTCAAACTGGATTGCTGGAATGGTCATATCCAGAATAGGGCCAGTGTTGTATAAAGTCAATGTCCACAGAAAAAAGATGAAGAAACACTTGGACCATTTGAGAAGAAAAGGATCACCTGCAGAACCAAAGGGCAGGCTGCCTGCAGTATGTCTCTTAGTGATGTTGCAATGAATGAAACAATGCTGCAGCAAACTTCCACAGGAAGAGATAATAATGTTCCAGTGGAATCTGGACAGCTTATCTGCATTGACAAATCTTTGCAAGCTGAGAGTCAACCCATTGAGTTTCAGACTAAAGTAATCTTATCTGATGGGGCACCTGTTAATGAGTTACGATGTTCCCAAAGGATCAGGAAGTCCCCGAACTGACTTTCCTTGTAAGTTCCATTTGTTGTGTAACATTGTGAATAGCTATATTGTTATTGAAATATGTTAGTCTGGGACTTAAAGGGGCAGTGTTGTGATAGCATGCCCTTTAAGGATTGAGCCCTGAATCATGTGACCCAATTAGCCAATCAGCATGGTTCCAGTTTCAGAGTATGGGATTTCCCTGGTTGTTAGGATTCAGAGTTGTGGAGTACGGGAGTCTTTTCATCACTCTCTGTAATAGTTATTTATTTCAAAGAACCATTTATTTGTTAACCTACCTGATAGTCGCCTGTCATTCAATATACTGTAGAAGCACTAACCCATTGGATAGAGAACATTCCATCTGACAATGATGATTTAGAACTTTTGCATTACAATTAAAAGCAAGGCAATGTGCAACAGAAAAGTACTGTTACTATGGGAAAGATTTGTTGTCAATCAGAGAGTTTACTGCTTATCTTTGACCTTGCTGCTCAGTCAGTGCTGGCAAATCAGTCTCAGCAGTGTTGATGGGAGCAATGGCCATTATTGGTTCTGCAGGAAGTTCAGAACCAGAAGCATTGACAGAGGCCCTGATAGAATGGAAGCAGTTTACTGGGAAAAGTCAAATGGGTCCCAGTGAGGGTTTGGTGCAGTTGATGTGGAGAACAGTAGGAGTGCATTGCTAAGGAGGGCATGATCAAGAGGGATCATAAGCCCACAAGCAAGCCATCAGGGTATGCGATAGAAGGATGAGGCTTTTAAGTGGTTCTTAATTGAAGGCTTAAAGACATTAATTGGCCTGGGGTGGAATGGCCTGTCCTCAATTTTCTCCATGCCTCATTTCATCTTGAAACTACAAAGGTCATGAATGTAGCCCAATCCATCACGCAAACCAGCCTTCCATCCATTGCCTCTGTCTATACTTCCCAATGCCTCAGCAAAGCAGCCAGCATAATTAAGGATTCTATGCACCCTGGATGATTTCTCTTCCATCTTCTTCCTTTGGGAAAAAGATACAAAAATCTGAGGTCAACCAACTCAAGGGCAGCTTCTTTCCTGCTGCTATCAGACTTTTGAATGGACTTACCTTGCATTCTGTACGCACTAGCTGTGATATAATGCTACATTCTGCACCTTCACTATGAGCAATATGTTTTGTCTATACAGTGCAAAAAGCAATATTTTTCACTGTAAATATATGTGACAATAATAAATCAAATTAAAAAATCAGATCTTGGGGAGTTGGAAGATAATGGATTCTCTAACCTACACATTTCTAGTCTCCTCCAAGGTTGAGGGGAGCACTGAAATTCTACCCTAAAGATTATTTATTGCTGTTTTCTCTTCATGGAAATAAATATGGTAGTGGAATTGATGCACTAATGGCAGATGCAATTTAAGATGTAGAGATGCCGGCGTTGGACCTGGGGTAGTAAGAACTCAGTAAGAATTTAGCAACACCAATTTTAAATCCAACCGATTTATTTGAAAGTAAATTTGCGATCTTTCAACTCTCTTGTGTCTTCGTCAGGCAAATGCAGTGCTCTGGTCTGCAATAGCACACATATCAACACAGACAGTCACAGATTGCTGATTAGAATGCGAATCCTTACATCTAACCTGCTATTCAAGTGTTAAAGTGGCTAACAATATGTGTGAAGGGAATCCTGAGCATTGGTTAGAGAATTGTATATTTTCTCCAGACAGCACAGTAAGTGAGGTTTTTGCCTAACCCGGGCAAGTTACTGGGGTTACAGATAGTGTGTCATGAAGCCAAGATCCCTATTAAGACCATCCTCATGTGTGCGGAACTTGGCTATCAGTCTCTGCTCAGCGACTCTGCGCTGTCGTGTGTCACGAAGGCCCCCTTGAAGAACATTTACGCGCAGGTCGGAGGCCGAATGCCCATGACTGCTGAAGTGTTTGCCCACAGGAAGGGAACTGTTTTGCCTGGTGATTGTTGAGCGATGCTCATTCATCCGCTGTCGTAGTGTCTGCATGGTCTCCCCAATGTACCATGCTTCGGGACATCCTTTCTTGCAACGTATTAGGTAGACAACGTTGGCCGAGTTACAAGAGTATGTACCGTGTACCTGGTGAATGGTATCCTCATGTTTGATGATGTCGTCCATGTCTATGATCTGGCATGTCTTGCAGAGGTTGCTGTGGCAGGGTTGTGTGGTATTGTGGTCACTGTTCTCATGAAGGTTGGGTAGTTTGCTGCGAACAATGATCTGTTTGAGGTTGTGCGGTTGTCTGAAAGCAAGAAGTGGGGTGGTGGGGATGGCCCTAGCGAGATGTTCATCGTCATCAATGATATGTTGAAGACTCCGGAGAAGATGTCGTAGCTTCTCCGCTCCGGGGAAGTACTGGACAACAAAGGGTACTCTGTCCACCGTGTCCCGTGTTCGTCTTCTGAGGAGGTCAGTTCAGTTTATCGCTGTGGCACGTCGGAACTGTCGATCGATGAGTCGAGCGCCATATCCTGTTCTCATGAGGGCATCCTTCAGTGTCTGGAGGTATCTGTCATGATCCTCCTCATCTGAGCAAATTCTGTGTATACGGAGGGCTTGTCCATAGGGAATGGCTTCTTTAACGTGTCTAGGGTGGAAGCTGGAGAAGAGGAGCATTGTGAGGTTGTCTGTCGGTTTACAGTACAGTGAGGTGCTGAGGTGACCGTCCTTGATGGAGATGCGTGTGTCCAAGAATGCAACTGATTGTCTACCTAACGTTGTCTACCTAATACGTTGCAAGAAAGGATGTCCCGAAGCATGGTACATTGGGGAGACCATGCAGACACTACGACAGCGGATGAATGAGCATCACTCAACAGTCACCAGGCAAAACAGTTCCCTTCCTGTGGGCGAACACTTCAGCAGTCATGGGCATTCGGCCTCCAACCTGCGGGTAAATGTTCTTCAAGGGGGCCTTTGTGACACACGACAGCGCAGAGTTGCTGAGCAGATACTGATAGCCAAGTTCCGCACACATGAGGACGGTCTTAATAGAGATCTTGGCTTCATGACACACTATCTGTAACCCCCGTAACTTGCCTGGGTTAGCAAAAAACCTCACTTACTGTGCTGTCTGGAGAAAATACACAATTCTCTAACAATGCTCAGGATCCCTTCACACACATTGTTAGCCACTTTAACACTTGAATAGCAGGTTAGATGTAAGGATTCGCATTCTAATCAGCAATCTGTGACTGTCTGTGTTGATATGTGTGCTATTGCAGATCAGAGCACTGCATTTGCCTGATGGAGACACAAGAGTGTCGAAAGCTCGCAAATTTACTATCAAATAAATCGGTTGGATTTAAAATTGGTGTTGCTAAATTCTTACTGAGATGCAATTTAATACAGTAAGAAGTACTGAGAGGTTGAGGAGGATATAGGCAGGAGTAACAAAGAGATTGTAACTCCTATAAGTGATTCTTGGGTAACTATTAGGAGGAGGGGTAAGAAGCAATCGGGGAGACAATCCCCTGGGGCTGTTCCCCTCCAAAATAAATTCTCTGTCTTGGAGGCTACAGTTGAGGAAGAATCAACTGGAGCTGACCAAAGGGAGCAGGTCTCTGGGGGGGAGCCTGCTGAGAATGCTCAGGTGGGTGGGGGGAATAAGAGATTAGGCCTAGTTATAGGAGACTCCATAGTTAGAGGGACAGATAGGAGGGTAAATAGTAATAAACAGGACTCAGGGCTGGTGTGCTGCCTCCCAGGGGCTGGGGTCCAGGATGTTGCAGATCGGGTTTTTAAGATTCTTAAGGGTGAGGGGAGTCAGCCCCAAGTCATAGTTCATGTGGGGACACATGATGTAGGTAGGACAAGGGAAGGGGATATTAAACAGAAATTTATGGAGTTAGGGTGGAAGCTTAGGTCCATAACAGGCAGAGTGGTTATCTCTGGACTCTTGCCTGTGCCAAGAGATAGTTTAGAGATGAACAAAGAAAGGGATAGTTTGAACTCATGGCTGCGTGGATGGTGCAGGAGGGAGGGGTTCAGGTTCCTTAACAATTGGGACTCATTCTGGGATAGGTGGGACCTCTTCAAGAGAGATGGTCTACAACTGAACCAGAGGGGGACTAATATCTTGGGGGGAAAATTTGCTAAGGCTATGATGGGGGCTTTAAACTGATTCGGGGGGGGGTGGGATCCTAAGTCGTTGGGGTGCCGAGAGGGATGAGAGTAAGGGGGTTATAGAGGAGAGTTGTAAAACACAGCGGCGTACGGGTGGGGTGGGGCAACCTGAAGAGATTGGCGAGGCACTGAATAAATATTTCTCTTCGGTATTCACGCAGAGTGCTGGAAATGTAGCTGTGGAGAGCACTGAGGTACAGGGTTGCAAATTGGGGAGTATTGTAGTCGATAGGGAGGATGTGTTAGAAATTCTCGAGGGTTTGAAGTTGGATAAGTCCCCTGGGCCGGACGGGATTTACCCTAGGATTCTCTGGGAGGCAAGAGAGGAGATTGCAGAGCCTCTGGCTCTGATCTTCAGGTCCTCGTTGGTTACGGGTGTGGTTCCGGAGGACTGGAGGATAGCGAATGTGGTCCCATTGTTTAAGAAGGGGAAGAGAGACCTTCCTGGGAATTATAGGCCAGTGAGTCTTACTTCTGTGGTGGGCAAGGTATTGGAGAGAATTATTAGGGATAGGATTTATAGTTATTTAGAGAGAAATGAATTGATTGGGGATAGTCAGCATGGTTTCGTGAAGGGTAGGTCATGCCTTACTAACCTCATTGAGTTTTTTGAGAAAGTGACCAAAGAGGTGGATGGGGGTAAGGCGGTTGATGTAGTATATATGGACTTTAGTAAGGCGTTTGATAAGGTGGCCCATGGAAGACTTCTACAGAAAATGCAGATGTGTGGAATAGAGGGTGATTTAGCTAATTGGATTAGGAATTGGCTGGCAGATAGAAGACAGAGGGTGGTGGTTGATGGGAGATATTCATCGTGGAGTTCGGTGACGAGTGGTGTGCCTCAGGGGTCTTTTTTGGGGCCCCTGCTGTTTGTAATTTTTATAAATGATCTGGATGAGGGTATTGAGGGATGAATCAGTAAATTTGCATATGATACTAAAGTTGGTGGAGTGGTAGATAGTGAAGAGGGGTGTTTTA